>JAPXFY010000029.1:22869788-22882288 GCA_030674185.1 Monoplex corrugatus
TATAAATTTCCCTGTATATCAAAAATCTATATGGATACTATTTCTATATGTGAACTATTTCCCCGGCAGAGATCTGCTGGCCGCTCCAGTTACGTTTCAAAGCCGTCTCCCAAGGGCGATAGGGAAAGTATTGGACATAAACATAGAGAGCTGGGAAGACACAGCAGCCAACCGAAAAACAGATGGCGCAGTGTGCTCCAAAAAACAACTGGGGTTTGGGGGGGAAAAAAAGAGGATCCACATCTTAGCTGGGGAAAAAGAAAAGCCAGATGGAAACCGAGCCCCTGGGGAAGGCAACCCCATGGCCAGCACCCATAACTATAGGGCATCCAATGTCGTAGAAAACTCCCTTTTCCCCGCATGGGCCCTTTTATCAGCCACAGCCGACTTGCTCCAGAGGCGTCAACTCAAACGACACGACACTTGGGGCACATCATCCATGGCGATGCCGCCCCTTGGAAGAGGCCAAATACTAGACAAATTTTATTGATATAAATATAATTATAGAATATAGACAAAGATATAGACATGGACATAGTTTACAGATATAATATTACATATAGATATCCTACCAGTGGTGAAATTTCAAAAATTTTTGGTTTACAACTTAAAGGTGGGATTTGAACTAGAACAACACTAATCTGATGTAAAAATAAGCCCAGATCCATCCGTTCTAAGAGAAAGTAAAACAGCGTCACTGTGTTAGTAAAGATCTTCTTTCTCATCAGGAAAACAAAAAAAAGTACTGTTGCTTTAATTAAAAAAACCCATCCTTTCGAAAACATTTTTTAAGGGTCTTACACTATTTAAATTTATGTACTTTCTATATCTATTTCGACATCTATATTTTTATGAGGGTATCTATATCATATACAATCATACTACATATATATGTATATATATTATTATATACATAACATTTGTATACATGTATAAAATTAAATATTTTCACACACAAACGAGATTTTTATGTATGTGTGTGTGTGTGTGTGTGTGTGTGTGTGTGTGTGTGTGTGTATGCATGTATGTTTGTATGTATGTAGTTTTTAAAACTAGTATGTATGTATGTATGCATGCATGTATGTATGTATGTGTGTATATATGTATGTAGGTATGTATGTATGAGGTGGGGTGTTTGAGTGTGTGTATGTGGTGTGTATATATACATATTTCATCTTTCATAAATCATCGGTGCCTTGCCGCATGGCGGTTGGCAAATCAGGGGACACTTCCATCTGTCTCTACCCTTTTGTTTCCCCCTCAAAGGCATTTTTTTCCACCCTCTTTGTCTGTACCCCACTTTGCAAGTCCGTCTAGTTTTTTTTCCCCTGGGTCTACACGGTCTCTCTTTCCCTCCCCCTTTCCCGTTGTGACCTGATGCTCCAATTCCCTTTTCCTCATAAAATGGCCTATAAATGTAGCCTGTCCTTTCTTAATCGTCCTCATGAATTGATCTTCTTGTAGTCTGCCTCCATCAAGACTGTTCTCGTTTGTTTTCTTTGCTGTCATGGGAATCTCTCAACTTTTCATCTTCTTGAATGCTGTTTTGGGCTTGACGATTCTGGTCGGCTATTTTCTGATGTGCATCTGCGTTCTGGTGAAATGATCGTTCCCAGGTATTTAAACTTATCAACTTGTCTCAAGGTTATGCGTTCGCAGTTATTTTGCTTGAGGGGGATTTCATTGTTTTTTACTGATCACCATGACTTCAGTTCTTTCCTGCTGTTTAGTTCAACCCTTTCCCTTTGCCTTTCTATATTTGATGTATATTCACAGGGTTTTGTAGGTCCCTTTCATTTTCTGCAATTAGCCACGGATGTTCATCTGCGTATCGAATATATATTTTATATGTATATTTGATATATATATATATATATTATATATATATATATATATATATGTATATATATACATATATACTGTGTGTGTGAATGTGTGTGTGTGTCGTGCGCGCGCGGTGCGCATTTGTTGCGTATGTGAGAGAGAGAGAGAAAGAGAGAGAGGAGAAGGAGAGAGAAGAGGGTGTGTGTGTGTGAGGGTGTGGTTGTGTGTGTGTGTGTGCGCGCGCGCGTGTTGTCATGTTGTTGTAAGTGTGAGTGTGTGTGTGTTTGTGTGTGTGGCGTAAATGTGTTTGGGGGGGGGAGTGTGATGCGTAACTTGAGAGAGACAACACATCAGATAGAGACACGCTGACCGACGAGAGAGACAGCCAGACAGACAGACAGACTGACAGACAGACAGACACCAAAGAGATGGAAACACACGGACAAAGAAACAATCGCACCAAGAAGAACGACGACGCTGAAACACCACACACAACACACACACCACCACATCACACACACCACACAACACACACACACACACACACACACCACACCTCACCACACACACACACACCACAAGAAGATACGACGAAGCTGAACTCAACACACAACACAGACAACACACACACACACATACACCACACACACACACAACACATACACCACACACATACTACAACACTATACACACACCACACACCACACCACAACACACACCACACACATACACACACACTTACACAAACACAACACCACACACGCGCACACCACACAACACCACTTACATTACCACACACACACACCACAAACACACTCACCCACACACCACACACACACACCACAACCTCACACACCAAACATACATACAAATACACACACACAACATCGCAAACAGATCAATAAGTTTCACAATTTTTAATTGTTTTATTTTTTTTTCCCCATCTGTTAAAACTGATTTTGATTTTTTTCTGGTCAGTGCACATTTGAAAAAAACAACAACATATTACATACTAATAAATATAAAGAAGGGTCAATCTGACAAAAGGCATTGTGTCACACTGAATACATCAGGCATCATATTCGCCAAAAACTTTCTCGGTTGCTCATTTCGGCCTTTTCTGTCAACTTACATCGATTTCCTAGAGAGACAACTATACTGTAAAAAGATTGTCATAGCCGAAGGGAGGAAAACAGAGATTGTTTTCCCTTGCAATGGGGAACCACACACTATATATTATCTTATCATTATTCTTTAACCCTTTTACTCCTGCACCCTATCGTCAACTGCCAAATAACTCTAACCCTTTTACTTTACTCCATAACCTTTTTAATCCAATTTCCTGCGGGAAGCTGGTGGATTAGGGTGAGGGAATCAAAGGGTTAAGTTTTTGCTTGAAGCATAGTTGGACAATGCAAGATGCTGGTGGATAGGGTGGGGAACCCAAAGGGGGTTAAATTTTTGCTTGAGGCATGGTTGACAATGCAGGATGCTGGTGACAGGTGGGGGGTTCAGGGGGTTAAAGCCACTTTGAACTCCCCCCAGAGGGATAAGGGCCATAACCACGTAAACACCTCTTTTAACTTAAAAACCCAAACAAACAAACAACAAAAACAAAAAACACCTGGGAAAGAAAACAGCTACACTTTCACTGTATTGCGCGCATGATCAAAGGGAACGTGCCCTTATACCCCAAAAATCGGGTTAGTACATTGGTGCCAAATTATCAAATCTAAGAGAAAGCACGTCTGCAGGCCCAAAAAATGCAAGTTCATAAAATTATGTGCCCATTTATCAATCCAAAGGGGAAAGCGGGGGAACGTATTAGGGAAAAAACGTACTTTGTGAAGGGCCAGCAAGCAGAAAAGGGACGGGAAGAGACGACAAAAGCAAGGGAAAAAGGAGAAAACAAAGGGGAAGTGACTAAAAAAAACAGGAATTTTCAGAAGGTGGGGATACTACTTATCTAAACAAAAACAAAAACAAACAAAAAAGCCCCTGGCACCCTATGGAGAAGGTAAACACACACCACAACACACACACAAATACACACACACACCCCACACACACACAACACACACAACACTATTAGATAGATGACAGATAATTAGATAGCAAAGATAGCCCAGATAGATAGATAGTTGGGATAGATATAGATAGATAGAAGATAGTTTGATAGGCAGATAAATAAACAGCCCAGACAAACAATTTGACATAGTTTGATAGATAGTTAGAGAAGATATAGTTGTAGATAGATATTAGATAGAAGACAGAGTTTTGGATAGATAGAAATTAGTTTGATAGATAGATAGATAGATAATAGTTACATACAACTTTACATACATACATACATACACAGATGATACATGTTTAATAGGATAGATAATTATAAAAGATGGTCCCTGCTGGGAAATAACTCTTCTTTCCCCCGGTGGGGTCTATGACGATCTTACCAGATTTTCTTTTGCCTTATTTTGCTGCCGGTTCCTGCCACTATTCTGGGTTTATAACTATTATCACCTTTTTTTTTTTCTTCCTTTTTTTTCTTTTTTATTTACTTTGGCTCTCTTCCATTTTGTCAGTTCTCGTCTGTCTTTTGTTTCTCTCTCTTGTTGTTTTTTCAGTAGTTTTGGAAGGTAATTTGTTGTTCACTGAATGCAAGGGGCAGCAATCGACGGAAAATAATACATACATATATACATTCATACATACATACAAAAATCAAATTTATTTAAAACATACATACATACATGCATGCATGCAGCATCATACAAAAGCAAATCATTCATACTTTCATACTTTCAAAATACATACTTACATGCAACATACATACTAACATACATACATACAATACATACATAAAATAATACATCATATGATAATACATAATAAAACACACCCACACCTAATCTGTTCCCATTGAGATTTTAATTTTGCCCCGTAGCTCTCTCTCTCTCTCTTTCTCTTTCTCTCTTCTTAGGGGTTTACGCATAGTTTACGCAGGGACATTACACCATATACACGCGAATACACATACATAGCCCCACCACACATGCACCCAAGGGGCACGCGCACGCGCACCGCCCTTACACCACACACATAAACAATCAAAACCCCAAAAAGCGCTAGCAAAAATACCCCCCCCCCCCCATATCAGAAAAACCCCAAAAAACAAAAGCAGCATCACAATAAAATAACACACAAAATGCATACCCCCTCCCCCACCTACCCATACACGCAAAAACCCTAAAAAAACTGGGGTTTTCCCCTGGTCAGAAAGAAAACCCAAATTTCCCCCTTTTTTCACAAGAAATTGGGGGAAAAGATACAGAAAATTTATTACTTCATCAAAACGTCATAGAAATAAAACAAAAACTTTAGCCAAACGGGCGTTGTCTGAATTCAAATAGCATGACACTCAAAAGGAACCACCCTGGCATCGTACAGAGTGTCCCCGAATTATTATAGACAAAATTTTTTTGCAATTATTATTGGACAAGATTCAGTTTTGAGACATAATTAATTATCTTTTTTTCATATTCACAATGTACATTTTTAATTTCGCTTGTGTGAGCGCATGTATACAGAAACTTTCACGTGTCAAATAGCAGCAACAGTATCAGTATCAGTATGATATATAGTCAGTTGTAGTTTTTTTTTTTGTTAAAAACGTAATTTTTATACTTCTCTGTCTCTGTTTTGTCTGTCTGTCTCTTCTCTTTCTCCACCTTTTGTCTGTCTGTCTGTCTCTCTATCTCTCACTCTTTCTGTCACTCTCTCTCTCTCTCTCTCTGTCTCCTCTCTCTGTGTCTCTTTCTCTCTCATTTTCTCTTTCTCTCTCTCTGTCTATGTCTGTCTGTCTGTCTCTCTCTCTCTCCACCCCTTTTCTCTGTTTGTCTGTCTCCTTATCTCTCACTTTTTCTGTCACTCTCTATCTCTCTCCCCCTCCCTGACTCCCTCTCTCTTTCAGTGTCTATTTCTCTCTCATTTTTCTCTTTCTCTCTCTTGTCAATGTCTGTCTGCCCTGTCTGTCTCTGTGTGTGTGGTTATATATATATATATATATATATATATATATATATATATATATGTATATTTTATATCCCTCTCTCTGTGTCTTGCTCACTCTCTCTCTCACTCTCTGTCTGTCTGTCTGTCTCTCTTCTCTATCTATCTATCTGTCTATCTATCTATCTATCTATCTATCTATCTATTTAAATAGCGTGGCTTGGTCTTTCGATAGAAACTCTGGGCCACAGACTCTAACATCTCGAGTTCAATCCCAGCCCCAACGTTAAAAACTGGCCTGTTGGCTCCCCTTCTTAATGCTCCTAATCATTCTGGTGGTTTTTCAGCTTAGTGTCTGAGAGGTCCTGCCTCATGCTCACCTCCGCATTTCATGACTTTCCTGGTTCACGGGGGTTTTGTGGGCCTAAAAGAATCTGCCAACTAACAGCTGGCAGAGTTGGATGTGGCATTGCTAGAGTGAGGTGAATCCGTCAAAAAATACAAACGAAAAATTCTCTTTATCACACATAACATGCACACGCAAATACACTTACACACACACACAACAAAGACACACACGCACGGTGCACACACACACACACACACACACACACTCACACACACACACACACACACACACACACAACATACACACACACTTACACACACACACACATATTATATATATATATATGTGTGTGTGTAATTTGCATATATGTATATATACGCAGACACACAATGTCACACACGCACGTGCACATACACACACACCGCACGCACACACACACATATACATAAACGCGCGCGCACACACACACACACGTACAAACAAATACATGTACAAATACACATACACACACACGTACACACACATTACTTTGCACACCACACACACACACACACACACACACCACACACAATTTATATATATATTATATATATATACACACACACAGACACACACAACACACATATACACACAGACAACACACTCACACACACACACACATACACACGCGCACTCAAACCCTCTGTGGTCGACATAAAACAATCGCCCTATTCTCTTTCCTTAAAGAAAACTGAAAAACGACAATGATAAACTTTCCAAGGTCAGAGTAGAAGATACTTTACGAAGGGTTTCATCCAACATATGGTTAAAACACGTCTATCAAAATTGTAACCTCCCCCCCACCCCAACACACACAATCACAAACATAAGACGACATCATATAAAGACAGACAAACGAACTGACGCCGATATTCAAGCTGAATGATGCGCCTTCTCGTTCGAACTAGTTTGCAAAGGGAGACTACAATGGGACCTTGTGAGTAATTTCAAATTGATGGTTATGCCCCTTGAAACGGGTTTTTCATGGTGGCTTTATGAGTAGTGTTCTTTTTCACTTGTTTCTTTCTCACTTTGCCGAGTTTCTATCAACAATTAATTTGAACACTTTTCTATTTCTGTCTCTCCCCAAACACCCATACACATATATGCTTCAATTACTATTCCCCCATGCACAAACACACACACACACATATTACATACACTTACACATGTACACACACACACACACACACATACACACACACTTATTACACACACACACACACACCACACTTATTATACACCAACACACACACACGCACACTTACACACACAAACATACACACACTTACACAAACATACACACACACAAACATACCACACACACTTACACACACAAAACATACATACCACCACACATTACACACACAAACATACACACCACACACACAAACATAGATACACACACTTACGTTAAATCAAAGAACGAACACACACTTACACAGACAAACATACACACACACTTACACACACAAACATACACCACACACACACACACACACACACACACACACACACACACACACACACACACACACACTACACACACACAACACTTATCACCACACACATACACACCAGATCCCTCCCCCCCCCAAATAAAATAAAACCCACAAAAACAAAAACAAAAAACAGCCAACCATACGAGCCACACACAACAACAAACCACCCAACAAGAAAACACCACCATGTAATTATTCACACGCTCATCTCTCGCAGCCCAGCACACTCATACAGCCCAGCACACTCATACAGCCCAGCACACTCATACAGCCCCAGCCCAGCACACTCATACAGCACGCACGCACATACATAATTCACAGTACACCACAACAAGTATTCTGATGGCATTTTACGCCAGTTGTGGTTTTTGCCACGTACTCATACTAAGATTGATTTAAGATGAAGGCGACGATAAGAAATCGGATCCCGTCTACTGTTAAAAACCAGCCGACCATTCAGGTGAGATAAACCTTCGGCAATTGGTTTAACCCTTTGGCTCCCGCATCCTATCCACCAACTACTGAAAATTTAACCCTTTTGACTCCCTCACCCTATCCACCAATTGCTAAATAAAACTAAACCGTTTTGACTCCCTCACCCTATCCATCGACTGCGAAAACCTAACCCTTTGACTCTCGCACCCTATCCACCAACTGCTTAAAAACTAACCCTTTTGACTCTTGTACCCTATCCACCAACTGCTAAAAACTTAACCCTTTGACTCTTGTACCCTATCCCCCAACTGCTAAAACTTAACCTTTTGACTCCCTCACCCTTTCCACCAACTGCATAAACTTAACCTTTTGACTCTCGCACCCTATCCACCATCTGCAAAAACTTAACCCTTTGACTGTCGCCACCTTATCCACCAACCGCAAAAACTTAACCTTTTGACTCACCTCACCCTATCCACCAGCTTCCTGCAGGAGGAAGCTGGTGGATAGGGTGAGGGAGTCAAAAGGGTTAAGTTTTTGCTTTGCTCGCTACCGTGGTTTGCTATGCGGGATGTTGGTGGACAGGGTGAGTAGTCAAAAGGGTTGAGTTTTTGCTTTGCTTGTTAGCATGGTTGGCTATGCAGGATGCTGGTGGACAGGGTGAGGGATCAAAAGGTTGAAAGTCAGCATTGGTTTACAAGTCGTACTGGACGACTGGAACATTTTGTTCACGAGGTGGGGGGGGGGGGGATCATTTATCGCATTTAGACAGTTCCACATGTGGTTCCCCCCTCCCAACCCCCTCTTCCGCCCCCTGACTACACGAATTCTGCCAGCTTTGATTTATTTGGCAGACATCTTCTGCCTGTGTAAACCTCCACGCACCAGCTGTCATGAAATGGAAGCGGGATGCATGCAGGACAACGAACACAGCACGAAGCTGAAACAAGACACCAATCAAAGTGGTTGTGTGTTGTGGTTCGCAAAACAGGACCACCAAATGAGAGATCGTGGGTTCGAATCCTGCTCAATAATAAAAAAAAAGACAAAAAACAAACAAAACAAAACAAAACAAAACACACACTCAAGCAGACTGAAAAACAATAATGGGAAATGGCTCAATCAGAAAACAAAACACACAACAACAAAAAACCAACCAAACAAACAAACAAAAAATACTCACTAACCAACGAACAAGAAAAAAAAATAACACCACAGTACAACAAACAAACAAACAAACAAACACACAAAACAAGTCTGGTGTTTCAGATACTAAAACTTTCGGATGAGACGAAAAGCCAAATTCCAGTGTACAGCATACACCCACAGCACGTTAAAGATCCCACGACGACAAAGGAGCCGTCCCTGTCAAAAATTATGAACAAAAGTCCACCTTTTTTTTTTCCAAGAGTATTTTAGATACAAACACACTCAGTATAACCCAGGGTGGCGCAACGCTGTGGCTATGGGACCTCAATGGGGACAGAATACTAAATTTCACATGGCAACAAAACCTTGGGGACAAAATCTAGAGTTTGTTCAAGAAGGATTCTCGGAACATTCCAAATTTGCCAGCAAATATCTGGCAGACTCCTTGACCCTGCTCAAATCGTACACGCTGGCAAGGTTTTGAATATGGGGGGGGGGGGGGAGAAAGAGAAGGCAAAAGCGAGTGAGGAGAGAGGATAGGACCTATGAAAAAGGTAAGAAGACACCACCAGAATGATGGAAATATTGCGATGGGCAGCGAACAGGTCTTAAGAGGAAGCAGGGGAGAAGGGACCTATCAAACACTAAGCCGACACCAGCAGAATGATGGAAACATTACGATGGGCAGTAAACAGGCCTCGAAATTAGGCAGGGGAGAAGGGACCTACCAAACACTAAGCCGACACCAGCAGAATGATGGAAACATTGCGATGGGCAGTAAAACAGACCAGTTTCTGAATATTGCAGGCTGGGTTTGAACTCGAGATAGATATCCAATCCAGGGCTTCGTCAGAGGATATAAACCATCCCGCCTAAAAAACAACAACAACAACAAAACAAAACAATACAAAACAAGGCTTAGCCCACTCAAGGACTGAACTCAAAACTCATATGTTATGAGCACAGTTGCTCTAACACTTAAGATAATGGTTTTTACTTGATCACAAAAAAAAAAAAAAAAACTCCACAAAATACAAAGCAAAGCAAAGCAAAACAAAACAAAACATACCTAAACAGACTGGGAACAAAAATAATGGGTGTTATAGCACTGTGAAGATGATGAGTGCTTTCCCTTGGAGGAAGACGAAGGGACATAGGGGGAAGGGAATTGGAGAGGGGAGAGCAGCGTAAATGTCATCATACTTAGATCAGATGTAACAATGGTTTTTAACATAAACTGGAAAAAAAAGAAGTAAAAATAATTCAACACAATCACACCACATACAGCAAGAACGTTCCTCTTCCCTCCCACCCCACCTCCATACCCCCCACCCCCACACATACCCCCACCCCCCAAACCGGCTGGCCGTTCACATGTTCAACACTTGTCTGTTGTAGTTGAGCATGATGAGGTCTGACAGCAGACGGTTGTGGCACCCTTGCAGACCTGCTCCTGTCCCGTACACTCTGAGCTCTCGGGGACCTGCCGCCCCCCGCCCATGCTCCCCCTCCCGCTTCCCCCTCCCCCACCGCCGCCGCTGCCGCTGCCGCTGCTGCTGCTGCCGGGAGTGTCAGGCAAGGCGGAAGGGAAGGAATACACCTCGCTGGCTTCGCGTCCCTTTTCGCCGCTGTACACGTTTTCTGCGGCTGCGGCTGCGGCCAGCGCGCGTTTTTTGGCAGAGGAGGAGGCAGCGGCGGCGGCGCGGAAAGAGGCCGACCTCTGAAGGTCCAGCAATGTCTTGGGTGCCTTCATCAACGTTCTGTGAGAGCGGGGATGGTTGCTGGAAGCGGTGGTGGCGACGGTGGTGGTGGAAGGAGAGTAGAGAAGGGAGTAAGGGTAATCCGAGCACTGGGAGGGTGGTGGTGGTGGTGGTGGCGGTGGTGGGGGGACAGAGGGCCTGGAGGAGGACGAGGAAGAGGCCCTATTCTTTCCCTGACCTCGTTTCTTGCTGCTGACCTTGTTGCCGCCGTTCTCCGATTTCAAGGTTTTGGCATTCCTGTCCCCGCCACCAGCACCGGTACCACCGCCACTGCAGGGAAGGGTGTTGGAGTGAGGGGAAGACAGTCTGGCTGCTGCTGCCGCCGCCGCTGCCCCTGCGTCTCCCGCGCTCCTTCTCCGAAGCTCCTCGGCACAAGGGTTCAGATCCCGAGAGCTGGGATCCGCCTCCCTGTAGGAGAACCTCCTGGCTCGCGAAGGGTCGGTGTTGTGGTCCTGGGGGCTGCTCGCAGTTTTATGCTTACCGTCTTTCCGCCTCTCTCGCCCTTCGCTGTGCTGACGATGGTGGTGGTGGTGGTGGTGACTGTGGTGGTGATGGTGGTGGCGGGATTTCTTACTACTGCTGCCACTACCACCACCACCACCCCCACCTGAGGAACCTTTGCCTTTAGAGACTTTGTGGTGGTGGTGGTGGAGGGGGTGGTGAGGGGTCAGACAAGCCGACGACGCCGATTTGGAGACGGGGGCGTGTTGGGAGTAGAAACTGGAGGGGTTGGGGGTTCGGTGCTCCGTCGTCAGCGGCTGACCGGCAGTCAAGGGAGACAGCGTCGGGTCCCCCCCGCACTGCAGTTCAAAGCACTGCACCTCGATGTCGCTGTGATCCTCCACACCCACACCCACCCCCGGCTTTCTGCCACCCCCACCCCTGGCCACAATATTCTTAGCGGTGTAGTAGTCCCCGTAGTCCCCGCCAGAGGCGCTGGTCTTCTTGTCATGACAGAACTCGCGTATTGTCTGTCTGTCAGACTTTCTAGAAGTAGTAGCAGTAGAAGTAGTGGTGGTGATGGTGGTGGAAGCAGCGCTACTAGAACCTGCTGGATAAGGTGTCTCCAGATCCACTACCACCACCACCTGCTGTGCGGATTCGTAATACCCGCTGCTGTTTTCCGACTCCGACAAATCGGCCATAGTCCCGTCATCGGAGTCACCTCCGGCGTTGTCGTCGCCGTCGCGGAACGTGGTGGTAGGAGAGACGGTGGATAGAGTGGTGATGGTCTCCCCTGTTTCTGACACACCTTCCTCCTCCTCCTCCTCATCTCGTTCTTCGTCGTCGTCTTCTTCTTCTTCCTCGTCGGTGTAAGAAACTCTGAATCAGTTTCTTCACCTCACATTCCAGACTGCGCGTGCGCGCCACTTTGGACAGGAAGTAGTCGTAGTTGGTCTGGTCGCTTTCGCTGGAGGTGCTGACGTCATACTC
>JAPXFY010000029.1:22902288-22904788 GCA_030674185.1 Monoplex corrugatus
CAATACAGTACAATACAGTACAATACAGTACAATACAGTACAGTACAATACAGTACAATACAATACGATACGATACGATACGATACGATACGATACGATACAATACGATACGATACAATACAATACAATACAATACGATACGATACAATACAATACAATACAATACGATACGATACGATACAATACAATGCGATGCAATGCAATGCAATACAATGCAGTACAATACAATACAATAAAATGCAATGCAGTACAATACAATACAATTCAATGCAATGCAGTACAATACAATACAATAAAATGCAGTACAATACAATACAATGCAGTACAATACAATACAATTCAATGCAATACAATACAATACAGTACAATACAATACAATAAAATGCAATGCAGTACAATACAATACATTTCAATGCAATGCAACACAACACAACGCAATACAATACAGTACAATACACTAAATACAGCACAAACACAAATAACACAATGCAATGCAATACAATACGACAAATACAATACAATGCATACATACAATTCAATACAAGAAATACAATACAAGAAATACAATACAATACAACGCAATGAAATACAATGCAATTCAATACAACACCACGCAATACAAATACAATACAATACAACACCAAGCAATACGATACAATACAATACAATGCAATCCAATACAATACAACACCAAGCAATACAATACGATACAATAGAATACAATGCAATGCAATACAATACAACACCAAGCAATACAATACGATACAATACAATACAATACAATGCAATGCAATAAAACACCAAGCAATACAATACGATACAATACAATACAATGCAATAAAACACCAAGCAATACAATACGATACAATACAATACAATGCAATAAAACACCAAGCAATACAATACGATACAATACAATGCAATGCAATAAAACACCAAGCAGTACAATACAATACGATACAATACAATACAATGCAATACAACACCAAGCAATACAATACGATACAATACAATGCAATGCAATACAACACCAAGCAATACAATACGATACAATACAATGCAATGCAATAAAACACCAAGCAATACAATACGATACAATACAATGCAATGAAACACCAAGCAATACAATACGATACAATACAATACAATGCAATACAACACCAAGCAATACAATACGATACAATACAATGGAATGCAATACAACACCAAGCAATACAATACGATACAATACAATGCAATGCAATAAAACACCAAGCAATACAATACGATACAATACAATGCAATGCAATAAAACACCAAGCAATACAATACGATACAATATAATACAATGCAATGCAATAAAACACCAAGTAATACAATATAATACAATGCAATGCAATGCAATAAAACACCAAGCAATACAATACGATACAATACAATGCAATGCAATACAACACCAAGCAATACAATACGATACAATACAATACAATGCAATGCAATACAACACCAAGCAATACAATACGATACAATACAATACAATGCAATGCAATACAACACCAAGCAATACAATACGATACAATACAATACAATGCAATGCAATAAAACACCAAGCAATACGATACAATACAATAGAATGCAATGCAATACAACACCAAGCAATACAATACGATACAATACAATGCAATTCAATACAACACCAAGCAATACAATACGATACAATACAATACAATGCAATACAATACAACACCAAGCAATACAATATGATACAATACAATACAATGCAATACAATACAACACCAAGCAATACAATACGATACAATACAATACAATGCAATGCAATAAAACACCAAGCAAAAAATACAATACAATGCAATACAATACAACACCAAGCAATACAATACGATACAATACAATGCAATACAATACAACACCAAGCAATACAATACGATACAATACAATGCAATAAAACACCAAGCAATACAATACGATACAATACAATGCAATACAATACAACACCAAGCAATACAATACGATACAATACAATAGAATGCAATGCAATACAACACCAAGCAATACAATACGATACAATACAATACAACACCAAGCAATACAATACGATACAATACAATGCAATACAATACAACACCAAGCAATACGATACAATACAATACAATACAATACAACACAACACCAAGCAATACAATACGATACAATACAATGCAATACAACACCAAGCAATACGATACAATACAATACAATACAACACCAAGCAATACAATACGATACAATACAATGCAATACAACACCAAGCAATACAATACAATACAATGCAATACAATACAACACCAAGCAATACAATACGATACAATACAATGCAATACAACACCAAGCAATACAATACGATACAATACAATACAATACAATAAAACACCAAGCAATACAATACGATACAATACAATGCAATACAATACAACACCAAGCAATACAATACGATACAATACAATACAATACAACACCAAGC
>JAPXFY010000029.1:22932288-22952288 GCA_030674185.1 Monoplex corrugatus
TATCTTACCTTAAAAAAAGGAACATTATATATAAATTAAATAAATAAATACTTAAAGGTCTGATTCACAACACAAATAGCTATTATGTATAAAGTCGTCTCACATGACAGAACCAACCGCCCCCCCACCCCCCACCCTAGTCAATGCCCAAATGCTCAGCCATCTATCAACTAGGAGACCAGCCTGTCATGTCTGGTTTTATTTTAACAAAAAAAGAAAAGAAAAAAAAAAAAAAAAAAAAAGCCCGCCATATGAACACACTCCAAAGTGCAGACCTGATGAAAAAATGCCCGCTCTCCAACAACCATTGCCCGGGCGATCGTAGCATCTCCAATCATCAAAAGTCCCAGTCACTTCTCAACAAGCAAAGAAGGAAGGTACACTTGCGCCTATACAATATTTACTGGAGTTAAAGACCCTAGGGCAAATCACAGTGGTTGTCGAGAGCCTAGCTGTTTCCTCTCAATAGCTACATCACACGCCTCCTGATCGTTGTGGTCCCCTTTCAAGATTCTTTTGTCAGGGTTTCCTTTGATGCCAGCTTGTTCTGGGTAGCAGGACGTTGGGCAGGCTAAGGGGAAGTCGGGGGGGGGGGGGGAGGGGTTGGAGGTATCCGGAATAGAACGTTGAGAGTGGACAATGATCCGTTCTGAGGCACAATTATAATCCACATAGAAACAAAACATATAACCACCATAAGAAACAACACACACTATCACACACACACACCACAATATCACACACACAACACAACACATCACACCTCCACATATCACACACAACATATCACACACCACACACATATCACACACACACATATCACACACACACACATATCACACACACACACATATCACACACACACACACTATCACACACACACAACACACATATCACACACACACACATATACACACACACAACACACACATATCACACACACAACACACACACATATCACACAACACACATATCACACACACACACACACAACACACACACACACACATATCACACACACACACACATATCACACACACACACACATATCACACACACACACATATCACACACACACACAATCACACACACACACACATATCACACACACACACACATATCACACACACACACACACATATCACACACAACAACACCACACATCACACACACACACACATATCACACACACACCCCATATCCACACACACACACACACACTATCACACACACACACATATCACACACACACACAATATCACACACACCACACATATCACCACACACACACAACCACACATATCACACACACATATCCACACACACACACACATATCACCACACACACACATATCACGCACACACACACATATCCACACACACAATCCACACACACAATATCACACACACACACATATCGACACACACACACACATATCGCACACACACACACATATCACGCACACACACACATATCCACACACACACACACACACATATCGCACACACACACACATATCGCACACACACACACATATCGCACACACAACATCCACACACCCCAATATCGCACCACACACAACCACACCACATATCGCACACACACACACATATCACATACACACACATATCACCACACATATCGCACACACACATATCATCCACACCCCGCGCCCACGCGCACACACACACACACACACACACACCAACACACACACACCACACACACACACACAGACTGAAATACTAGGGCAAGAAATATAACTTTTTGTTTGAGTTAAACCCTTGTGCTATGTGTGTGTGTGTGTGTGTGTGTGTGTGTTGATTACATGTGTATGTGTACGTATTCTGTCTTCTGTCTGTCTGTCTATCTCTTTATCTCTCTCTCTCTCTCTCTTAATCCCTATCTATCCTATCTATCTATCTATCTATCTATCTATCTATCTATCTATCTATCTATTCTATCTATTCTATTTGTGGGGTTTTGGGTGTGTGGTGTGTGTGTTGTGTGTGTGTGTGTGTGTGTGTGTGTGTGTGTGTGTGTGTGTGTGTGTGTGTGTGTGTGTGTGTGTGTGTGTGTGTTTACGCACGCGCATAAGTACGTATGTGTACGTGGATGCGTTGTACGCGTATGACCTATGTTGTTTTGAGATACTCCGCCATATAGGCAGTTGTATTCCATTTCTTTCTGTTCGTCGTTCATTTACCTGCATTTTTTTTTTCAGAAATCCTTGCACATTTTTCTCTCTGTCTCTGAATCCTTCCATCTCAGAAGGAGCATGCAGATTTCAATGTCGATATTATTTTGTCTGCAGTTTGCCGTCCCAGGACATGTATGCTCGCATCCGAGCTGAGATAAGCACGCCTGGTTTTCATAATTTTATTGAAAATTGTTTATCTGGACGACATTGAAATGAGTCATATTTGAAAGAAAAAACAGTAGACCTTGAATAAACAAAGCTGAAATTTGACCTTCCCCCTCAAAATAAAAAGAAGAAGAGGAGGAGGAGGAGGAGGAGGAGGAGGAGAAGAGAAGAAGAAGAAGAAGAAGAAGAAGAAGAAGAAGAAGAAGAAGAAGAAGAAGAAGAAGAAGAAGAAGAAGAAGAAGAAGAAGAAGAAGAAGAAGAAAGAAGAAGAGAAGAAGAAGAAGAAGAAGAAGAAGAAGAAGAAGAAGAAGAAGAAGAAGAAGAAGAAGAAGAAGAAGAGAAGAAGAAGAAGATGAAGATGAGAAGAAGAAGAAGAAGTTCTCTGTTGGGTTCTTACGACAAATATTTTACGTTCTGAGATCTGCTTCAAATGTGTTCTGAGGTCTGCTTCAGGTGGATCATCATATCATCATCATCATCATCATCATCATCAGTGCCCAGCCGCATGGTGTTGGCGATCATGGCCTTTCATATGCATCTATCCCCTGTCGCCGCAAGCACATCTTCCACCCTCTCTGTCCTCAGCCACCCTGCATGTCCGTCCAATATTTTCTCCCTGGGTCTACCTGGTGTTGTTCTCTTTCCTTCCAGCTTTGCTGTTGAAGAAGGATACTCTGTGGATACTCGAGTGGATATTCTGGTCATTTGAGGACTGACCAAGCACGAGCGCGGAAGAAGAAAGACGATGAAGAAAGAAAAAGCCGCACACTCGGGAACATAAACCTCTATAATCAAAGTTCCCACTTCCCCAAACACCGGCTCTTAAGAAATCAAAACCACGCGCTCTCTTTAAATTAAGCCAAAAGTCCGCATCTGGAAGCAAACAGAGCGGCACGCTCAGCCTGTTTCAAGTTCAGCGGGCGTTAAAGACTCCACGGCAACAACAGAGAGACTCTTTAAGATGGTAATGTTTACTAATATGGGTTCCCCCTCAAACGTACTCTTCACGTTCCTCCCAATCTGTTTGCAGTAGACTTTCGTGTTTCTTTTGTGGCGATTTGTTTTGATCTGGGCTTGTTCTTGTGATAAGGGGCTGGGGTGGGGTCAGGGTGGGGTGGGGGTGCAGGGGTGTTTGGAGTTTGTTCACGAGGGAGTCATCGCACTAGAGCAATTCCATATGCGCTCCACTCAAATCTGCGCCGGCTATTAGATCTACATCTGGCAGACTCCTCGAGCCTACACAAAACCCTGGAAAGATCTTTGAAATGGTGGACTGGGTGGACTGGTGGTGGAGATGGGCGATTTTTAAACTATCAGTATGAAAGCTACATCAATTTTGGCACCTTTTAAGTCTTTGACTCCCGCACCCTGTCCACCAGCATCCTCCATTGCCAACTATGCTAGCAAAGCAAAAATAAATTTAACCCTCCGATTCCCTCACCCTATCCACCAGCTTCCTGCAGGGAGTCAAGGGTTAAGTTTTTGCAGTTGATGGATAGGGTGCGGGAGTCAAAGGGTTAAGTTTTTGCAGTTGATGGATAGGGTGGGGAGTCAAAGGGTTAATTTTCGCCGTTGAGGATAGGGTGCAGGAGTCAAAGGGTTAAGTTTTTTTTGCAGTTGGTATATAGGGTCCGGGAGTTATGGCCCGTTATGCTGAATGTGTTTGACGATCTGCTCAGGTAAAGATCCCAGGGCAAGACAAACTCGTGACATCCTCACTATCCTCTTAACACGCCTAACACTCTCTCACCGCCTGTACCGGGACTGAGTAAATACAGGACACTGACTCAGCTATCAGAGAAGACAGACGATACAGACACGAGCACAGAAATTGGGGGGGGGGGGGGGGGGGGGCAGGGAAGACAGACAGAGAGACAAAGAAACAGAGAGACAGAGAAGACGACTCAAAGAGAGAGAGAGAGAGAGAGGATACTTAAGGATAGAGAGAGAGGGGGGGGGGAGCGGAATCAGAGGGACAGAGAGAAAGAGTTGACACCTGAGAGAGAGTGAGAGAGAGAGAGAGAGACAGACAGACAGACAGACAGAGAACAGAGAGACAGAGAAAGACAGAGCGACACAGAGACAGAGCGACACAGAGACGGACAGACAGAGAGACTGTGTGTGTGTGTGTGTGTGTGTGTGTGTGTGTGTGTGTGTGTGTGTGGTGTGTGTGTGTGTTTGTTGTGTGTGTGTGTGTGTGGTGCGAGAGAGAGAGAGAGAGAGAGAAAGAGAGACAGAGAGAAAGAGAGGACAGAGAGAAAGAGACAGACAGACAGACAGAGAAACAGACAGACAGACAGAGAAACAGAGAAACAGACAGACAGACAGACAGACAGACAGACAGAGAGAGAGAGAGAGAGAGAGAGAGAGAGAGAGAGAGAGAGAAGCAGAGAGAGAGAGAGTCTTACAGACAGTTTCAAGTAATTCATTCATTTTCATGTCCTAAAACTTACGTTGTATGTGCGTAGTGTAGCAAAGACTAGCCAGCAAGGCAAGGTCCGGTGGTACCTCATGCTACTTACTATTCTTGCGTAATAACGTAGTTCGTTTTTAAACCCATGTCATCAACCCTACGACCCATATCACTCTTGACCACTGTATCACTGTGACTGTGAGATTCAGACACAGCAAAAACCAGATTTATCGCAGGCAGTACCAGCAATCGCAGTCTCTCAAAAGACATGACCTAAGAGGCAAATTTGACGACGATAACGCTTTGAGATAACCAGATAACTTTCGTCAACAAGACCACATGCCTCGTTCGTTGACATACGCGATAGTACTACGGACACTTCCGACTTCAGACGATTGATAATTATTCATACTACGGACCTTAGCTCTGTATGAAGGGGGTATGTGTACAATTATACAATAGATTGTGTTTGAACAATGAAGGGTTTGTCCCGCGGACATTTCCAACTTCAGATGATCAATTCAGACCATGGGCTTTAGCCCTGCATGAAGGGTATGTGTACAATGTACAACAATTGTATATTTGGAACAATGAAGGGTTGTGAATGACACACAATACATACCTTTATTAAACAATGAAAATGAAAATTCGGAATTCATAAAACAATGAGCCATCTTATCATCTTATTGCCTGCTACAAGAACAAGGAGAAATTATGTACAACATCATAATTGAAGTGCAGAGTATTTGATAGCACAGAGACAAAAGAGATCCTGGAGGCTGGAGTTTGGAGTTGGCTTAACCCTTAGACTCCCACATTCTATCCGCCAAACGTAAAAATATTTTAACCCTTTGACTCCCACAACCTATCCGCCAAACGTAAAAAAAATTAACCCTTTGACTCCCACACTCTATCCGCCAAACGAAAAAATTTTTAACCCTTTGACTCCCACACTCTATCCGCCAAACGTAAAAAAATTAACCCTTTGACTCCCACAACCTATCCGCCAAACGTTAAAAAAATTAACCCTTTGACTCCCACACTCTATCCGCCAAACGTAACAAAAAATTAACCCTTTGACTCCCCCACCCTATCCGCCAACCGCAAAAAAAATTAACCCTTTGACTCCCTCACACTATCCACAAGCTTCCCGAGTCAAAGGGATAAATTCTCGCTTTCCTAGCAAGTTTGACAATGCAGGATGCTGGTGGTGGTGGACAGGGTGCGGGAGCCAAAGGGTTAGGAAGGATTCATCGTGTTGGGACAATTCCATATGCGCTCCATCCAAATCTGCCAGCTATCTATAACATGGACAGACACCTTCAGCCTGCGTAATTTCTACGCACGCCGGCAAGGTCTCCATGTGGACAGAGGAACGGACTAGGACACACAACTGGCATCACCAGAATGGTCAGAGAGTTAACCCTTTGATTCCTACACCCTATCCACCAATTGCAAAAACTTAACCCTGCAGGAAGCTGGTGGAAAGGGTAAGGGAGTCAAAGGGTTAAGTTTTTGCTTTATTAGCTTGGTTGAAAATGTAGGATGCTCGTGTCAAAGGGTTCAGATGGTCTTTCACATGGACAGCTTCAAACCTCCTTGCATACCGGCTCGGTACGTAAAGGGTGAAGATTTAGTTTCCCCCTCCCCCCCGATTCCCCAGTTGGACTTAACGTGCAGACCTCTGCCAGTGCCTGAACCCTCTTCTGTTGTGTATCTGCATGCAAAATATCAACTTGCGCACGTTAAAGATCCTCGTGTAGTCGCATGTCAGGTTCGGTGAGTTGTGGAAACGCGGAAGCATCTAGCCTGCCCACCGCTGAAAACGAAGTATCACAACTTACACGGCAGGGTTACTGTTACTGTTATTTTTGTTTAAAGCCCAGCCGACTGCGTAGAGCCATATCAGGGTTATAACACGTTTCAAAACATACACAATACTTCAACAGGGAAAAAAAAGAAAAGAAAAGAAAAGAAAATTAAGTACACATATCAATGCATTCGTGCACGTAATCTAAGGAGATGCCCCTGGCGTTGACCACTCTGTCGAAGTTATCACACAGGGGATTTAAAAAGCATACCTGAAAACACGTTTTAACGTAATTAATGACAGTAAAACATATATAAAAACAGACCTAAATTACCTGAAATTGCTTTTAGCATATTTCGTTTCCCTAGAGCCAAAAATGCATTTAATGCATGTACCCAATTATCAATCCTAAGAGAAAGAACGTAAGACTTTATCGAACACGTACAGGTGACTGGACCAGCAAGGCAGAAATGATAGGAAGAAATGACAGAAAGCAAAGGAGGAAGAAAGAAACAAAGAGATGACAGAAAAAGAAATTTCAGCACAGAGCCAGAATGTGGGGAGAATCGACTGAAAGAGGCAGCAATGAAAGAATACAGTGAGGTCACAGAAAGACAAATAGCCAGTGTCCATGATTATACTTTCATACCGAATGACTCCCGGCATCCCAAATCCCTTTGAACTCCCCGACCCAATACCTCCAAACTGCAACACAACGTTAACCCTTCCTCGAATCTCATGCACAAGATCATATCCACCAGCTTCATGCAGGGAAGAGTGAGAGAGTGGGGAGGGGAGAGAGAGAGAGAGAGACAGGACAGACAGACAGACAGACAGAGAAAGGACGCTGGTGGATAGGGTGAGGGGTCAAAGGGTTAAGTTTTTGTCCGAGTCATATGCGTCCGTCTTGAACGAACTCCAGATTCCTGTTGCAAGTTCCTTCTTGTCTCTGCAGAACCGTGATTTCTGGCACTTCCGGAGCCTACACACTTAGCAACTAGGCAAACTTGTCAAGACACTCGCTCCATTATAAATTATGTCCAACTTACCTTGTGACTTCTCACGAGTTATCCACGCATCCACGCCATTACACAAATACACAAACACTCACAGGCACACACAAATATCCGAGTGTCAGAGCCGTAGCACACAAAGGGTACACTTAACACCAGACAAATCAACACCAACTGACAACAACAGCTCTCTCTCTTCTCTCCTTCCTCTCTCTCTCTCTCTCTCTCTCTCTGTATGTGAGACAAGGCTACAGTGGTCAGGATATCAGACACAAGAGTACCACCGGTGGATGAAGTGAACTGACGTGTGATTGGACAAACAAGCCGGTGGATTAAACAAACTGATGCGTGATTGGTTTACTGACGGTGGCTGTGGTGGTGGTAGTGGTGGTGGTGGTGGAGGAGAAGCAGATATATATATATATCGATCAGATATAGTGGTTGATCTGAAGATAGCAATGGGAGGTAACCAGACCAAAAATAGATAAACGAGAAACTTCAGACTTCAGAACATTTGATTACTCAACAATAGTAGCATTAGGTCCCACTGGACCTGTCTTACAGCTAGTGTTGCTAGTCTACACACGAACTTATAGCACAAACACATGAATTGTGAAACAAGTTATGTGTGAGAGGAGAGAGAGAGAGAGAGAGAGAGAGAGAGAGAGAGAGACTACAGAGAGACAGAGAGAGGGGAGGGGGAGAAAGATGAGAAAGAGTGGGTGAGAGAGACATACTACAGAGAGACAGAGAGAAGAGAGAGTGGGAGAGAGAGGGAGGAAGAAAGAGATAGAGCGGGTGAGAGAGATAGACTACAGAGCGAGAGAAAGAAGGGGGAGGGGAGAGTGCGAGAGGGCGAGAGAGATAGATTACAGAGCGAGAGCGAAAGTGAAGGAGAGAGAAAGAGAGAGGGGAGAAAGAGAGAGAGAAAGAGAGACAGAACGAGAAAGAGAGAGAGAGAGAGAGCGGGTGAGAGAGAGAGAAAGAGAGAGAGAAAGAGACAGAGACAGAGAAAGAGAGAGAGAGAAAGAGAGAGAAAAAGAGACAGAGAAAGAGAGAGAGAGAGAATGAGAGAGAGAGAGAGAACGAGAGAGCGAAAGAAAGACAGAGAGAGAGAGAGAGAGAGAAAGAGAGAGACAGAGACAGAGAGAGAGAGAAAGAGACAGAGAGAGAGAATTGACGGATGGACTTTAAACAGAGAGACAGAGAGACAGAGAAACATCACACAGATAAAACGAGGAACAGATAGACGGACAGATAAAGGGACAAACAAATCGGACAGACAAACTGCCGGAGGGGACGATAAGAGAGCGATAACTACAAAGACTGAGGATTATGTGATACCTGGCCCTGGCTTTTGGTATGGGGGACGTGATCAGAATGTTGATCATACTGTGTTTGCTTTTGTTTTACACACAAAATTATCTTGACATTTCTCACATATACCTGTACATACACGTACACGTACCCACAACCCCCGTACCTATCTGTGTATTATCTATGTACTGTGTACGTATGTGTCTGTGTGGTGTGTGTGTTGTATGTGTATATGTGTATAATTATGTATGTTGTATGTATGTATGTATGTATGTATGTATGTATGTGTCTGTCTATCTATCTCTCTGTTGTCTATCTCTCTGTCTATCTATCTAACTGTCTGTCTCCTGTCTGTCTATCTGCTGTCTGTTTGTCAGTCTGTCTGTCTACCTATCAAATCTATCTATCCATCTATCCATCCATCTATCTATCTGTCTGTCTGTCCCTCTGTCCATCTGTCTGACCATCTGTCTATCTGTCTGTCTATCCATCCATCTATCTATCTATCTATCTATCTCTCTATCTACCTCCATCATCTATCTATCTATCTATCTATCTCTCTATCTCCCTATCTATCTGTCTGTCTGCCTGTCTGTCGTCTATCTATCTATTTATCTATCTATCTATCTATCTATCTGTGTATCTGTCTGTGTGCCTCTATCTGTCTATCTATTTCTATCTCTATCAGTCTTGTCTCTCTGTCTGTCTGTCTATCTATCTATCTATCTACCTACTTATCTGTCTGTCTGTCTGTCTGTCTGTCTATCTATCTATCTATCTACCTACTTATCTGTCTGTCTGTCTGTCTATCTATCTATCTATCTACCTACTTATCTGTCTGTCTGTCTGTCTGTCTATCTATCTATCTATCTATCTACCTACTTATCTGTCTGTCTGTCTGTCTATCTATATATCTATCTATCTTCTATGTATCTATCTGTCTGTCTGTCTTTCTACCTATCTGTCTGTCTGTCTTTCTATCTATCTGTCTATCTATCTATCTATCTATCTACCTATCTGTCTGTCTATCTGTCTATCTATCTATCTATCTATCTATCTATCTGTCTGTCATCTGTCTATCTATCTATCTACTATCTGTCTACCTATCTCTCTGTCTAATTATCTGTCTATCTATCTATATATCTATCTATCTATGTTGATTTAATGTTTTTTAAATCATACAACCCAAACAAGACAAAGACAGAGGGCTGATGTCAAATAACAACAGGAATAACAACATTCAGTTACAGACACGTTAACCACGACATGACAAATCACATCAGAAATTATAATCAAACTGTAATCAGACAGCTTGTACAGATGCGTCATCAAATCTGTCATCTACTCCAACGCATCTGCTTTTCAATTTTGTTTAAAATTAGCAACGAGATGGTCATTCACCGTCACCGTCACCGATCCCTTAGACTGGCCGTCCGTCGGGGCGCCTCCGAAGACTTGACAACAACCTTTCTCCACTCCTCCTGCTCTCCGCTTTCCTTAGGGTATCCCTCAGCTCCAGGCCCGTCCACTCTCGAATACTATCTTCCCATCTCTTCTTTTGTCTGCCTCTTTTCCTTCCTCCCGAGACTGTGCCTTGCAGGATTGTCTTGGCAAGGCCGGATGATCGAGTGATGTGTCCATACCATGTTAGTTTGCGTCGTCTTACTAAGGTCAGGAGGTCAGTGTAAGACCCGATTTCATTTTGAATTATTCTTTTTGACTTCGTCATTCGTGATGTGATCTCTGTATGTGACGCCGAGAAGTTTACGAAAGCATCTCATTTCAACCGCTCTGATTCTGCTTTCCGTATCCGCTGTTAAGGTCCATGATTCGCAAGTGTACAAGAATATTGACATTTTGACCAGGGAACGCATCAGTTTGATCTTTGAGCTGGTGGCGATGTTACTGTTGTTCCATATGGTTCTGAGCTTGGTCATTGCGGCTGTGATCTGGGCTATTCTGGAGAGTATTTCGGGCTTAGATCCCTCATCTGACACGACTGATCCCAGGTATTTGAAACTGGGCACACTTTGGAGTTTTTGGTTATTGACCATTACATCAGCCGTAAAGTGGTTGTTGCGACTGGTCATTATTGGATGGTCATTAGATACAGCAATAAAAACTAAGCGTCTCAGAACTAATGTCTTGGTTTGACCAGATAATACCAAAACCATTTTTTTTTGCTAGTGTTTCTTTACTTGCGACACCAAGTTAAATTTTCAAGATTGATCTTGTAATGGCGAAATTTCATGTGTTTGTCCGCATAGTCTTTCTACTGGCAATGTAGTAAGTCTTCATCAGTATTTCATGCCTTAAATATATGCTCGTATACAAAGAGGATATCTTCTAGTATTTCCAAAAGTAAATTTATTCGAGGCATGTAGTGGTACATCAAAAAGTTTTTCATAGCATAAATATGGATCTCCTTAATTTGGCGAGTTTCGTTCAGGCACCAACATTCAAATAAGAGACATAATTATGTGGCCAGGTATGAAATAATTCGAAAAAAAATACCAATGGATCGGTCGCTCTCCGTCTCTGCAATTATCTCTATAATTATTTCAAGACCTCCTCCTTTGCCTGTTCAGGTTGCACATCTCTCACAAGATCAGATTAAGGCTGAACTTTAGTGACGAAAATCATGCCAAGGTACTGGTGTGAATTACTGAGCATAACCTGATCTTATTCCGTAAAACCATTCTTCTGGTTTACTAAAGTACCCAAAAGAGAGAGAAAGACAAATGGGTGGTGGTGGTTGAGAGAGAGGGTGGAGGAGAGAGAGAGACAGAGAGAACAGATAGAGACAAACAGAGTGACTGACTGACTGACACACAGGCACACACACACACACGCACAGACAAAAGAACGAGAGAGCAGGAGCAAGAGAGAGACAGACAGAGAGAAATAGACAGACACACAGACGGACAGATACAGGTAGGCAAACAAACAGGCAGACAGACAGAGAAACACAGACAGACAGACAGACCGACTCACCAGAACAATAAGGCACACGACAAAAAAAAAAAAGAAAAAAAAAAAGAATGTTCCAACACCTGCAAATAGGCACCACCCTAAAACAATTAACAGAAACCATTCCTGATCCAACCGCGGAAGCCAGAGAAACGCCTGTCCCAAAACCCGTGACACACGGAAAACATTTCTTTTAGTGACGTCCGCAAAACCCACACGAAATGCACTGCCACACTAACCACGTAATTCCACAGCCACACACACAGTACATCAAGGTCTTCTTTCTCTCCCTCTCTCTCTCTCTCCAGCGTGTCTGGACTGCTCTGCCCCCTTCAACTTCCGAACATTTTGTCAACACTTTCACTCCCCGTAGTCAGTCAAAGTCTTGTTGGTCACAGTGTGTTATACAGTTTGCTCGTTGTTTGGCCCGCACGCAGTCTTAAAGATAAGAGAAGGGTGTGAAGCGACTTAAATGGTTCACTGTCACTAACTGCGCAGGAGTGTTGGAAATAATAAACGTGCCACTACTTTACGCTGAAGTAGCATGGCGCATCTAGATGGTACCGTCTGTTAAATTTGACAATGTATGTGCCTGGTTAAGGACTCAAACGTTGTAATTAAAAATAAGAGAAGGGTGTGAAGCGACTTACGTGATTTACTGCCACCAAGTGTGCAGGAGTGTTGGAAATAATGAACGAGCCAGTATTTTACGCTGAAGTAGCATGGCGCATCTGGGTGGTTCCGTCTGTCTAATTTGACAATGGATGCGCCAGGTTGAGGAGTCAGTTGGATGTGGACCAGTGTCCGCTGTGGCTGAACAGGCCGATTGTTGAGTGGCAGTCCTTGGCACAGCTGATACACATGCAGGCAGACGGCTGTGGCTGGAGAGTTGCTGCCACAGAATCCCTAACATCATCACCTTAGCATCACAACAGCTGACAGTCAACCACTTGAGCCTATATACGAATACACAACAGCCGTAACGGGATTACAGTATCTCGAACTTTCATGGGCGATCTCTCTCTCTCTCTCTCTCTTCTCTCTCTCTCTCTCTCTATCTCTCTCTCTACTCTCTCTCTCTCTATCTCTCTCCTCCTTCTGTCTCTGTTTCTCTCTCCCTCCCTTCATCCCTCCCCCCTCTCTCTCTCTTAATGTGATATTTCAAGACTGTTCTTTGCTTGTTTGTTTATCTCTTTTAATCTTTATTATTCTTGATATCCCAAGACTTTCTTTGTTTGTTTGTTTGTTTGTCATTTTTAATCTTTATTATTGTTTTGGATTTATTATTAATTATTCTTGATATTTCAAGACTGTTCTCTGTTTATTTGTTTATCTCTTTTAATCTTTGTTATTCTTGATATCCCAAGACTGTTCTCTTTTTGTTTGTTTGTTTGTTTGTCATTTTTAATCTTTATTATTCTTGATATCTCAAAATTATTCTCTGTTTGTTTGCTTCTTTGTTTATCTCTTTTAATCTTTATTATTCTTGATATTTCAAGGCGTGTGTTTTTTGTTTGTTTGTTGTTTGTTTGCTTACCACTTTTAACCTTTATTATTGGTGATATCTCCTGACTGTTTCTGATAACTTTCTTAGCAGTCGACTGAGGTCTTGATAAGGAAAAACATTTTCTCGACAATGTTTACCAGTTAATGAAGGCCTGATCAGTTAATTCCTAAGTTTCAATTTCTGTTTTCTCGAGAGAGCGTTTCCGCACTCATAATAAATTCCATATGCACCGACACCGCACCGCACCACACACCACACACACACACAAAACACACACACACACACACACACACGTCTAATATCATTAATAGTGAAAAAACGTTAAACAAAGAACGAACGAACGTGCGCGCGCGTACGCACACACACACACACACACACACACACACACACACACACATCACACACACATATACACACGCACAAATTCTCGAGCGCGCAAGCATTTACGTCAGTTTATTCCTTTTCTCACACAGGATGGAGCAGCAGGAAGTTTCAGTCTTTTTCTCCTAATTTTTGTATCTGGTGTTTGTTTCTTTGTATCTTCGCTTGACAAAGGCCAGTTGGCTGAAAATTTACGTCTGTCTTCTCTGGTTGTATTAAATCAAATACGCATTCTTGTTCTTCTTTTGTGTTTTTTTCTGTTCACAGACAATGCCGAAAATTCTGTTTAATCTACGAAACAGAGGCACATACTATTCAAACATCTGTCCCGCCACAGAGAACGAAGATAGTCCAGCCATTCTAATAATGTCCTTTTATTCTGACAGCTGAGACACTCTTTGTTTCTTAGCTGTGACCTTGAACATACATCAGCGCTCGTAAGCTTCAGAGTTTTTGTGTTGTTTTTTTTTAGTTCTGAATTTGTTCAAACGGGGTCTCACAGCACAAGAACAATTCTATGTGCGATCCATGCCAATATGTGGGGAACAGCCCGCATTTCACGCGGAAAATCCTGTTATGACCCTCCCTCATCCACCCACCCACCCCAAAAAGAAATACAAACAACAAACAAACAACAACAAAAAACTAAATTAACTTAAATATAATCTAATCCAGTCCAATCCAACCAGACTGAACACCAACCAACTTTTAATCAAAGGACATAACTCTTGAGAATTGTCTCCCATGTTGTATAGAACTTCTCAAATCTAACACAGTTTGCGCTACCCATTCAGCTAGCATAGAAGCAGATACAAAGTACAAAAACAGTAAGCTCAGAACACTCCTCAACTTTTGTTTTATTTGTGGAGTACATCATGATTTTTGTAATAAAAAAAAAGTATGGGCATTATCATCACGAAAAGATGATGGAGGTAGATTGGCCACTTGTTCTGAGGACAGCAGAACAACGGTCTGCGAGTAGCGAGGGAGAAAAAGGCAGTCCAGGGAGAAAGTGCCCCCCCCCCCACACCACCACCACCACCACCACCACCACCAAGAGTTCTCTATTCAGATCTCTGTCAGCAGCTGGCGCCTGACATTTTTTGAAAAATTTTTTAAGGATCACTGCACTCAGGGAGGTTACCTTAGTGCTCACCATTTTTTTTTTTTTTTTTTTTGGTCTCATTTTCTACGTTACTTTAATGGCCACAAAAGCTAAAACAGTTTTTTATTATGCGATGATGATTATGTCGATGTGGATGATAATCATGATGCTATGGAGTTCCATTTATGATTGAGACTGCCTGACAAGGTTGTACTCTACGCTTACTATCACTGGCGTCAACCAGGCCCGAGAGATACAAACACCTGCGGTGTTGGTCAGAAGATTTGAGCAATACCCTCAATGACTCATCCGCGAAGTGGATGAGACTCGACTGTGTGGTTCCAGCCTTCCCAATGAGCCCATAGCACGCCCAACTCTGGGTAGGAGCCAGTTAGAGCCGAAAAATCCCACAATGATTTTTGAAGGTACTGATGGGGATTCGAACCCACAACCTTCCAGTCTGTGGTCTGTTGCGTTAACGACTACACCACGGCGACTGGTAGGCGCCTGACATTCAGTTCCTATAAGACGCTATCGTTTGTTCTTCTGTCTGTCCATTAGACTCTGAGAAGTCTATAGAGCTAACATTTCTGCTGCACTGATTTATTTCCCAAAGATTTAAAACCAAGGACAGCAGAATAACGTCTCCCGAACTGCCCGTCACTGGACATCAGACGGAAGACGTAAGACAGGAAGACCCAGGCACAACTGGTGATCGACCATAGAAGGAGACCTCATGGCCCTGATATACACCTGGAGTTTCATTCAGAGGCTGGCCCCGAACAGACCAGAGCGAAGACTCTTCGTTGCCACCCGACATGTCAATGGCATAATCTCATCTCATCTCTCTGCCTTGCCGGGATCGGCGGTAGGAGCCACGCTCGACGTCACAAGTTTTCTCCAGGTCACACGATTAAGACATCTGTGGGCAACCTCCTGGATCTCCAGACCACAGACTTCAGCGATGTTGTTGAAACAGGAGATGTGCGGTCATCCCTTTTGTCACCTCGCCTCAACTTTCCCCTGCAGGACCGTTGACATCAGATCTGTTTTGGTGTTTCTGATTGCAAGGCCTACATATTTCAGCTTTCTTTCGTTGATCTGTGTCAGCAGCTGGCGCCTGACATTCAGTTCCTTTAACACGCTATCGTTTGTTCTTCTGTCTGTTCCATTTGATTCTGAGGAAGTCGTCTACAGAGCCACATTTCTGCTGCACTGATTTCTGTTGCGTTGATTTTATTTCCTAAAGATTTAAAACTAAGAATCCTGAAAATGTTGATTTGGCCTGTTTTAACCCTTTGATTCCAGCACCCTACCCACCAACTTACAAAAAGTTAACCCTTTGATTCCCTCGCCGTATCCACAAGCTTCCTGCAGAAAGCTGGTGGACAGGGTGAGGGAATCAAACAGTTAAGTTTTTGATTTGCCAGCATGGTTGGTAATGCAGGATGCTGGTAGACAGGGTGCAGGAGTCAAAGTGTTAATGTATCGTTGCGAAGCCTGGACACTAAGAAAAGACGAAAAGGGCACAATGGACAGTAATTAAGTACCCAGTAAGTTTAGAAAGCAGACATACCGGACATCACAGAGCCGATCTAAAACCAGTCCCTTAAATATACCCCCCCCCCCTTTTTTTTTTTTTTTAACAAAAATACTGCGTGACCCTAGTCAGTCCACTCCGAAGCCCTCCAAAAGGAAAAAAAGGACTGATAAGCGAACAACAATATTGATCTGTGAGACAAAACACTTCTCTCGGACACTTAGAGAGCTCAGCCATGGCTGTTCCATGCTGCCACTGCCCGCAACACTCTGACCGTGGATTTGTTTGTCTTGCTCATTTTCTGCACTGAATAGAGAACTCTTTCTTGGTGGGGGGAACCACTTTCTCCCCGGACTGCCTTTTTTCTCCCTCGCTGCTCACAAGACCGGTGTCCGAGGTTCTTGTTACCCCTACACCAAAATTTCCAAGTGGCAGATTTTTACGTCAATAATTCTTTCCTCTACGTGCATACTAAATTCACTAGTGTTTTGTTGTTTGTTGTTGTTGTTTTTATTAATCTGAATGTAGAGAAAACGCTTATTCCTCCATGATATAGAAAACTAATCGTGATTTATTCACCTGAAAACCAAAAAGGCAGCAGTATGAGTATAATTATATCACAATTCTCACGGGACCTTATTTTCATGTGAGAGAGTGTTATCCCTCCATACCAAACCGTGCATTATTGCTATTGCTACTATCATTGTGTTGTTTTGTTGTTGTTGTTGTTGTTGTTGTAGGGTTGACATGTATTTGCTTGTCCTGTGTTTGCTTCCAGCACACTTTAGTAAAACGCCCGACCAAGTGACATAAAAAAAATCAATATTTCATATAAACTCATTTGTAAAACCTCTCTGCCTTGTTGTTCATTCACCTGCGTGTGTTCGATAAAGCCTTTCGTACTTTCTCTTAGGATTGATAATTGGGTACGTGTATATTTTTGGGCTCTAAAGAAATAAGCATGCGAAAGCAATTTTGGGTAATTTAGTCCCATTTTTACGTATATGTTTTAGGGTCCATATTTATGGTTAAATTTGTACTCAGGCATGTATTTAAAATCCCCTGTGTAATAAATTGGTCGGAGTGGTCAACGCCAGGGGTATCTCCCTGGATTTGTGCACGAATGCATTGATATGTGAACTTAATTTTCTTTTTCTTTTTTTTTTTCTGTTGAAGTGTTGTTTTTGTTCTTGAAAAGGTTATAGCCCTGATATGGCTCCGCCGTCGGCTGGGCTTTAAACAAAATATAACAATAAGAATAACTTTCAGCACGGTGAAACACTGTCTGCTATCTTGAGTCCCTTCTGGTGATCTCATTTTCGGTGTGTTTGGAGAATTGTAATAAGGGGTGTGAGAGCGATGACACACAGTTAAGTTGGAGCAAAACATGAGACATCCACCAACCAACCTACCAGCACACAAAAACCAATCACAACACAACACCTACCTACACCAACCAACCTAACCAACATACCAATGAATAAACCAATCAACCAACCAACCAACCTACCTACCAACAACAACCAACCAACCAACCAACCAACCAACCAACACCACAACCAACCAACCAACCAACGTACCACTAACACAACCAACCAACCAACCAACCAACCAACCAACCATCCAACCAACCATAACCAACCAAACCAACCAACCAACAAACCAACTCCAACCAACCAACCAGACGACAATCAATTAGAAAACCAAATCAATCAATCATTTAATCAATAAACATTGAATAAACCCAATAAAAGCATCTAATAAATCAATCAATCAATCACAAAAAAATAGGTGCACAAGACAACAGAATGAGAACCATATTTAATTAACCAAACTAGAGCAGGAGCAAATTTTGATCCAACTGGCACTTTTCGATCAAACACAAAGGGGAAAAAAAGAAGAAAACGACTTCACTAGATTCATCATCATCATCATCATGTGCCCTGCCGCATGGCGTTGGCGATCAATGGCCCTCCATACGAATCTATCCCTTGTGGCTGCAAGTACATCTTCCCACCCTCTCTGTCTTCAACCACCCTGCAAGTCCCGTCCTATCTTGGTCTACCTGGTGTTCTCTTTCCCTCCAGTTTCCCTGTTGTGACTAGGTGCCCTAATTCCCCTTTCACTAGATTAAGGAGGATGGGGGGTGGGAAGCAACAAACGAACAAACAAAACAATAAGCTAGTTTTCCTGATTTTTGTTGAGTCGGAGAAAATAACGCTCATGATCAATACAATCAAACAAATCAAACAAACAAACAACAACAAATAAATCAATACAAGCATAAATACATACATAAACAAACAAACAAACAAACAAACAAATAAACAAAATAAATAAATAAATGAATAAGTAAGCAAATAAATAAATATATAAATAAATAAATAAATAAATAATAAATAAATAAATAAATAAATAAATAAATAAATAAATAAATCAGTAAATCATACCCAACGCAAACCACCAGCGCGGATCTTTGTGGGAGACTTCTGGAGCGCTACACCCCTCTGTGGGTAATGAAGAAGAAAAAAGTAAAAGAATCGAAGATCACGGAAAAGTCCACCTCTCCCCTCCCCTCTAACACCCCCCCACCCGCCTCTATCCACCCACCCATCCACCCCCCTCTATCCACCCGGGGACTCGGAACAAATCTTTCAGCTAGTTCACTCAGCCGGGAAAACCGGGTAGGAATGCCAGAGTTCCTTTCTGTTTTTCTTTCTTTCATTCATTCATTCTTCTTCCTTCCTTCCTTTCTTTCTTTCGTTCTTCTTTCTTTCTTTCTCTCGTTCATTAGTTCGTTTGTTCTTTCTTTCATTCATTCATTCTCTTCTTTCTTTCTTTCGTTCATTAGTTCTTTCTTTCTTCTTCCTGTCTTTCTTTCTTTCGTTCGTTCGTTCGTTCGTTTTCTTTCGTTTTTCTTTCTGCTTTCTTTCGTCTTCTTTCTTCCTCTCTCTTTCTCCTTCTCTTCTTTCTTCCTCTCTTTCTTCTTCTTCCCTCTTCTTCTTTCTCCTCTCTTCTTCTTTCCTTTCTTTCCTTCTTTCTTTCTCTTCTTCTTTTTCCTTTCTTTCCTTCTTTCTTCTCCTTCTTCTTCTTCCTTTCTTTCTTCTCTCTTCTTTCTTTCGTTCTTCTTTTCGTTTTCGTTCTTCGTTCTTTCTTTTCTTCCTTTCTTCTTTTCTTTTCTTTCGCTTCTTTCCTTTCTTCGTTCTTTCTTCCTTCCTCCTTTCCTTCTTTCTTCGCCTTTCTTTCTTTCGTCTTTTTTCCCTTTCTTTTTTCTTTCCTTCCTTCTTCTCCTGTTCTTTTTCAGTCTTCTCCCTCATTCTTTCTTTTTTAAAAGGGAAATTGTTTCATATCGATCAGAGATTGTGTGTGTGTGTGTGTGTGTGTGTTGTGTGTGTGTGTGTTGTTCTGTTGTCTGTCTGTCTTCTGTCTGTCTGTCTAGTGTCTTTGTCTATGTCTGTCGCATTTGTCTGTATGTCTGTCTAGTTTGTAGGAAAATAAGCTTGCAAGACTTTCTCCACTGGTCCTGTATGGATTTTTAAGCAGAAACTTGGTTTAAAGACCTGAGCCATTGAGGAATC
>JAPXFY010000029.1:22954788-22959788 GCA_030674185.1 Monoplex corrugatus
TCGCCTTCCGAGGAGCTCAGCTGCCTGTCGGAGATGAAAGAGATTGATTATTGACTGAGGTCAAGGGGTCATATCAACAACGCATGCCTGCGTGTCCTGACATCTGCAGGCCACAAAGAGAAGGGCCATAACTCTTGAGGGACCCAGTTCATAACCGTCAAAAGTCTCCAGCCTTGTGTCCTACTTCACCTGTGGGGATGCTGGGGCTCTTTCATATAAATGATATCCCCCACCTTCTGGAAATTCTGTGTTAGAAAATTAACACTTTTCTATCAGTCTCTTTTGTTTCTGCCTTATATGCCTTTGTTTTCTGTCATTTCTTCCTATCATTTTCCACCTTACTGGTCCATTCACCTGTATGTGTTCATACTGTCTTAATACTTTCTCTTTAGGAGCGATAATTGCGTACATCTATTACATGCATACTTGGCTCTTGGGAAATGAGATATGCGGAAGCAATTATTTTAGATGATGAAGGTCCGTTTTCATATAGGCTTTAGTGTCCTTAGTTGTGTCTAAGTTTGTATTCAGGTATGATTTTTTTTTAAATCCCCTGTGTGATAATTTAGACGGAGTGATAGACGCCAGGGGCATGTCCTTAGATTATGTCGCGCGAAATGCGTAGATATGCGTACTAAATTTTCTTGTCCTTTTTCTCCCCTTTTTTTCCTGTTGAAGTATTTAAAGTGTGTATTGAAAAGGTTTTAGCCTGATATGGCTCTACGCAGTCGGCTGGGCTTTAAACAAAACAAACAGTACAACAGTGTAACAGGAACTGCACACAGTAAAGTACCAGTAACAGTAAATCAGCCTTGTGTTCTCAAGCATCGGAGAGACGGGTGCGATAGTCAAGAGGTTAAACGTAAAAATTCCAGATGGAAAGTCTGGAATCGATTTTTCCTGGGTACCTCTCGCCTGATGGATGAAGGCTGGCGTGTAGTAGGTAACTGGTTGATGGAGGATCAGGTGAACAACAAACACCTGTTTAAAAGGTAAATCAGGTGAGCAATAGAAACTGGTGGATGGACAATACAGGTGAACAGTACGTCACTGTATGATGAAAGAATATGATGAGATAATCAGATGGATAATAGAAAACAGGTTGATGGCTAACCTGGTTGAACAATAAGAACAATAGACACTGGTTGATGGGTATACCAGTTGAACAAATTGAATACACTGTTTGAGGGGTAAATCATGTTGAACAATAAAACAAGACACTGGTTGATGGGTAAACCAGTTGAACAAATGAAAAGACACTGGTTGATGGGTAAATCACTTGAACAATGTAAACAAGACACTGGTTGATGGGTAAACCACTTGAACAATATGAACAACAGACACCGGTTGAAGGTAAACCGATTGAATATCGAAACAATAGACACTGGCTCATGGAAAACCGGTTGAACAATTTGAACAATAGACACTGTGCTGATGGATAAACCAGTTGAACAATGTGAACAACAGAACCGCTTCAAAGGTAAAACAACTGAACAATGTGAAAAACAGATACTGGTTGATGGGTACACCAGTTGAACAATGCGAACAACGGACACTGGTTGATGGGTAAACTAGTTGAACAATGTGAACAACAGACACTTGGGTTAGATGGTTAAACAATGTGAACAATGTGAACAACTGTATGGTAAACCAGTTGAACAATGTGAACAATTAGACACTGGTTGATGAGTAAACCAGTTAAACAATGTGAACAACAGACACTTGTTGATGGATAAACCAGTTAACAATGTGAACAATAGACACTGGTTGATGGGTAAACTAGTTGAACAAATGTGAACAATAGACACTTGTTGATGGGTAAACTAGTTGAACAAATGTGAACAATAGACGCTGGTTGATGGGTAAAAAGTGAACAATGTGAACAATAGACACTGGTTGATGGGTAAAATATTGAACAATGTGAACAAAAGACGCTGGTGATGAATGGTGTACAACACTGTCGAATAATGTGAACAATAGTAACATAGGTTGTGAGCGACTCAGGGTAAACCCTACACTCCAGATACCATAAACTTTGCAGATGTTCTCTTCAAAACACCATTGGCTCATTTTATTTATGAATGGCGTTCTCATCCATGCAATTAAGATTAATTCCTCAACACTGGTCTTGTGTGATGGGTTTCCTGTGCTGTGTGTTGTCTGGTTTGTGTGGTGGTCTGTGTGTGTGTGTGTGTGTGTGTGTGTGAGCGTGTGTGTGTGTGTGTGTGTGTTGTGTGTGTGTGTGGCGTGTAGTTTCGTGTGAGAGGAGAGTGTGTGCCGCATGTGTTTACTTTGCCTGTGTTGTTTATGTTCTTTCTGTACGTCTGGGTGGCTGCCAGAATGCTTGTTTGAAACTAGACGCATGCATCTTTCATGTTTTTCTGCATGCGCGCACACAAGCACGTACACGCATGCATACACACGCACTGCACGCACGCACACAAGCACACAACATCATAGCAGTACGCGCGCACACACAACACACACGCAGCACACACACACACATTCACACACACACACACACATTCACGCACAGCTCACACACACGCTCACAGACACACATACACACACACATACACATATACACGCACGCACACACACAGGCCTGTGCATACACTTGAACGTGCGACCCTGACCTTTTCACTTCTCCCTCCTTATCGATGAGGATGATAACCATGATACTATGGAGTCCCATCTAGGATTGAGACTGCGTGACAGGGCTGTACTCTATGTTTACTACCATTAAAATATCCTGGCGTCAACCAGGCCCGAGAGACACCGACACCTGCAGTGTGCTGGTCAAACGATTTGATCAACACCCTCAATAACCCATCCGTGAAGTGGATGAGACTCGACTGTGTGTGTGGTCCCACAGACTTCCCAATGAGCCCACAGCACGCCCAACTCTAGGCAGGAGCCGGGTAGAGCCGAAAAACCTGACAGCGATATATTTCTGAAAGAGACAGATGGGGGAGTTGAACCCACAACCTTCCAGTCCGTAGTCCGTTGCGTTAACCACTACACCATGGCGGAAAGGTATGAATTTCGATTTTATTTCTAAACTTGAAAACTCCCTTCTTTAATCCTACCTCTTCTCCCTCCACCCCCCTTCCACCTCCCACCCCCCACCCCACCCCATATGCCACCCAAAAACCAATTCTCCCTATAAGGGACTTGCCCTCAATATTTCTGCGCGTCCGCTTCAGAAAACTCAATGAAGAAAACGGGACTGATCCGATCGCGATGGGACTTTGATGGAAAAATACGAGAGTGAGAAACGGGGTGGCGGTTTCCCGGAGACAAAGAACAGGGGTGGATTGACAGGTAGGGCCTGACTCGTGGAAGTTGGCGGGTAGCTGGGGGTGTTTTTATGGGTGTTACGGCCAAGGTTGAGGATCTTACCCGTTTGATTCTGTTTAACAAGGAATTTGCAAGGTATTAAAAGTACTCGTAGTGAACGCGTGAGTTTGACCCCGGTGGGGTTTTTTGTTTTTTTTGGTTTGTCTGTCTGTCTGTCTGTCTGTTTGTTTGTTTGTTTGTTTGTTTGTTTGTTTGTTTGTCTTCTGTCTACCGTCCCTCTCACTCTTGGGCACACATTCATACACACATATACACACACTCAATCATATTCACACACGCGCGCGCGCGGGCTCCCCCCTCTCCACCACGCACGCACGCACACACACACACACACACACACTCACCACCCCACACACACACACACACACACCACACACACACACACACGCAAACACACTTTCTCACTGATTCACTCTCTCTCTCTCTCTCTCTCTTTCTTACTGATTCACACACACACACACACACACACACAAACTCTCTCTCTCTCTCTCTCTCTCTCAAATACACATATACATACACACATGCACACACACTCAGATACACACACTCAGACATACATACAGACATACACAGACATACACACATAAACACAGTCTCTCTCTCTCTCTCAAATACACTCATACATACACACATGCACACACACTCAGATACACACAACACACACACACACACAACACACACACACACACACACACACACACACACACACACACACACACACACACACACACACACACACACAGAGTGAGCATACGTACACTACACACTGTGACACTTGCACCAACAACACTACAGATATCACTGTGTTAGTGATATGGCTTAAATCTTCACAAGTCTGCTGGCTGAACTTTCACCCTTGACAAACAATTGTATGTCCCTGGGAAATCTCTCACTGTCTGCCTGTCTGTCTCTCTCTCTCTCTCTGTGTCTTGCTGTCTCTCTGTCTGTCTGTCTGTCTGTCTCTCTGTCTCTCTCTGTCTCTTTTTCTATCTGTCTGTTTCTCTCTCTGTCTGTCTCTTTCTCTGTCTGTCTGTCTGTCGGTCTGTATCTCTCTCTCTCTCACTCTCTCTAATACACAAGCGCGCGCGTGGCGCACGACAGACACAGAGAACAAGAGAGGGGGGCAGAGAGAGAGAGAGAGAGAGAGAGAAACAGACACACACACACACACACACACACACACACACACACACACACACAAACACAAACACACACACACACACACACATACACACACACATACAAAAGCCACACAGACACAGAGATTCAAAGAAAGAAACAAAGAAAGAGAGAAAAACAACAACAACTAACGAACAAACAAAAAACAGAGACAAAAAAAAACGAGACACGACCAACAAAGAAAAAAAGACAGACACAGCACCGACACCAAACACAAAACAGCACCAACCAACACCAACAAACAACCACTCACCCCAAGAATTCCAGTACGCCGAAACAAGCCATTCCAAAATAGCCGATCGCCATTGTGTCACAGTGTCGTCATTGCACGTGAAGTGAAGCGGTCTTTGTTCCCCGCCACAATCTGAAACACGCAGAGAAATTTGTTGAGCACAGGATGTATGTAAGGGAGCGGGGGAGGAGGAGGAACAGAGAAAAGGAAGGTCCGAAGACAGAAAAAT
>JAPXFY010000029.1:22982288-22994788 GCA_030674185.1 Monoplex corrugatus
GAGACAGCAACTCAGTAACACCCTGTTGAACAACAGAACTGAACGAAGTTGTAAACCATGCAAGTCTGATCAAAGAGAGAGTGTAGTCAAGCGAGATCTGTGAAAATGCAACGCCCCTCCCTCCCCCCCAACACACACACACACACACACACACACACACACACACACATACACACACACACACACACACACACACACACACACACACACACACACACACACACACACACACACACACACACATACACACGCACATTTTTTTCTTTTAAACACGCATATCAAAGAGCGAAAACGTCATCAGTAACGACTGATTGCGTAGCACGTTATTACGTTTCTGAACGTGTTTTCGCAAGATCGTTTTCCTTCTGTCATGAAACGATATCACCATTTAGCTTAAAAAATACACATTACAATAACAAATAAAACAACAACAAAAACAACACTCATATTACTACTACGACGACTACTACTACTACTACTACTACAACTACTACTACTACTTCTACTTCTACTCCTACTACTATTAGTACTAGTACTACTAGAACTACTATTACTATCATTACTACTAAAACTACTACTATTATTGATAATAATGATAAGAATAAGAATCATAACGATAATACTAAGAAGTAAAAGAAAATGAAGGATGATAATACTAATACAAACAACAACAGTAGCAATAATTATGATAATGATAAGAAAAAGAATGATGATGATGATGGTAATAGTAATAATAATAATAACAATAATAATAGTAACAATTACTACTACTTACTACTACTATTATTACTACTACAGCTGCTGCTGCTGCTGCTGCTGCTGCTACTGCTGTTGCTGCTGCTGCTGCTACTACTACTACTACCACAACTCATAATCATCATTATCATCATCAGCATCGTCTAATATTGATAATAGCTACAGTACTGATGGCAATAAGAAAAACAGCAACAATAACAACAACAATAAGAAGAAGAAGAAGAAAAAGAATACAACAACAACAAGAACAATATAATAATAGTAATAATAATAGTACTACTACTACTACTACTACTACTACTAATAATAATAATATAACAATAACAACAACAACAACAGAGACGCTGGATTGGAACGATGGATTCCACATGGATTTTTCTCCCTCCTCTGCTAGATACTGGATGACGGCCTTGATGGCAGTCTTTCAGAACAGATTCTAACCCATAGCCCTGCCTGCTGCAAGCGCTCAGTGCAATGTTAAGGAACCCACGATCAGAAAGGAATCATCCCGGACAAAACTCTGTAGTAAAAATAAATCAACTTTCAATGGTAAACAAGAAATCTAAGTTATGATAATGACAGTCGTTGTAAGCCCGTGTATACAGCATAAACAGCTCATGTCAAACCAACACACACACACACACACACACACACACACACACAGACACACACACATACACACACACACACACACAGACACACACATACAGACACACACACACACACACACACACACGACACACACACACACACATACAGACACACACAGAGACACAGACACATACACACACACACACACACATACAGACACACACACAGACACACACACACACACACACACACACACACGACACACACACACATACAGACACACACACACACACACACACGCACACACGACACACACACACACACGACACACACACACACACACACATACAGACACAGACACAGACACAGATCACTTACCTATCCTCATAACACTAACTAACGAAAACATCAGGATGAAAGACAGCATTCCTGATATTATACCAAAATATAATTATACACGCGCTGATTGGTCCTTGTTTCAGACTGTTCTTTCTATTCGAGATTTCACACATTATGAAAGTGAAAATGTAGACGTTATGTTTTCTAAATTCCAGGAGTCAGTTCTAGCTGCTGCAGACCTTTCCATCCCGAAACTCAAAACTTTTAAGTCTAATAAAAACCGTTTGGGTAATGTTTGGTGGACGGAGGCATGTGAGCAAGCAGTTCAGTATAAAAAAGAGAAATACAAAATCTACATCAAAAGCAGGAAACCTGAAGATCATATGGAAATGAAAAAAGCTAACACCCAGTGTAATAAAATCATCGCTGAAGCAAAGAAAAATTACTGGGCATCATACTGCACAAAAGAAATTTCAGATTTCAAGGATTTCCATAAAGTATGGACAAAAATGAATCAAATGAAAAATGGAGCCAACTTACCTAGGTGTCCAATAATGATTGATACAAGTCACAAATTTCTTTCCGACATGGACAAAGCTGAAACTTTTGTGGAACTTTTTGCCCAAAATAGTAAAGTAGATGGTTTGACTCCTACCTGCAAACACTACAGGGAAATGGCAGCTAACAACCCTATCTACACTGATCCAATACCTCAAAATGATCTCTGGTTTAATTCTCCAATCACCTTAGAAGAGTTAAAAAACACTATCTTGTCTCTGCGCAACAAAAGGAGTTCGGTAGGTGTTGATGCAGTTTCAACTGAAATGATTAAACATCTTCCAGAAAACTATATTATTTTTTTACACAAAATTTTTCAGAAATGCTGGGCTGGTGGAACTATACCACAATTATGGCAAACGTCTGTTGTTATACCAGTATTAAAAGCAGGAAAGCCTAAAAACAATAAAAACAGTTACAGACCTATTGCTTTAACGTCCCATACGAGCAAACTATTGGAAAAATTGGTATTAAACAGACTTGTACATTACTGTGATAAAAATAACGTTATTCCAGTAAATCAGGCTGGTTTTAGAAAAGGGAGATCTACAGTTGAGCACCTGGTTAAACTTACCACTCACATCAAGAAAGAGTTTGCCCGCAGAAAAAGTCTTTTAGCTACATTTTTTGATGTGAAAAAAGCTTACGATCAAGTTTGGCATACGCGTTTATTGTACAAGCTGAAATCTATTGGTTTATCTGGCAATATGTATGATTACATCAAGTCTTTTTTAGCCAATAGAACTATTCAGGCAAGAGTGGGAACTAGTTATTCTACTTCACGACATCTTGATATGGGAATTCCACAAGGTTCAGTGATAGCACCGCTTTTATTTAATATCCTTATACAGGATCTTCCTAAAGCACTCTCAAATCGTGTTGTTTTGGCACAGTATGCTGATGATATATGTATTTGGATGAATATTACTTTAAAAAAGACAACTCCACAGAGAGCACAGAATTACATTAGGAAATTGTATCAATCTGATCTTGATAATCTTGGAAACTATATGTTAGAAAATGGTCTGTCGTTGTCAGCGGAAAAAACTAACATGATGCTATTTAATTCTGGTGGTACTTTAAGTAACTTGCCTACTTTCAGATTGCTTGGTGAAGTGTTACATTACAAACAGGTTGTAAAATTTCTGGGAGTCTTTATGACATCGAAATTAAACTGGAATGTCCATTTTGATTATATTTCAACAAAAGCAAGAAAAGCCCTAAATTTTCTAAAGATAATAAGCCGATTACCTTGGGGAATGGATACGAACATACTAATTCATCTGTCAACAGCACTTGTACGATCTAAATTATCCTATGCGCAAGAAGTGTTTTTCAGTGCACCAAAATATTTATTAAAGAAGATACAAAGCTTAGACTGCAAAAGTATTAAAATTGCTCTAGGTGTCCCTACTCATGCCTCTAATCTGGAAACGTACAAAGTTGCTGGAATTCTGCCTCTGAACAACTATCGTGAGCTAGCGACAGCAAAATTTGCAGTTAGAACTACTTCACAAACGGACAATTTTGTGAGTAAGGAAATTAAAATCAGGTCTGATGTTGACTTTCCAAAGCGAGCAAAAAGCATTTCATCACAAATGACTGTTTCAACTTACATATCTGACTTGGTCAAACAGTCTAACATAAATATGGATGAAATAGCTGAGACACCATCAACAACGCCTATCCCTACATGTGAAATGCAAAAAGCCTCTTTTGATATTGATTATACAGACGCTAAGAAATCTGAAAACGTCAACATTTCGATATCCACAGCAAGAGAACACATCGATGAAAAATACCGTACCCATCTTCACATTTTTACCGATGGATCAGTCTTAGAAAATAAATGTGCTGGAACAGCTTTTTATGTTCCAAAATTTAAGATAAAAAAGTCATTTTTCGTTGGGGCAAACTTATCGATCTTTACAGCGGAATTAGTCGCTATTAATCAAGCATTGCATTATCTAGTAAATCTTAAAACCATGTCTTTCAAAGTAGTTCTCTTTGTTGACTCAAAATCTGTATTATATGCCTTACGGTCTTTTAATGCCGACACAAGACCTGATTTAATTACTGAGGCAAATCATCTTATACATCGTTTAAGGGTCAAAGGTACAGATATCAGTTTATGCTGGGTGCCTTCTCATGTTGGTCTTCACGGCAACGAAGTAGTTGACAGAGCAGCTAAGCAAGGCGCCCAGAATGCTGATAATGCTATAGAATTACATGTTCATACCTCCGTAAAAGAAGCTTGCAACTTGCTCGAATCAGCCTCATGGACTCGATTTCTTGAACATTCAGATGAACAGTTTGTGTCACAACAAATGATAAAACTTACCGTTCAAAATGTATGTAAAAAATTGCAGTATTCTTCTATGTATCATTTGAGATCGATTGTTGCTGTTTGTTTTCGTATTCAGCTAAACGCATTGAGAACAAAATATTGTAAAAATGTCAAGTGTATTTGCGGCGAACAGTTCACACTGTTTCACTGTTTATTCTACTGCAAAATGCTACGTTCTTTTTTACCGAAAATGTTTACTCAAGAAAAGTATTCTGAAAATCATTTCCAGAAAATTACATCAGATCAAACGTTGTTAGTTAGAATTTCAGAATCATTAGTTCACAGTCCTGTTAATGCATTACTTTAACTTTATTCGGTTTGTATTTTAGTGTTACAATTTCCCTTCACGTTATTGAAGTTAATTGTTAGTGTTAAGTTCTCGTTCCATTTTACTGTTCCCCCACCTGCTAATGTCTTTTTCCTCTGTCTTCCCTCTGCCCAAATCCAACCCGTCCAACTATCGTTCTACATTTTATTTTGTTCACTTTTTTTTTTTTTTTTTTTTTTTTTTTAAAAATAATTTCCCCTCCCCCCCCCTCCCCTGTCTAATATCACTTATAGTGAAAAGACGTTAAATTAAAGAACGAACACAGACACAGACACACACACACACACACACACACATACAGACACACACACAGACACACACACACACACACACACACACACACACACACGACACACACACACACACATACAGACACACACACAGACACACACACACACTATATATATATATATATATATATATATATATATATACAGACACACACACACACACAGACACACACACACAGACACACACAGACAAACACACACACATACACACACACAGACACACACATACACAGACACACACAGACAAATACACACACACAGACACACACACACACACACAGACACACATACATACACAGACAAACACACACACACAAACACACACACACACAGACACACATACACACACATACACAGACAAATACACACACACAGACACACACACACAGACACACACACACACACAGACAAACACACACACAGACACACACACACAAACACACACACACACAGACATACACACATACACAGACACACACATACACATACACACACACACACACACACAAACAAACACACAGACACACACAGACACACACACACAAACACACACACACACAGAGACAAGCACACACAGACACACACAGACACACACACAGACACACACATCACACCAACACTAACACACTAACACACACACACACACACACACACACACACACACACACACACACACACATTCACACTCACACACACACAAACTTTCGTTGCACTTTTTTTTTTTTTTTTTAAGGGAGATGGGGACGGAGAAATACATGTGCAGGCTAAAAAAAAGTTTTAAAAAACGGTGGTGCTACACTGTGCGACGTACTCTTCTCGGAAGATGCAGGCTGCGATGAGTTTCTGTGTTCCTAAGGTTAGATAATTAGTTTGCTGAGCACTTGTCGTCTCGCCTGTCTAGGCTTCTCTCCTTTTTTAGGCACTCTTCGTACATCTCCCCTGTCGAGGCTTCGAGGCTTCTCTCCTGTGGAGGGTAGACTATCGATTCTTTGGTCGTCTGCTGTTTGCTGGACGCGAGAGTATAACGAGGCTGAGGATGGGAAATATCAATTTCTGCCGAAGATCTTCAGACAGTAAATGAAAGACAGGGGCACGGCTGTCTCTGGCTGTCTGTCTCTGGCTGTCTGTCTCTGGCTGGCTGTCTCTGGCTGTCTCTGGCCGTCTGTCTCTGGCCGTCTGTCTGGCTGGCTGTCTCTGGCTGTCTGTCTCTGGCTGTCTGTCTCTGGCTGGCTGTCTCTGGCTGTCTCTGGCGGCTGTCTCTGGCCGTCTGTCTGGCTGGCTGTCTCTGGCTGGCTGCTCTGGCTGTCTGTCTCTGGCTGTCTGTCTCTGGCTGGCTGTCTCTGGCCGCTGTCTGTCTCTGGCGGCTGTCTGTCTCTGGCTGTCTGTCTCTGGCTGTCTGTCTCTGGCTGTCTGTCTCTGGCCGGCTGTCTCTGGCTGGCTGTCTCTGGCTGTCTGTCTCTGTGCTGTCTCTGACTGTCTGTCTCTGGCTGTCTGTCTCTGGCTGTCTGTCTTTTGGCTGTCTGTCTCTGGCCGGCTGTCTCTGGCCGGCTGTCTCTGGCTGTCTGTCTCTGTCTGTCTCTGGCCGGCTGTCTCTGGCTGTCTGTGGCTGTCTGTCTCTGGCTGGCTGTCTCTGGCCGGCTGTCTCTGGCTGTCTGTGGCTGTCTGTCCTCTGGCTGTCTGTCTCTGGCTGTCTGTCTCTGGCCGGCTGTCTCTGGCTGTCTGTGGCTGTCTGTCTCTGGCTGTCTGTCTCTGGCTGTCTGTCTCTGGCTGTCTGTCTCTGGCTGTCTGTCTCTGGTCCGGCTGTCTCTGGCTGTCTGTGGCTGTCTGTCTCTGGCTGTCTGTCTCTGGCTGTCTGTCTCTGGCTGTCTGTCTCTGGCCAGCTGTCTCTGGCCGGCTGTCTCTGGCTGTCTGTATCTGGCTGTCTGTATCTGGCTGTCTGTCTCTGGCTGTCTTTCTCTGGCTGTCTGTTTCTGGCTGTCTGTATCTGGCTGTCTCTGGCTGTCTGTATCTGGCTGTCTGTATCTGGCTGTCTGTCTCTGGCTGTCTGTCTCTGGCTGTCTGTATCTGGCTGTCTGTATCTGGCTGTCTGTCTCTGGCTGTCTGTCTCTGGCTGTCTGTTTCTGGCTGTCTGTATCTGGCTGTCTCTGGCTGTCTGTATCTGGCTGTCTGTATCTGGCTGTCTGTCTCTGGCTGTCTGTCTCTGGCTGTCTGTTTCTGGCTGTCTGTCTCTGGCTGTCTGTCTCTGGGTGTCTCTGGGTGTCTCTGGCTGTCTCTGCTACTATAAAAAATAATTAATGACAACGGTGCCAGCTTCTGTGGCCATTAAGGTGGCGTAGGAAAATAGGACGTAAAAAAAAAAAAAAGAAAAGAAAAGGTGAGCACGAGGGTATCTTTCCTAAGTGCGATGACCCTAAAATTGTTTTTATTAAATTAATGAGCGCGCGCGCGCACGCATGTGTGTGTGGGGGGGGGGAGGGTAGGGGTGGAAAGGGCTGGGTGGAGGGATGTCGGTTTCCAATAATTATGGTCATGGCAGCTCCAGTACATACGCTATGACTCAAATCCTGTCTATCGTTTAGCGAGAGATAGGAAGTCCCTACGATATAGCATCAATAATAAAATATCAACGACTCCACACTAACTGATCAATACAGTACGATGCGAATCAAGAACCTAGTTAACCCTTTGACTCCCAGCAACCCTGTCCACCAGCATCTCTGTATTGCAAATCATGCTAGCAGAAGAAAAACTTAACCCTTTGATTCCCTCATCTGAGCTATGAGCTTCCCGCAGGAAGTTGGTGGATAGGGTGAGAGCGTTAAAGGGTTGATTTTTTTTTGCAGTTGATGGCTAGGGTACAGGAGTCAAAGGGTTAAAAACAGCAACAATAAAAAGAAAAAAACTCTTGAGCTTCCTGTTGATTTGTGGGTGGCAACTGCCTTCAACTGGACGTTTTGAATCCAAGATCTCTTACACAGCATCTTTACCCAATGCAGAGCTAGAGGAAGTGAACAAGGAAGAAAAAAAGTCACTGCACAAGAGACTTGTTCTCATCAAAACCTAGGACCCTTCACAAGAACAAGAGTGTTAAGTCAGACTGCGGCATTTTGTAATTAGCAAGAAACAAAATGTTGTTTACACACGATTCTTTCTAATTTGCTGTCTGTCATTTCTTCCTACCATTTTCTGCCTTGCTGGTCCATTCACCTGTATGTGTTCAATAAAGTCGTAATTCTTTCTGTTAGGATTGATCATTGGGTACGTGTATTAAGTGCATTTTTTGGCTCTAGGGAAATGAGATATGCGAAATCAATTTTAGGTAATTTAGGCCCGTTTTTATATATATATGCTTTAGTGTCCTTAGTTGTGTTTAAATTTGTATTCAAGCATGTGTTTTGATTCCCCTGTGTGATAGATCGGACGGAGTGGTCAACGTCAGGGGCATCTCCTTAGATTATGTGCGTGAATGCATTGATATGTGTACTTATTTTCTTTTCTTTTTTCCTGTTGAAGTATTGTGTGTGTATTGAAATGGTTATAGCCCTGATATATTTCTACGCAGTGGCCTGGGCTTCAACCCAAAATAAGAAATAACAAATCTGATTTAAATATGACAGATCAAGGGTAAACCCAGCTAATGGCACAGCTATCCTGTCATACTTAAAATAGCTGGATAGGATCAACATCATGGACCATATTCATTTCACATCCAGTCTGCCGTTTCCCAAAGTTTTATGGCTAAATGTCAGCAAAAGCGCCATAAAAAGCGATTTAACGAACATTTAAAAGTTTATATGCATATTATTTCCCTTCTCAAAAAATGCACTCGAAAAGCTCAAGTGTGCCTAAAGAGAAAACGGTAACAAATAAATTATTCATGCATTTTACGTGTTCATTTATAAACCTTTAATTTTTTAAATGATATGAAAATCATAAACGAAAATCGTGCGCTTGTGCAGTTTTTTTTTTTGTTTTTTTTTGTTTTTGTTTTGTGTGTGTGTGTGGGGGGGGGGGGTTTGTGTGGGTTTTTTTTTTTTGGGGGGGTGTTTTTGTTTTTTTCTAATATGCGTCACAAGTATCATAATGATTTACGAATAACAAGAATCTGAAAAGCAAAGCAAACCAACTTTAATTTTTGTGAAAACATTCACTTTTCTGTTGGGAGCTGTAAAAACGCATCTGCATTTATTCTACTTAGCAAAACAGTACCTTTTTCCACCACCGAACTAAAATGAACATTACGCTTTTACAAAATGTCAGCAAATGAGAAAGCTTCTAACTCGACTTGATAATCATAGCATGGTGGATGGTGACGATCTATCTATCTAGCTATCGATCGATCTGTCTGTCTGTCTGTCTATTCTGTCTATCTTGTCTATCTGTCTATCTATCTATCTATCTACCTACCTACCTACCCTACTATCTCTATCTATTATCTATTATCTATCTATCTATCTATCTACCTACCTATCTATCTATCTGTCTATCTATCTATTTGTCTGTCTCTCTCTCTCTTTCTGTCTCTGTCTCTCTCTCTGTCTGTCTCTCTCTCGTCTGTCTCTTTCTCTTCTCTTTCTATCTATCTGTCTGCCTGTCTGTCTGTCTGTCTGTCTGTCCTCTATCTATATCTGTCTGTCTGTCTTTCTCTCTCTTTCTTTCTCTCCCTCTCTTCTCTTCTCTCTCTCTCCTCTCTCTCTCTTCTCTCTCTCTCTCTCTCTCTCTCTCTCTCTCTCTCTCTCTCTCTCTCTCTTCTCTTTACGTAATCAGGCGTCTCTGTCTCTATCTCCACCAACTTTTTTTTTTTTGCCTCATGCACGTAATCTCGCCACATCTTGATCCCCCACAGTTGTATTCCTAAAGCGCCGTGATCCGTCCGTTAACCCCCCCACCTTAAACCTAAATCCGCCAATATTTCACTTTGGCTTCACCCTTCACACAACATTTCACTTTGTCCTCGGCCTTTGGAACAAGAGTTCCCTTTACTCTTCGGCTCTGAAAACAATGGTTCAGTTTGCCTGCAACCCTGAAACAATACACAACCAGGAGGGTTTGGGGGACGTTGGGGGTAGGGGTGAGGGTGGGGGGGAGTTGGGGGTTGGGGAGAGGGTTGGGAGGTTTGGGGGCATGTTTGCCTTCACGGCGCCCCCCCCCCCCCCTACCGGTCCAGAATCGAACCAGGCGTGCGTAGGCGACAAACCCTGTGAAGATCACCAGAGGTTGGCTGCCTTAGAGTTGAGAACTGTGATGAAAAATTCGCTGTTGTTTGGGAAAGAAGGAGAACTAGGCTGACGCAGAACTGTCGCAGTTTGGGGCACCCCCCTCAAAAAAAAAAATCAAAAACGTAAGCATCTTGTGCTGTGAGGATTTTACACAGGTTCCGATACCTGACTGTTGTTCTTGTCAAGGTTTTCAGAGAGAAAAAGTGAAGGCTGCGGGGGGGGGGGGGGGGGGGGGGGGGGGGGGAGGGGGGAGGGGGGGTCGAGGGAGGGAGGGGGGAGGGGGAATTGGCGGGATCGATCGGAAGCGAAGTGTGTGTGTGGGAGAAAAACTGACGTCAGTTCCCTTCAGACTGGACTCATGACGTCGTCTGTGAACTCCAAATCAAATAATTTCAAATATTATTTGCTGTCCTTGGATACACAGTCCCCCCCACTGCAGTTCAATTTTCTTTGACAGGTCAAAGACCAAACGTCAGGATTGACAAACACGGGAAAGAAAAAGGAAAAAAAACAACAACAACAAAAACAAATAACTGCCATCATCCAATAGTTCATCAGGGACGGCGTGATTTGACACTTTTTCTACGTCACGCTGTCGTAAAAAAAAAAAATCAAAACTCTGACAAAAGCCATTTTTGCAAAGTAGAAAGAGTGCCAGTGCGTTTGTATATATGTATATAAGTTTGTATGCATGTATATATCGCTAGATAGATAGATACAAGAGAGAGAGAGAGAGAGAGAGAAGAGAGAGAGAGAGAGAGAAGAGAGAGAGACAAAGACAGAGAAAGAGACAGAGACAGAGAGAGATCAGAGAGAGAGTAAGAAATAGAGGGGAGAGAGAGAGACACAGAGATGAGACAGAGACAGGGACAGAAAGAGAGAGAGATGAGAGAGTGAGACAGAGACAAAGAGAACTGAGAGAGAGACAGACATAGAAAGACAGAGAGAGAGAGGGAGAGAGAGAGAGAAGATGAGATACACAGACAGGCCAGACAGACAGACAGAATTTACTCCACAGGCAGTATTAGATAAAATCAAGAATGTGATGAATGAGAACGAAGTTGTTGTTGTTGTTGTTGTTGTTTGTTTGTTCGTTTGCTTGTTGTTGTTTTGTTTGTTTGTTTGTTTGTTTTTTGCCTGTTTGTTTTGATTTTCGGAACTTGCCCAGGACCCCTTTGCCACACTACTATCACCACCTTTCACACGCACGCACACACACAACACACACAACACAACACACACACACACACACACACCACCACAACACAACACACAACACACACACACACACACACACACACACACACACACACACACACACACACACACACAACACAACAACACACACACACACACACACACACACACACAATACACACACACACACACACACACACACACACACCATACACACACACAGACACACACACACACACATCACACACACACACACACACACACACACACACACACACACACACACACACCACGCACACAACGAACACATACATACACTCACTTTTTTTTTCATCTCCTTTTTTTTTTTTTATTTAATGTATCTAAGATCGTTGCGTGTTAAAATAACCTTAATACAAAGACAAAAAGAAAAGACAAAAAAAAACTAAAAAAATAATAAAACAAAACAAAAACAACCATTTCCTCATCATCACCACGACTCCACCTTCCCCTACACCCCCATCTTACTCACTTTTCTGCACCCTCTCCCTACCCCATCCTCCCACCACCACTACCACCATCACCACCACCACCACACACACAGAGACCTTGCGTCTACTAAAGAGCAGACCAATCCGTAGTTAATTGGAGACAGGGCATCACAGGGACGTTAGGCACCCACTCAATAGCGTTACGATATTCTCTTTGATATGTAGTGAGGCTCATGGATTTTTCACCAGTAGGCCGCCATCCCTATTGTCAAAGAGAATACCCTAACGCCGCCGACGATCGTTCTTGATATAAGCGGTATCGTACGATGCCAAGCGTAATAGTCATTCGTTAGTTTCTTGTACGACGCCAAGCGTAATAATTACTTGTTAGTTTCTTGTACGATG
>JAPXFY010000029.1:23009788-23012288 GCA_030674185.1 Monoplex corrugatus
ACTCCATACGTATCTATCCCCTGTCGATGCAAGTACATCTCCCACCCTCTCCCGTCCTCAGCCACCCGCAAGTCCGTCCAATATTTTTTCCTTGGGTCTACCTGGTGTTCTCTTTCCTCCAGCTTTCCTGTTGTGACCAGGTGCTCTACTTTCTCTTTCCTCATACAATTACCTATAAAATATTGTTGCCCTTTCCTAATCTTCTTTATTAATGATCTTCTTGTGTCTGCCTCCTTCAAGACTGTCTCGTTTGTTTTCTCTGCCGTCCACGGAACTCTCAACATTCTTCTTAGAAACCACATTTCAGTTGCCTCAATTGTGGTCTGACTTTGCGGTTGACTGTCCACGCCTCACAACCGTACAACAGTATCGGCCCTATATAACACTCAAGAACTCTGAACGCCCCATCAGTCCTGATAAACCACTAGCGGATTATTCGACCCCAGTCGGTTCCTACCAAGAACTGAACGTGCTATGGACACATTGAGGAAGTCTGGAACCACACAGTCGAGTTTCGTCTACTTCACGGATGCATCGTTGAGGGTGTTGCTCAAATCTTCTGACCAACACACAGGCGGGTGTCTGTATCTCTCGGGCCTGGTTGACGCTAAGATATAATTTATTATGATAGTAAGCGTAGAGTACATCTTTGTCAGCATTTTCAATCCTGATTGGAACTCCGTAGCATCATTTTTATTTATTTATTTATTATTTTTGTTTATTTATTTATTTACTTATTTATTTATTTACTTACTTATTTATTCATTCATTCATTATTTATTTATTTATCTATTGTTTATTTAATTAATTTATTTATTCATTCATTTATTGACTATCTATTTATTTATTTTTGTATCTACTTACTAATTCATCTATTCATTTATTTATTTATTATCTATTTATTTACTTCCCCGTAGCATCATGTTTATCATCCTCATTGCCATCATCATCACAAGCGTTGCAAACAGCTGTCCCTTTTTCTGTGGCCACTAAGGTGATGCAGAATGGGGGAGGGGAGAGAGAGAGAGGAGAGAGAGAGAGGAGAGGAGAGAGAGAGAGAGAGAGAGAGAGAGAGAGAGAGAACAGCACAAATGAAACTGATTAAATGCGATCACCTTTTAAAAAACAACAAATAAACAAAAACAAAAAAACCCACAAACCCACCCTACCTTCATCATCATCATCATCTCATCATCATCATCATCATCATCATCATCATCATCATCATCAAATCGAGCTTGCTCGGCTATCCGTGACACGTTTCTTCTATCCTTCTGTGTCAGACATGGCAGTAGGTAGTTCCTCATACTGACAGCCCGTATCATCCATCAGTTGGTTGATGAAGGTCTTCTTTGGACGTCCTGGTCTTTGTTTGCCGTGACTGGGTCTCCATAGTAGAACATCCAACCTTAATCAATCACAAACTCTGTGACCTCCCCACCTACTCCCTCCTCACACTTCCTCACTCTCCCCCTCCCCTCGGGAAAAAACCCACCTTTTTCTAACGGCAGTTTACGATTAACATAAAGTCACAGAGGACAGAGGAAACAGGAGGCATCAATATCCTTCTTCATTATCTAGCAATTGACGATCTCTCGATATGAGACATATCGTAAGTGATCATCTCTTCCAATTGAAGACATAATCGTAAAGCTGATCATCATCTCTTTTCCCGTCATTACTTGCCGGCCTTATTTCAGAAAGAAGCATATGCTACACGCATACGCATACGCGCGCGCAAGCACAGGCACACACACACACACACACACACACACACGCACATACACGCTCGCACGCACGCTGCTCACATGCACAGACATACATACATACACACACACACACGCATGCATGCACGCAGCTCGCACGCACAGACGTATACAGATACATACACGCCTGAAGGCACAATCTCTCTCTCTCTCTCTCTCTCTCTCTCTCTCTTCTCTCTCCTCTCCCTACACACGCGCGCGCGCGCGCGCACGCACGCACACACACACCACACACACACACAACAAATACAAGTTCGTAGCAGGCATGCTCAAACACACTGTCACACACTTAAACAAACACATATACCCCCTCTCTCCTCCTCTTGCTCTCTTTTCTCTCCTTCTCTCTCTCTCTCTTCTCTTTCACACACACACAACATGCACACACACACACACACAACACACACTCACACACACACACACACACACACACACAACACACACACACGCACACAACCACACACAAGCACACACGTACACTCACACACACACACAAACACACAAACACATACACACTCACACACACACGCACACACACCACACACACAACACACACACACAAAACACAACACATCACACACACACACACACACACACACACACACACGCACACACACACACACAAACACACACACAGCACACACACACACAACAACACACACACACACACACACACACACACACACACACAAACAAACAAACAAAGCATACACGATCATAGAAAATGGAAGTGA
>JAPXFY010000029.1:23024788-23027288 GCA_030674185.1 Monoplex corrugatus
TTAAGTTTTTACAGTTGGTGGATAGGATGTGGGAATCGTTGGATTAACAATCTACCCGTGTATACTGGCAAGGCTGGGTTGTTGTTGTTGTTTTTTTCCAAATTGTATGCAATATATTTTTTACCACTGTAAATTAAGCTTCACGAAGTTCTGTATACTCTGGACAGAGTGCGGGAGTCAAAAGGTTAAGTTTTTGCTTTCTTAGCTTCGTTGACAAATGCAGGTATGCTAGTGGACAGGGTGCGGGAGTCAGAGGGTTAATACTAGCGTCAAACCATTCTGTCCAGAGTGCACAACATGTTTTGATCGCTTAGAATGACATCGACACGTTGTTTTCCTCAAGTTCCAAGTTCATTTTGCTTATTATAGCCCAGCCGACTACTAGAGCCATATCAGTGCTAATGCCACGTCAAAAACGACAACCAGGTTAATAATTAAGATAAACGACAACAGTTAAAAACCATGTTCACCTCTACTAGAGCCATAAACAGGGCTAACACCAACGTCAAAAACGACAACCAGGTCAATTAAGATAAACGACAACAGTTAAAAACCATGTTCACCTCTACTAGAGCCATAACAGGGCTAACACCAACGTCAAGAACGACAACCAGTTTAATTAAGATAAAACGACAACAGTTAAAAACCATGTTCACCACTACTAGAGCCATAACAGGCTAACACCAACGTCAAGAACGACAACCAGTTTAATTAAGATAAAACACAACAGTTAAAAACCATGTTCACCACTACTAGAGCCATAACAGGGCGATCACCACATCAAGGACGACAACCAGGTTAAGATAAAAAGAACGACAACCAGGTTAAGATAAAAAGTCAACAGTTTAAAACCATGCTCACCGTTAACTGCTTTCTTCGAAGGTTTCCTGTTTGTTTCGTGTTGTGTTTTGGACCTGACAATTTTATTCTGGCGAATCAATGGTCTAGTTTCGTCTCTTTTCTTTTTTATTATTTTTTAACCACAGCAAGGGAGACAATCTTGCTAACCCTCTCTTTAGGACAGTAACAATATATTCGCATTTATCTAATTTGGCTATATAGTCCATGGAAGTCACTTTCTTCTTTTTATACACACAAACACACACACACACATGCATACACACACACACACACACACACACACACACACACACCCATGCTTAAACACAAAACACACACACACACACACACACACACGCACGCACGCAGCGACACACACGCACCACACACACACACACACACACACACACACACACACACACACACACACACCGTCTAATATCATCCTTAGTGAAAAGACGTTAAATCAAAGAACACACACACGCGCACACACACACATATAGTATAGTATAGTATAGTATAGTATAGTATAGTATAGTATAGTATAGTATAGTATAGTATAGTATAGTATAGTATAGTATAGTATAGTATAGTATAGTATAGTATAGATAGTATAGTATAGTATAGTATGTTATATCGTATCATATCATATAGTATAGTATAGTATAGTATAGTATAGTATAGTATAGTATAGTATAGTATAGTATAGTATAGTATGTATAATTCATACAATACAATACAATAACATAACATAACATATACATGACATGACATGAATGATATGAGATATGATATGATATGACTATGATATGACATGATATATGATAATGATATGATATATGATATGATATGATATGATATGATATGATATGATATGATATGATATGATATGATATGATATGATATGATATGATATGATATGATATATGATATACGTGATGTGATGTGATGTGATATGTTGTGATATGATATGATATGATATGATATGATATGATATGATATGATATGATATGATATATGTGATGTGATGTGATATGTTTTGATGTGATATGATATGACGTGATATAATATATATCATGACATAACATAACATACTATACTATACTATACTATACTATACTATACTATACTATACTATACTATACTATACTATACTATACTATTATACTATACTATACTATACTGATCTATACTTATGATCTCATGAAACAACTCGCCATTTCTAGGAAGAAGAGGACTAGAGTCCTTAAAGCGATGGCAGAGGCAGCAGAAAGGAGCTCAAGCTGGATCTGGGCAAGGAGGAACCAAAAGTGAACTTCATAAGGATTAAATTCCCTACAGATGATGTGTGCCTCGTTAGCACATTGATAAAACCGCGTACCGCAGTTCTGAAGCGCAGAATCGCTCAGGTTCGCTCCATGGCGTGGGAAAAAAAATAGACAACAGCAGAAGGGCATCCAGGAGTCATGACCTGGATATGGCCCGGCCCCCCCGAGAGTGTAAGGAGTTCAGGGCCGAAACACTTGTCTAAAAGGGGTTACTTCTCTGAAGACTTTCTGTTGTCTAGCTCTCCCTAGAGTTTCTTTCTACCATGTATACTATACTATACCGTACTGCGCTATACTATACTATATTATACTATACTATACTATACTATTTA
>JAPXFY010000029.1:23032288-23044788 GCA_030674185.1 Monoplex corrugatus
CTCTCAAAGTAAGTTACTGATCTCTCTCAAAGTAAGTTACTGATCTCTCTAAGCAAGTTACTGATTCTGTCTACAAAGTAAGTTACTGATGTTCTACAAAGTAAGTTACTGACTTCTACAAGTAAGTTACTGTACATGTCTACAAAGTGAATTACTGACATGTCTACAAAGTCAGTTACTGACCTGTATACAAAGTAAGTTACTGACATGTCTACAAAGTGAATTACTGACATGTCTACAAAGTCAGTTACTGACCTGTATACAAAGTAAGTTACTGACATGTCTACAAGTCAGTTACTGACCTGTATACAAAGTAAGTTACTGACATGTCTACAAAGTCAGTTACTGACATGTCATACAAAGTAAGTTACTGACATGTCTACAAAGTAAGTTACTGACCTGTCTACAAAGTCAGTTATGACATGTCTACAAAGTAAGTTACTGACATGTCTACAAAGTCAGTTATTGACATGTCTACAAAGTCAGTTACTGACTGTCTACAAAGTCAGTTATTGACATGTCTACAAAGTAAGTTACTGACCTGTCTACAAAGTCAGTTATTGACATGTCTACAAAGTCAGTTATTGACATGTCTACAAAGTCAGTTATTGACATGTCTACAAAGTCAGTTATTGACATGTCTACAAAGTAGTTACTGACATGTCTACAAAGTAAGTTACTGACATGTCTACAAAGTAAGTTACTGACATGTATACAAAGTCAAGTTATTGACATGTCTACAAAGTAAGTTACTGACATGTTACAAAGTAAGTTACTGACATGTCTACAAAGTAAGTTACTGACCTGTATACAAAGTAAGTTACTGACATGTCTACAAAGTAGTTACTGACCTGTATACAAAGTAAGTTACTGACATGTCTACAAAGTCAGTTATGACATGTCTACAAAGTCAGTTATTGACATGTCTACAAAGTAAGTTACTGACCTGTCTACAAAGTAGTTTTACATGTTAAAATATTACTATGTCTACAAAGTCAGTTACTGACCTGTATACAAAATGAATTACTGACATGTCTACAAAGTCAGTTACTGACCTGTATACAAAGTATGTTACTGACATGTCTACAAAGTAAGTTACTGACCTATATACAAAGTAAGTTACTGACATGTCTACAAAGTCAGTTATTGACATGTCTACAAAGTCAGTTATTGACATGTCTACAAAGTAAGTTACTGACCTGTCTACAAAGTAAGTTACTGACATGTCTACAAAGTAAGTTACTGACATGTCTACAAAGTAAGTTACTGACATGTCTACAAAGTAAGTTACTGATCTGTATACAAAGTAAGTTACTGACATGTGTACAAAGTAAGTTGCTGATCTCTCTCCAAGGTAAGTTACTGACATGTCTACAAAGTAAGTTACTGATCTCTCTCCAAGGTAAGTTACTGACATGTCTACAAAGTAAGTTACTGATCTCTCTCCAAGGTAAGTTACTGACATGTCTACAAAGTAAGTTACTGATCTCTCTCCAAGGTAAGTTACTGACATGTCTACAAAGTAAGTTACTGATCTCTCTCCAAGGTAAGTTACTGACATGTCTACAAAGTAAGTTACTGATTTTTCTCCAAAGTAAGTTACTGATCTCTCTCCAAATAAGTTACTGACATGTCTACAAAGCAAGTCACTGATTTCCCTACAAAGTAAGTTACTGATCTCTCTCCAAGGTAAGTTACTGACATGTGTACAAAGTAAGTTACTGATCTCTCTCCAAGGTAAGTTACTGACATGTCTACAAAGTAAGTTACTGATTTCCCTACAAAGTAAGTTACTGATTCCCTACAAAGTCAGCTACTGATTTCCCTACAAAATAAGTTACTGATCTCTCTCCAAGGTAAGTTACTGACATGTCTACAAAGTAAGTTACTGATTTCCCTACAAAGTAAGCTACTGATTTCCCTACAAAGTAAGTTACTGATCTCTCTCCATGTTTCACGTTATGGAGGAAAGAAGAGAGCTGTGAGACACAAGAGCTGTGATACAAAAGACAGGAGGGGGGCTCCAAAGGACGGCAGACACAGAGAAGTGGCCAGCCCTCTTCACAACGCTATGGAGACCCAGTAGAGCGAGGACAACTCTCTAACCACTCCGTCACCCCCACGCTACATCCTGTTAGCCAAATCCTGCCAGCGAAAACCCTCCCCGGTCTCCCTCCTTTAATTTAACCCTTTGACTCTCGCACCCTATCTATCAACACTGCAAAAACTTAACTTTTTGACTCCCTCACCCTATCTATCAACTGCAAAAACTTAACTCTTTGACTACCTCACCCTATCTATCACCCTATCTATCAACACTGCAAAAACTTAACTTTTTGACTCCCTCACCCTATCTATCAACTGCAAAAACTTAACTCTTTGACTACCTCACCCTATCTATCACCCTATCTATCAACTGCAAAAACTTAACTCTTTGACTAACCTCACCCTATCCACCAGCTTCCTGCAGGAAGCTGGTGCGCAGGGCGAGGGAGTCAAAGGGTTAAGTTTTTGCTTTGCTTCGATAGTTGACAATGCAGGAGACTGGTGGACAGGCTGCAGGAGTCAAAGGACTAATTTAACCCTTTGACTTCCGCCCTGTCCACCAGCATCCTGCATTGATAACCATGCCAGCAAAACAAAAACAACTCTTTTGACTAACTCATCCTATCCACCAGCTTCCTTCCTGCACGAAGCTGATGGATAGGATGAGGGGAGTCAAAGAGTTAAATGACTCTACACCCTCTTTGTATCAGAGCGTTTACAGTGCAGAGTCCGTTGTAACCGTAGAAAAAAAAAAAAAAAGAACAAGTAGATCTGCAACCCTAATGTGAGGAAGTCAAAGGGTTAAGATTTTGCAGTTGGTGAATAAGGTGCGGGAGTCAAAGGGTTAAGTGACTCTGCACCCTTTTTGTGTCAGATTGTTTACAATGCAGTGTATGTTGTAACCGTAAAAACAGAAATAATAGATCTGCACCCTAATGTGAGGAAGTCAAAGGATTAAGATTTTGCAGTTGGTGAATAGGGTGCGGAAGCCAAAGGGTTAAAAATCACCACCCCTAAGGAACAGTGCTATACGTCAGACACTTCCCTTCAGTAGTTCTATACCTGGATATATATTTTTCCCACGCGCGCTAAACAGAGCATTTCACCATATACCTGTATATAAGTTGAATGGAAGACAACCCAACTTCTCCGTTCGAGCGTGGACAGGCTTTAAAAGATCAGCAGTGTATATCCGTCTGCTGTGTATGTCCGTGATAATGGAGTTTAGACTGTGGGCTTTCTTCACATAGGGGATTCTTAGCACGCCGACAGTTCCATATGCGTTCCACCCAAATTAGCCAGCAATCATCTGGCAGATTCCCTAAATCTAGCAAGCAAGTCTTGAAAAGGGGAAATGGAGTGGGAAGGGAACTTTGTACCTATGAAACACGAAGCTGACTCCTCATGTACATGTGAAACACTAAGCTGACTCCTCATGTACCTATGAAACACTAAGCTGACTCCTCACGTACCTATGAAACATTAAGCTGACTCCTCACGTACCTATGAAACACGAAGCTGACTCCTCAAATACCTATGAAACACGAAGCTGACTCCTCACGTACCTATGAAAGCACTAAGCTGACTCCTCATGTACCTATGAAACACTAAGCTGACACCTCATGCACCTATGAAACACTAAGCTGACACCTCATGTACCTATGAAACACTAAGCTGACTCCTCATGTACCTATGAAACACTAAGCTGACTGACTCCTCATGCACCTATGAAACACTAAGCTGACACCTCATGTACCTATGAAACACTAAGCTGACTCCTCATGTACCTATGAAACACTAAGCTGACTGATGCCTCATGTACCTATGAAACACTAAGCTGACTGATGCCTCATGTACCTATGAAAACTAAGCTGAACCTCATGTACCTATGAAACAATAAGCTGACTCCTCATGTACCTATGAAACACTAAGCTGACACCTCATGTACCTATGAAACACTAAGCTGACTCCTCATGTACCTATGAAACACTAAGCTGACACCTCATGTACCTATGAAACACTAAGCTGACTCCTCATGTACCTATGAAACACTAAGCTGACACCTCATGTACCTATGAAACACTAAGCTGACGCCTCATGTGTCTATGAAACACTAAGCTGACACCTCATGTACCTATGAAACACTAAGCTGACTGACTCTTCATGCACCTATGAAACACTAAGCTGACTCCTCATGTACCTATGAAACACTAAGCTGACGCTTCATGTACCTATGAAACACTAAGCTGACTGACTCCTCATGTACCTATGAAACACTAAGCTGACTGACTCCTCATGTACCTATGAAACACTAAGCTGATGCCTCATGTACCTATGAAACACTAAGCTGACTGACTCCTCATGTACCTATCAAACACTAAGCTGACACTCATGTACCTATGAAACACTAAGCTGACATCCTCATGTACCTATAAACACTAAGCTGACACCTCATGTACCTATGAAACACTAAGCTGACTCCTCATGTACCTATGAAACACTAAGCTGACTGACACCTCATGTACCTATGAAAGACTAAGTGACTGACTCCTCATGTACCTATGAAACACTAAGCTGACTGACTCCTCATGTGCCTATGAAACACTAAGCTGACGACCTCATGTACCTATGAAACACTAAGCTGACTGACGCCTCATGTACCTATGAAACACTAAGCTGACACCTCATGTACCTATGAAACACTAAGCTGACGCCTATGTACCTATGAAACACTAAGCTGACACCTCATGTACCTATGAAACACTAAGCTGACGCTTATGTACCTATGAAACACTAAGCTGACACCTCATGTACCTATGAAACACTAAGCTGACCTTCATGTACCTATGAAACACTAAGCTGACTCCTCATGTACCTATGAAACACTAAGCTGACACCTCATGTACCTATGAAACACTAAGCTGACTCCTCATGTACCTATGAAACACTAAGCTGACACCTCATGTACCTATGAAACACTAAGCTGACTCCTCATGTACCTATGAAACACTAAGCTGACTCCTCATGTACCTATGAAACACTAAGCTGATGACGCCTCATGTACCTATGAAACACTAAGCTGACGCCTCATGTAGCCTATGAAACACTAAGCTGACGCCTCATGCACCTATGAAACACTAAACTGACTCCTCATGTACCTAAGAAAACTAAGCTGACACCTCATGTACCTATGAAGCACTAAGCTGACTGACACCTCATGTACCTTTGAAACACTAAGCTGACGCCTCATGCACCTATGAAACACTAAACTGACTCCTCATGTACCTAAGAAATACTAAGCTGACACCTCATGTACCTATGAAACACTAAGCTGACTCCTCATGTACCTATGAAATACTAAGCTGACACCTCATGTACCTATGAAACACTAAGCTGACTCCTCATGTACCTATGAAACACTAAGCTGACACCTCATGCACCTATGAAACACTAAGCTGACGCCTCATGCACCTATGAAACACTAAGCTGACGCCTCATGCACCTATGAAACACTAAGCTGACGCCTCATGTACCTATGAAACACTAAGCTGACGCCTCATGTACCTATGAAACACTAAGCTACTGACTCCTCATGTACCTATGAAACACTAAGCTAACGACCTCATGTCAGAACACTATGACGCTATGTACTATAAACTAAGCTGACTGACTCCTCATGTACCTATGAAACACTAAGCTGACGCCTCATGTACCTATGAAACACTAAGCTGACTGACTCCTCATGTACCTATGAAACACTAAGCTGACACCTCATGTACCTATGAAACACTAAGCTGACACCTCATGTACCTATGAAACACTAAGCTGACTGACTCCTCATCTACCTATGAAACACTAAGCTGACTCCTCATGTGCCTATGAAACACTAAAATGACGCCTCATGTACCTATGAAACACTAAGCTGACACCTCATGTACCTATGAAACACTAAGCTGACGCCTCATCTACCTATGAAACACTAAGTTGACTCCTCACGCACCTATGAAACAATAAGCTGACATCTAAGTAGGAACCTCAAGACCTGGCCAGCTCTTGGGTTTATGCGCAGGTTTAAGGTTGTGCCGTGATCATTCTGGATTTTCTCCGTCACATGGCACCTGTGATGATAGTGCATATATGGCATTCATTCCGAGCGCGGAGACGTTATCTTGAGAAACTGAAACTGATATGATACTGAAACTGAAACTGAAACTGAAAACTGACATCACCAGAATGATGGAAACGTTAAGACGGGCAGCGAACTGGTCAGTTTTTTTTTTTAATGTTGCGGGTTAGACTTGAACTCGAAATATCAAGTCTTAAGCCCACGGGCTCTATCAGAAGAATCCACCAGTCCTTCATGATAGCTTAACACTTAAGGAGAGCCGGGACATTCTCACAAACTTACAGTTTGTCACATGGGGTTTTCTATGTGAAAATCGGTGTTGGCGTTCGGTGTGGTGAGGCTTAGCTTCCTTCACACGTTAAGTGTAGCATTCTACACAACTATCAGTTCAAGCGGTGACACGGTTCATTACGTTTTATCGTATACACCACTGTGAGGTTCAACAACTATGCGCTCTTTTTCAAGGGCGGGTTTCACACGAACTACAATGACCACCTTCATCCGAGTGGGTAGTTTCAAAACCCAGTGAAGGCCATCAATTTACCAGTGCGATGTGCTTGTTGCACGTATAATGACACACTTAGCAATGACAGTTTTCGTTGTAACATAACCGAGTGTGACGGTTCTCCTTGTAGCATACAAGTATGGCAGTTGTCTTCGTAGTATAATAGTCACAGAGTATTACAGTTGTCTTTGTAGCATACAAGTATGACAGTTGTCTTTGTAGTATAATAGTCACAAAGTATTACGGTTGTCTTTGTAGCATACAAGTATGACAGTTGTCTTTGTAGTATACAAGTATAACAGTTGTCTTTGTAGTATACAAGTATAACAGTTGTCTTTGTAGTTAATAGTCACAGAGTATTACAGTTGTCTTTGTAGCATACAAGTATGACAGTTGTCTTTGTAGCATACAAGTATAACAGTTGTCTTTGTAGCATACAAGTATGGCAGTTGTCTTTGTAGCATACAAGTATGGTAGTTGTCTTTGTAGCATACAAGTATGGCAGTTGTCTTTGTAGCATACAAGTATGACAGTTGTCTTTGTAGTATGATAGTCACACAGTATTACAGTTGTCTTTGTAGTATACAGTATTACAGTTGTCTTTGTAGCATACAAGTATACAGTTGTCTTTGTAGCATACAAGTATTACAGTTGTCTTTGTAGCATACAAGTATTACAGTTGTCTTTGTAGCATACAAGTATTACAGTTGCCTTTGTAGCATACAAGTATGACAGTTGTCTTTGTAGCATACAAGTATTACAGTTGTCTTTGTAGCATACAAGTATTACAGTTGTCTTTGTAGCATACAAGTATTACAGTTGCCTTTGTAGTATGATAGTCACACAGTATTACAGTTGTCTTTGTAGTATGATAGTCACACAGTATTACAGTTGTCTTTGTAGCAAACATGTATGGGAGTTGTCTTTGTAGCAAACAAGTATGGCAGTTGTCTTTGTAGCAAACAAGTATGGTAGTTGTCTTTGTAGCAAACAAGTATGGTAGTTGTCTTTGTAGCAAACAAGTATGGTAGTTGTCTTTGTAGCAAACAAGTATGGTAGTTGTCTTTGTAGCAAACAAGCATGGTAGTTGTCTTTGTAGCAAACAAGTATTGCAGTTGTCTTTGTAGCAAAGAAGTATGGTAGTTGTCTTGTAGCAAACAAGTATTACAGTTGTCTTTGTAGCAAACAAGTATTACAGTTGTCTTTGTAGCAAACAACTATGGCAGTTGTCTTTGTAGCAAACAAGTATGGCAGTTGTCTTTGTAGCAAACAAGTATGGCAGTTGTCTTTGTAATATACAAGTATTACAGTTGTCTTTGTAGCAAACAAGTATGGCAGTTGTCTTTGTAGCAAACAAGTATTACAGTTGTCTTTGTAGCAAACAAGTATGGCAGTTGTCTTTGTAGCAAACAAGTATGGCAGTTGTCTTTGTAGTAAACAAGTATGACAGTTGTCTTTGTAGCAAACAAGTATGGCAGTTGTCTTTGTAGCAAACAAGTATGGCAGTTGTCTTTGTAGCAAACATGTATGATAGTTGTCTTTGTAGCAAACAAGTATGGCAATTGTCTCTGTAGTATAGCAGTCACCGTTTGTGATTCTATACCCTCTTTGTGTCAGAGTGTTAACAGTGCAGTGTCTGTTGTAACTGAAATAATGGATCTGCACCTTAATGTGTCTGACTGCGGCACATTGTCCACATCATCATCATGTCCCCTGCATCATGACGATTGGGATCATGGCCCTCCATATGCATCAACCCCTCGTCGCTTCAAGCACATCTTCCACCCTCTCTGTCCTCAGCCACCCTGCAAGTCCGTCCAATATTTTCTCCGTGGGTCTACCTGGTGTTCTCTTTCCCTCCAGCTTTCCTGTTGTGACCAGGTGCTCTAATTCCTCTTTCATTATAAATGGCTTATAAATGTTGTTTGTGTTTTCCTAGTCTTCTTCATCAATGGTCTTCTTCTGTCTACCTCCACCAAGACTGTCTCAACTGTTTTCTTTACGCACAGTGCCCGTAAAGATAAATAATGGATCTGCGCCCTAATGTGTCTGACTGCGGCATAGTGTCCATAAAGAGAAATAATTGATGTGTACCCTAATGTGTCTGTCTGCGGCATAATGTCCGTAAAGAGACATAATTGATGTGTATCCTAATGTGTCTGTCTGCGGCATAGTGTCCGTAAAGAGAAATAATGGATGTGTACCTTAATGTGTCTGACTGCAGCACAGTGTCCGTAAAGAGATATAATGGATGTGTACCCTAATGTGTCTGTCTGCGGCATAGTGTCCGTAAAGAGAAATAATGGATGTGTACCCTAATGTGTCTGTCTGCTGCACAGTGTCAGTAAAGAGAAATAATGGATGTGTACCTCAATGTGTCTGTCTGCTGCACAGTGTCCGTAAAGAGAAATAATGGATGTGTACCTTAATGTGTCTGACTGCGGCATAGTGTCCGTAAAGAGAAATAATGGATGTGTACCTTAATGTGTCTGACTGCAGCACAGTGTCCGTAAAGAGATATAATGGATGTGTACCCTAATGTGTCTGTCTGCGGCATAGTGTCCGTAAAGAGAAATAATGGATGTGTACCCTAATGTGTCTGTCTGCTGCACAGTGTCCGTAAAGAGAAATAATGGATGTGTACCTCAATGTGTCTGTCTGCTGCACAGTGTCCGTAAAGAGAAATAATGGATGTGTACCTCAATGTGTCTGTCTGCGGCATAGTGTCCGTAAAGAGAAATAATGGATGTGTACCCTAATGTGTCTGTCTGCTGCACAGTGTCCGTAAAGAGAAATAATGGATGTGTACCTCAATGTGTCTGAATGCGGCATAGTGTCCGTAAAGAGAAATAATGGATGTGTACCCTAATGTGTCTGTCTGCGGCATAGTGTCCGTAAAGAGAAATAATGGATGTGTACCTCAATGTGTCTGTCTGCTGCACAGTGTCCGTAAAGAGAAATAATGGATGTGTACCCTAATGTGTCTGTCTGCTGCACAGTGTCCGTAAAGAGATATAATGGATGTGTACCTCAATGTGTCTGTCTGCTGCACAGTGTCCGTAAAGAGAAATAATGGATGTGTACCTTAATGTGTCTGACTGCAGCACAGTGTCCGTAAAGAGAAATAATGGATGTGTACCCTAATGTGTCTGTCTGCTGCACAGTGTCCGTAAAGAGATATAATGGATGTGTACCCTAATGTGTCTGTCTGCTGCACAGTGTCCGTAAAGAGAAATAATGGATGTGTACCTCAATGTGTCTGTCTGCGGCATAGTGTCCGTAAAGAGATATAATGGATTGTACCCTAATGTGTCTGTCTGCGGCATAGTGTCCGTAAAGAGAAATAATGGATGTGTACCTCAATGTGTCTGTCTGCGGCATAGTGTCCGTAAAGAGAAATAATGGATGTGTACCTCAATGTGTCTGTCTGCTGCACAGTGTCCGTAAAGAGAAATAATGGATGTGTACCTCAATGTGTCTGTCTGCTGCACAGTGTCCGTAAAGAGAAATAATGGATGTGTACCTCAATGTGTCTGCCTGCGGCATAGTGTCCGTAAAGAGATATAATGGATTGTACCCTAATGTGTCTGTCTGCGGCATAGTGTCCGTAAAGAGATATAATGGATGTGTACCCTAATGTGTCTGACTGCTGCACAGTGTCCGTAAAGAGATATAATGGATGTGTACCTCAATGTGTCTGACTACGGCATAGTGTCCGTAAAGAGAAATAATGGATGTGTACCCTAATGTGTCTGAGTGCAGCATAGTGATAGATTTGATTTTATCAAGATTTTGCGCTATATAAATATTGTAATTATTATTATTATTATTATTATTATTACCCCATCTTTTTTTTTTTCTTTTTTTTTTCCAGGATCATTGTACTCAGGGAGATTGCCTTTGTGCTCAGTTTTTTCTTAACTTGAAAGTAATAGACCTTCAGTATCCTACTGTCAACTTCATGAGAACACTCACGGTTTCTTCCATTTGTTTTGCCTTCCACGACACTTGAGAGGGCCAAGTACCTGGAATCTGATCACCATGAGCTAAACGTATTCAGGGTGCCTTTATTTTTTTTTTTATTTTCTTCTTTCTTTCTTTTCTTTCTTTCTTTCTTTCTCTTCCTTCTTTCTTTCCTTTTCTTTCTTTCTATCTTTCTTTTATCTTTCTTTCTATCTTTGCTTTCTTCCTTTCTTATTCCTTTCTCCATTCCTTCTTTCTTCTTTCTTTTCTTTCTTTCTTCCTTTCTTTATTCCTTTCTTCTTCTCCTTTCTTTCTTTCTTCTTTCTTTCTTTTTCCTTTCTTTCCTTCTTTCTTTATTCTTTTTCTTTCTTCCTTTCTTTCTTTCTTTCTTCCTTTCTTTTCTTCTTTCTTTTGTTAGTTCGTTCATTCGTTGGCTCGTCCTTTCTTTTTTCTTTTTTTCCCTTGTCTTCGGCTTTTTTCTTTGTGTTTTTTTTTTATTACCTCGACAAACAAACAAACAAGCAAACAAAAGCAAACAAACAAACAAAAACGAAGGAAAAAAAACCGCCAGGGCCAGAATGAGCGTAGGCAACGCTTTCTGACATCTCCTCTTCTTTAAAGATATTAGCGTCCAAGAGACTCCACTAAGCGGTGATCATCAAAAGCAGAACCCCCCCTATTCACTAGAGTCTTAAGAGGCGCCTGTGGAACAACTCCCCAGACTTACAGTGTGAGCTTTAGCCAGCTAATCGTCGTCCCTGAACACCGCGTCCACCCGGGGTGGGGGAAAAGAACGGGAACAAAAGGGTGGCGACGTGTACACAACTAGGCAGTCATTGTGGGTAGAAAGACCCGTGTACGGATCTAGCTTCAATGGAGCAGTTCGCTTGTCCACCCCGATACCTTCAATGGGAAACGGTCGTTAGTGGCGATGAACTCGAAAAACCATGGCTTCTCTAAGGGACAATACTGAGCAGTGTCCTCCATGGAAGTCTTGAGACTGCTTAGAGGTTTAGAGGCTTGTCCCATAACCATCTCGTCTATTGATGTCCCACTGATCATTTGACTGCGCTCAAAGCCAGCGGAATTATAATATGAGCGTTTAGCTTTCTGCTGTTCACCTAATGTGTTTGTGATTCTTTGAGCTTTCCAAGGGTTAAAATGCGTGGGCTTGAATGCGTGGCGATTGTAAGACAGAAAGACAACATTGTCGATCTCTGACAAATCTGCAAACTATGTCGTTTGATGACCGATTTTGCAAGAATTCGTTTGTTTATAATGTGTAAATGAGTGACAAAAAAAGGGCAAATTATGCAGAATTCTCAAACATAGAGAAACTATACGCTGACGATGTGTGTGTGTGTGTGTGTGTGTGTGTGTGTGTGTGTGTGTGTGTGTGTGTGTGTGTGTGTGTGTTTGAGTGTGTGTGTGTATGTGTGTGTGTGTATGTGTGTGAGTGTTTGTGTTTGCGTGTTTGTGTGTTTGTGTGCGTGTGTGTGTTTGTGTGCGTGCGTGTGTGAGTGTGTGTGTGTTTGTGTGTGTGTGAGTCTGTGTGTGTGAGTGTATGTGTGTTGTGTGTGTGTGTGTGTATGTGTGAATGTGTGTGTCTGTGTGTGTTGTATGTGTGATTGTGTGTGTCTGTGTGTATGTGTGTGTGTCTGTGTGTGTGTGTGTGTTGTGTGTGTGTGTGTGTGTGTGTGGTGTGTGTGTGTGTGTGTGTGTGTGTGTGGTGTGTGTGTGTGTGTTGGTGGTCTGCTAAACTGTCACTGTTTTAAAATTGGTTTCATTTTTACGAAGACATACACAATTCACAAACTCTGTCAGAGGCCTGGAGTTGGCTTAACAATGGAACTGCTGTCT
>JAPXFY010000029.1:23052288-23057288 GCA_030674185.1 Monoplex corrugatus
TAAACACGACCAAACGAAAACTGACACGAGGAGGATTGAAATCAGACGGTCACAGAGCCCACTACAAAACGGGAAAAAACAAAGAGTTGTCTTTTCCTATAACTATTCATTACAGAAGGAAAAAGACAGAGAGAGAGAGAGAGAGAGAGAGAGAGAGAGAGAGAGAGAGAGAGATGGACAGACAGAGAGAGAGAGACAAAGAGAGAGAGAGAGCAGAGAGAGAGAGAAAAACAGAGAGAGAGACAGACAGACGGAGACAAGAGAGAAAGAGAGAGAGACAGACAGACAGACAGATACCAAAAAACCTATACATACACGCACGCACCATAAACATACACACACACGCGCGCGCGCGCGCGTGTGTGCGCGCACACACACATGTACACAATCTCACACATACATACACACACACATACACACAGACACAGACACACACACACGTAGAAACCGAAACATACATACAAGCACACATACACGCACGTAACCATGTATGCACCACACACACACACACACACACACACATACACACACACACACACACACACACACACAATCACACACACACAAACACACACACACAACAAATGCAGTACACACACCCACACACACACACACACACACACACACATACACACAAACTGAAACACACATACAAGCACACATACATAAGTACACAAACATGCATACACAACACACATACAAACACATACACGCACGCGCGCTTCCGAGCACAAGTGCACATACACACAAACACTCACACACACACAAACACACACACACACACTACATTTCACTGCACTGCACACACACACACACACACCTCACACACACACACACACACACACCCACACACACACACACACACACACACACACACACACACACACACACACACACACACACCACACACACACACACACACACACACATACACACATGCACGCAAACCGCTGAGGCTCATGCTATACAAACATTCTCCGTTTTGCGCGAGGAAAACCAAGGAAAACTTCCTTGTTCTTCTTAGAAATACATAAGCAAAGGCTTAAAGGTTGCCCAAGGTGTCCCATAACCCTGAGGTCGTAGGGGAGTGAGGTGGTAGAGACCTCAACTTCTCTCAGAGCCAGCATTATAAGGGCGGTGCCCACCTGCTCTCCCTCACTACCTTACCTTTCCCTAACTGTGAAGACAGTCAGGTACCCATTCACAGCTGGGTAGACTGAAGGCCATGTAATGTTCCACGGGCGGTCATACGCACCCGTGAAAACTCATGCGGGTAGACAGAAAAGAGGAAAGTTCTGGCACAGAATTTCCAGAAGGTGGGGATACTATTTATACTGAAAGAGCCCCCGGCATACCCACCAACACACACACACATATATATATAAACAGGCATAAATTACCCAGAACTGCGTCCGCATATCTCACCTCCCTAGAGCCAAACATGCACTTAACACATGTACCCAATTATCAATCCTAAGAGAAAGTACGTAAGACTTTATCGAACACATACAGGTGAATGGACCAGCAAGGCAGAAAATGATAGGTAGAAATGACAGAAAGCAAAGGAACAAAGCAGAAACAAAGAGAGTGACAGAAAAGAGGAAAATTTCTAGCACACATTTTCCAGAAGGTGGAATAGTATTTATACTGAAAGAGCCCTCGGCATCCCCACAATGCGGGGAAAAAGCTGATAGACTGGAAAAGTGAATACTTTACGCCCACTAGGCTTTTTTTTCTTCTTTTTTTGTTTGTGGCGTTAACAAATCTGGCATCTGGTTTGAGTAGCGGTACATCGAGCTGAGTTTGTGGACACGTGTGTGTGTGTGTGTGTGTGTGTGTGTGTGTGTGTGTGTGTGTGTGTGTGTGTGTGTGTGTGTGTGAGTGTGTGTGTGTGTAAGTGTGTGTATGTGTGTGTGTAAGTGTGTGTGTGTGTGTGTGTGTGTGTGTGGTGTGTGTGTGTGTGTGTCTGTGTGTGTATCTCTCTCTCTCTCTCTCTTTCTCTGTGTGTGTGTGTGTATGTGTGTTTGTGTGTGTGTGTGTAGTCTGTATGTGTAGTCAGTGTGTAGGTCTGTGTGTCTGTGTGCGCCCCGCGTGTGTATTTGGTGTGTACCATGATGGTGTGTTGCGCGCGCGCATGTGTGTTACCAGAGATAGACAGAGAGAAGAGAGATGTTGTGTGGTGGTGTGTGTAGAGTGGTGTGTGTGTGTGCGTGAGTGCGGCGGCGCGCACGCGATGAGAGTATGAGTGTTAGCACTGAGTGTTGAGGTGGAATGTGTGATGCAAGCACGCGTGGGTGATGTGTGCGCGCGCGCGTGTGCGTGTGTGTGTGTGTGTTCGCACGTGCGTGTGTATGTGTGTGTGTGTAACTTAATCCATTGCCAGTACAACTTTAATAAGACTGGCCTGTCAATTAATGATTTATCATCATTGTGACTAAATCCACCGTCAGATCACAGCGATATAAAAATTAATCCAGACAGGCATTTTTCACATTAATTAACTGAGAACTACCAATCGAACAATGCTCACATACTCTTAATTTAAACGGTCATTCCCCACACTAAAAACAACAACTCAATCACGAGCTGGGGTGTTTACGTACGGTCAACAAAGGTTCAAACGAGACATCTCTATTTCCATAGTAAAACCAGAACTAAAAAGCACGTCGTAGATCCTAGTAGGTGTACACACACGACCAACATAATCGGCCATGCAAACTGACACCATCGCGTGCCAAACACGACTCCAACGCCAGTGATAACCAAGGAGATAACCTTCCAGTCAAAGGGGCGAAAACCCCACGGAGAGGGGGGGGCGTAACTAATATCTGTGTAGGGGCAAATAACTATCGCTCTACCGATCAGAGGTGACCCGGGGCATCTCCCAGGGCTGGGCTACGCGTAACGAATGGAGGTAGTGGAGAGACGGGCATAATTAAACGACTTCCATGACGTACTCCCTCCCCCCTTCTCCCACCCACCCCTCCCCCCACTCTTCCGTGTTTAAATTCAACTGTACATCATACAACAACACACTTACCGCGTCAAAACGCGAAATTCTGTAGATTTACTCAAGCTTAATTTAACTCTTTCCTGATTTATTTTACATGGGTAATGTGAATTGTACTTTATTGTACGCATCCTCTAGGTCATGGGTAATGTGAATTGGACTTTATTGTACGCATCCTCTAGGTTATGGGTAATGTGAATTGTACTTTATTGTACGCATCCTCTAGGTTATGGGTAATGTGAACTGTACTTTATTGTACGCATCCTCTAGGTTATGGGTAATGTGAACTGTACTTATTGTACGCATCCTCTAGGTTATGGGTAATGTGAACTGTACTTTATTGTACGCATCCTCTAGGTTATGGGTAATGTGAACTGTACTTTATTGTACGCATCCTCTAGGTTATGGGTAATGTGAATTGTACTTTATTGTACGCATCCTCTAGGTTATGGGTAATGTGAATTGTACTTTATTGTACGCATCCTTTAGGTTATGGGTAATGTGAATTGTACTTTATTGTACGCATCCTCTAGGTTATGGGTAATGTGAATTGTACTTTACTATACGCATCCTCTAGGTCATGGGTAATGTGAATAGTACTTTATTGTACGCATCCTCTAGGTTATGGGTAATGTGAATTGTACTTTACTGTACACATCCTCTAGGTTATGGGTAATGTGAATTGTACTTTCTTACGCATCCCTAGTCTGGTAATGTAATGTACTTTATTTACGCATCACTCTAGGTATAACGGTAATTGTGAATTACTAACTTTTAAATTTAACTCTTCCGATTAGTTTAAAGGGTAATGTGAATTGTACTTTACTGTACGCATCCTCTAGGTTATGGGTAATGTGAATTGTACTTTATTGTACGCATCCTCTGGGTTATGGGTAATGTGAATTGTACTTTATTGTACGCATCCTCTAGGTCATGGGTAATGTGAATTTACTTTATTGTACGCATCCTCTAGGTCATGGGTAATGTGAATTGTACTTTATTGTACGCATCCTCTAGGTCAATGGCTACAGCTAGTGTTTCTTCTTTGTTCTGAAAACCTTCGTAGACGTCGTGAGCAAAGCAGCTGCGGTTTTCCCATGTACTTTTTCCTGTTCTAAAGCCTCCTTGATCAAGTGGGAATATTTTCCTGTCTTCTGTGTCTCTAGCTAATTTATTTGCTATTGTGTTTTCCATCAGTTTCCCAATTACGTTTTGTATCGTCAGGATGCGATATCCATTTAGTCTGCGATGATCTTTACCCGGTTTAGGTAAGACTTTTAGGAGACGGACAACGTCCAGGCCAGTTTTATCTTGTGTAAGGCCTTCACATAGGAAGTGAGGTGGTAAACACAACTTATGCTCGACTTTTCTCCTCAGTTTGACAGGGAAATCGAACTGAACGTCTAGTCCTTCGGAAGGGACAAAAAACGAGTCAGACCCGTGTGCCTTCTGCTGTGCATGCTAAAGATCCCGCGACAGTTGAAAAAAATGTAAGAGCAGGGCATTCCCCTGCTACCTTGGTAAAAAAAAAACATTGGAGAGATAAGTTGATTTCCCAGTCCCACCCTTGAAGACCAAATAGCCTTCTTGCCTTTCTGAAGCCTTGGCTTTAAAAAAATGTGAATATGAATGTGAATTTGAAGCGAGGGAGAGGGGATGGGCGCCGCTTTCGTGGTGCTGGCCCCGGGAAAAGTTGAGGTCTCTACAGCTCACTCCCCTACGACCCAGAGTTATGGAACTATCTAGGTAGCACCTCAGGACTTGGCCAGTTCGTGGGTTTATGTGCAGGCTTATGGCTTGTACCGTGATCATTCTGGATCTTCTCCGTTCCACGGCACCTAAGTCTAAAGCGCATATGGAATTCATTCCGAGCGCGGAGACGTTATCTTGAGAAACTGACACTGAAACTGAAACCGAAACTATGATGAAAGACCAAGCTGACACCGTTACAATGACTGGAGCATTAAGACTGGCGACGTTCAAGCCATGT
>JAPXFY010000029.1:23102288-23107288 GCA_030674185.1 Monoplex corrugatus
TTGCTGTTGAAATTTTGTATGTTTTGAAGCAGTTATAGCCCTAATATAGCTCTACGCAGTCGACTGGGCGTTAAACAACAATAACAATAATAACTTGTTTTATTTATTTATTCATTTTTGTCATACAGGCTACACTTCTCAGAGAGAACGCATCGCAACAGTACAGCCCTACCCATGTGTTTTGTTTCTTTTTCTCTGTGCGTTCATATCTGTCTACCTACGAAAGATGATTTTGGAACAGAATATTGCCAGAGACAAGTCCTCTGTTGTCGTGTGATCTTTAACGTGCACAAAGTGTACTTGGCACCTCGGTATACCGTCTTAACTGAAATACTAGCACCCAGACCTCCACTTAAATTCTAGTGGAGAAGGGGAGTGGGTGGGGGCGTAGAGAAAAATATCTCAAAGAAAACAAACAAGACAGACGTGAAGGAGGCAGGCACAAGAAGATCATTAATAAAGAAGATTAGGAAAAGACAGGCGACATTTATAGAACACGTTATGAAGAAATAGAAAATAGAGTGCCTGGTCACAACAGGAAAAGCTGGAGGGAAAGAGAACACCAGGTAGACCCAGGGAGAAAATACTGGACGGACTTGCAAGGTGGCTGAAGGCAGAGAGGGTGGGAGATGTACTTGCAGCGACAAGGGATAGATTTGTGTGGAGGGCCATCATCGCCGATGCCGTGCGGCTAGGCACATCATGATGATGATGATGATGATGATGATGATGATGATGATGATGATGATGATGAGTCGTGATGCAAATACAGTGATAGTGCTATTTTTATGTGGCGGCCATAGTGGTATTCGTTTTATATAGGTTTTTTTTAAGCGTTTAAATTTTTTTGAGGATGCGCGTATACACGTTGTTTTGCCCACACTGCATACTACTACCATCAACGGGCGTACATGCTGGGTTTGCTCTAGTTTCCACAAGCTATCAAACATCAACGTGGCTTACAGTACCTTCAACGTACGTACTTGATGTGCATGCGTACACACACACACACACTCACTCACTCACACACGCATACACACACTTGAGTGCGTGCACGCACACGCGATACATACACACACATTCACACATACACACACGAGACGAGAAAGAGAGAAAACACATACAGCCACTGACCATTATATCAACAACGCCGCGCACACACACACCACACACACACACACACACATAGCGACAGCGCCATACATACACATACACACCACAACAGTGCCATGAACAATTGGTATATATGTACTTCTATGATTATATAAATACATCAATAGCACAAACACAAAACATGGGACTGGCGTCATTACATACAACAGCTAAAGAACATACCGGTGCACGATCTATGTTATTTACAACCACAGACCACTCGACATCGGGGAATTCACATAAAGGTTAATATCACCATATTATTATTTAAACCACAATACAACAAATACTCCTAACAGACACACAACTGCGCGCGCGAGAGATTAAAGGTACAGATGCGAGGATAAAATGCATTGGATGGAATTCCACTCTTTAAAAAAGACAACTCACACAGACAACACATTACACAGAAATGTACCACAACATCAAACAAAACACACTAGAAAAAAACACTCACGTTTAAAAAAGACAACACAAGAAATATGCATTGATCCTTAATCAAATTGCCTTTTACAAATCTTTGTTAGCAATTGTTAAATGTCACAACACAAATGACGGAGATCAAATCTATTTCTGGAAAGATAAAACAATTGTTCACAACTTTTACATTATATTGTTAAAAATCTCGAAAAAACATTAATTTCTAAAAATAATCGAAAGTTCGCATATTGTGAAGAAAAAAAATAATACAGACATCCATCAAAGCACTGGAACTGTCAAGATTATTCTACGGCAAGAAGTAATAAGATCTCGTAAATTTTTAAAAAGCGAGTTGGTTGTGTTTATTCCGGTTTTAAAGCTCAGATTTCACTAATGTGAAGTTGTACTTCAAAGTTCTCAGGAATTCTACTCTATAAAAAAAACCATCGACACGAGACACAGCAAAGTTTTGGTATTATAATATACTTCACGAACTAGACGAATAATTTGTGAGCAAAGGAAAGTTAAAACATCAGACTTGATCTGTATTGTAACATTGCCGACAAAAACATTTCAAGAAATTAACGAACCGGCAACTTAAACAACAGACTGATCAACGAAACTAAATCTTCCAGCAAAACATATGCTCAAAGCCGAATATAACTTCACTTCCGACTTGACCTCATGGCGACGTTAAAGGCGTGGTTGTGTCTTGTGTGAAAGGGCAAGCGTGTAAAAAAGATTTGATGGCACATACCACTGCGACGCATGTGAGAACACACGATGAAACGCACCACGCACACCACACCACACACATTTTACTGAGCGGTAGACTACTACAGGAGGACACTGGGTTAGCAGCGCAGTTTAGGGTGTCAAATTAACATTAAAATTCTTTTTTCTTGTGTGTTTCTTTTAACAGCAGAAGTTTGGGTGGTTGTGATAATGAGCGGTTGTCATTATTTATTATTATCTTCGGGTTTGTTTCAATATTATTTGTTTATATTTGATTCAAAATTCATTTATTATATTTGCTTAATTTTTTGATAACAGAAAAGCCTAATATTTACATAATTGGGCAAACAATACAATAATAACTGTTTTAAACATTTGATAAGTATTAAGGCTCGCAAACAGTAACCCTGGGTGTCTTCTCTGCGTTCTTCGGTCTCTACGGAAAGTATTGGGAACAGATTGCAGGCAAGTCCGGTTGTCGTGTTGATCCTTTAACATTCACATAGTTACTCGCACCTCGGTATACAGTCTTAACTGTAAATACATATGGATCGATTCCTCACTTAAATATTATGAAAGAGTTGTGCTCAGAAAAAATATCCAAAATACAAGTTCAAAAGATCGTGTAAGAATGACAAGAAAGATCCATTATACAGAGATTAATAAGACACGACATTTTACGAACAACGTATGAAGATAGAAAACATAATTTGTCACAAACAGGAAAATGGGGAAAAGAAAAATCATACCAGGAAAATACTGTTGGATTTAAACTGCAGGAAGAGGGTGGATTTTTGACCCAAAGGATGTTTATGTGGAGACCATCTTGGATAGCTTTAAATGAGAGATATGATATCAGATGCATAGTTGTGCGTAGTATGAAATTATCGATGAATCATGTGATTAGTGCTGTTTTATGCGTTTACTTTTAAGGTTATTAGCGTTTAATTTTTTAATCCGTTATTTTGTTTTGTTTGCTACTTTTAAGGACGAATTGTTTCTCTTTTAAAATTTGATGTTACGTATTCATAGTACTTGCATTTGCTCGTCACCACCAATCATTCACTCCTACAACAAACCCTTGACGTCATCCCCTACTAACATTCTCATCCTCCTACACACCCACTTCACCTCACCCCTCCACCCACACCCCCACCCAAAAAAATCATCTCCAGCACTTTACACCGTCAACTATCACTTATAGACAAAAGACGTAAAATCAAGGAACGAACGAACACACACACACACACACACACAACACACACACACACACAACACACATACACTCACACACCACACACACCAACACACACTACCACAGACAACACACACACACAACCACATCACAACACACACACACAAACAAAACACTCACACACACACGCACGCACGCACGCACGCACACACACACACACACACACACACACACACACACACACACACACACACTGTCCTCGTCTTAGTCATTAATGGACATAGAGATTTTATTTCTCGAAAAAAATTATCTGGATCAACAACAACAACAAAAGAAGAAAAATAAAGAGACAAAAAAAGAAAAAGGAAAAAAAAATCACTTTCATATGATGAACTGAAAGGAGAAAAAAACAACTTCACACTAGTCAAAAATATCTTAGAACTGATCTATGAAAAACCTTTGAAACAAAACAATCGTTTCCTTATCAAATGCGTCATTATACACATATTTCGAGTTTCGTGTTGTCTGATTCTTCGAAAAATTAATATGATTGTTCATTGCTGAGACTCACTGCAAGGTCATCGCTTCAAAAAATTGTGTCATCATTGTCAGTTAAAAATCAGTCAATCAGTGAATCATCAAATCAACCCAAAGTCATGATACAAGAGTGTGTGTAACAGATAACAATAATATTCAGTCTCATACGGCATCATTCTCCAAAAATAATTCTGACTCATCGGACATTAAGCACTTACTAAACATAGAATTTAATACATGCAGAAGTACATCCAAATACCCAACACAGACGCACATCACCACCCACAACAGAACTAAATATATGCAAACACAGAGCACATAATCTCACTGACACACAGAAATATCTGCACTGGCACAATCACCACGCACACCACCACATACAATACACACAACACATTATACACATGCTCAACACACACAGACGCACGACACCATGCACAAATGACATCACTACACACAAACTACAAAACACACAACACACACAACACACCGAAAACCACAACACACGACCAGACACACACCAAACCCCCACAGAAAAACAAACACACAATAACACAATACACCACAACAACACCCACACACACCAACACAACATATCACAGTGAAAAGCGTACAAGCGACATAGAACACACACCACACACAATACACAACACTCCCAAAACAACCACAACCACCAACAACACAACACACAAAACACACACACAAAACCAACACACACACGAAAAGACAAACAAAACAACAACACACACACACACGACAACAACAACAAACCACACACACAGACCACAAGACAACACACCCCCACAACACAGACAACACCACCAACACACACACACACACAACACACATACACACACATACACGAAACAATCAAGACACAACACACACACAACACAACACAAACAACCAAACCCACACCAACCACAACCCACACAACACACACCACAACACACACACCCCA
>JAPXFY010000029.1:23119788-23122288 GCA_030674185.1 Monoplex corrugatus
AATAGGATACTATGTATTTCAGTGCCATTAGGATGGCAACTAATTCAGAAGTGAAGATTGAATGTCCCTGTCCTCTTCTGCATTATTTAATACCTCTTGATTAAATATTTTCCCATTCTGTCGAACATATGCCATATTTTCTCTTCTGCATTATGTAATACTGGTATCCTTTACATTCCACACACTACTCTTCGCTAGTGCGTCATATTTCTCATTTCCGCTCTGACATCATATTTACCCAAAAACACATTATGATGTCATCTTAGTCAGTTTGTTCCTGTTCTCACATTGAAGACAGCAGCAGGGAAGTTTCAGTCTTTTTCTCAATTTTTTTTGTATCTAGTGTGTTGTGTGTTTGTAATCTTACGCTTGACAAAGGCCAGTTGGCCGAACATTTGCGCCTGTCTTGTTTTGTTGTATTAAATACGCGTTCATATTCTTCTTTCGTGTTTTTTCTGGTTCTTGGATGACGAGATTTCCGCTTTTGTGTTTCCCAGAAGACACTGTTAACATGTCTGCCGATGTTCCTGGCAAGGATGGAAGAAGAGCCATGCCGATTGGGATGTACAGTGTCCTTGAAAGCAGATTTGAATTTGGACTTTAAATTGCCATGATCCAAGATGTTGTTGTTGCGACCATACAGCTCAGAGTGAAGCAGGGCGTTCAGGAGATCTATTTTTATTTGAAGGACCCTGTCTCTCACTGGGCTGTTTTGCTATGGATAATTTTACTCTTAGGATATGTGGTCATAATCTCGTCCACGGCTTTTATTAATTTTTCACAAACAGTTCGGGGTTCGCTGGTCTTCAGATCGAGCAGTCCACAATGTATAACTAAAACAAACAATCAAACTGACTGGTGGATGATTCTTTCAGGAACTGAGAAATTTTGTCTATAGAAGAAGTTTTCTTTGTTTCAACAGTGAAACCATAAGAATAACCGAGTCTGTGACCGTATACACCATTTAATATTGTGTCGTGTAGAAGGAGAACTGATGGTAGAGCAGAGTTGACTTTTTTCTTTGTGTATTTTTGGATGTGACGCGAGAGGCAGCTTTCCAGTCAATGTGTTTTTTGATATCTTTTTCGTCATCGGCTTGACGTCATTTTCCTTGCGCGTGATTTTGTTCTCCTGTCGTTAGATTTGTTTGGTCTTTGTTTGGTAGATTTTGATGGTTTTGTAGAATTTGGTGGAGTTGCAGGTGTTGGTGGTGGGGTGACTGGTGTTGTAGTCACCCGTTTAGCTGCCTCTGCATAAGAGATGGGCAGCGGTGACGGACGTGGTTTGTCTGTGTGGTTGGGGTCTGTTTGTGTCTCAACCGACACACAGACCAGCGGCATCTTCCACTTGAAAAGTGCCCCGCTGCCCATCTCTTGTACATGGTCACTAAAAGTTTCTCTAAGGACAGAAACCGATCGGACATCGCAAGTATAACGATTTTAAGTCACTGATGGAGTCGCTGCGGAGGTCTGTCCCTGGGCCGAGGTGGGTTCTCCTCTTCGCAACAGGCGAAGCGGTAGCTGTCAATGTATGTGTGTGTATATTCATGAGTGTGTGTGTGTGTGTCTGACTGACTGTGTATCGTGTGTGTGTGTGATGTTGTGTGTGTGTGTGTGTGTGCTTGTGTTGTGTCTGTGTGCATATGTGTGTGAGTGTGTTGTGTATGTGTGTGTGTGTGTGTGTGTGATATGTGTGTGTGTGGTTTTGTGTGTGTGTGTGTTGTGTGTGTGTGTGTGTGTGTGTGTGTCTGCATTTTTCACCAGGATTTGTAGAAGAATTATATGGTAGGTTATATCAGATGTGTTTCTACGAGATCACAAGAAATGACCAAGAAGAATAACAGCACCATACTGTATGGTTGGATGATTGGACAAAAGCAGAGTAATACATTTACACACCAGAGCATTATTCCCGTGACGAGTCTGTCTTTGTTTTGACTTCTTCTATATTTCACTGAAATAATATGACGAATCAGTATGCGTGCGTGTGTGCGCGCGCGCGCGCATGTGTGTGTGTGTTGTGTGTGTGTGTGTGTGGTGTCTGTATGTGTGCGTGTGTGTGGTGTGTGTGTGTGCGTGTGTGTGGTGTGTCTGTATGTGTGTATATGTGTATGTTTGTGTAGTGTAAGTGTGTGTATGGTATGTATGTATGTTTGTGAATGTGTGCGCGTGTATGTGTGCGTGTGTGTGTGTGTGTGTGCGTGTGTGAAGAGCGTATTTATCTATCTATCTATATATCTATTATCGTACTTTAGTTTCCTTCTATTACTAATTATCTATCTAATCTATCTATTATATCTATCTATCTATCTATCTAATCTATCTATCTAATCTATCTATCTAATCTATCTATCTAATCTATCTATCTAATCTATCTATCTAATCTATCTATCTAATCATCTATCTAATCTATCTATCTAATCTAATCTAATCTATCTAATCTATATATCTAATCTAATCTATCTAATCTATCTAATCTATCTAATCTAATCTATCTAATC
>JAPXFY010000029.1:23129788-23132288 GCA_030674185.1 Monoplex corrugatus
GCCTTCCTGGTCCATTCACCTGTATGTGTTGGATAAAGTCTTACGTACTTTTTCTTAGGATTGATAATTGGGTACATGTATTAAGTGCACTTTTGCTCCAGGGAGGTGAGATACGCGGAAGCAGTTTTAGGTAACTTAGGCCCGTTTTTTTATATATATATTTTGGAGTCCTTAGTAAGCTTAAATTTGTAATTCAGGTGTGCTTTTTAAATCCTCTGTGCGATAACTTGGACGGAGTGGTCAACGCCGGGAGCATGTCCTTAGATTGTGTGTGCGAATGCACTGATACATGTACTTAATTGTCTTTTCTTTTCTTTTCCTGTTGAAGTTTTGTTTCTTTTGAAGCAGTTATAACCCTGATATGGTACTACGCAGTCGCCGGGCTTTAAACAACAATAACAATGACAATAAAGCCGTTGTTGTAAACCAACCTTCCAGGGCTGTAAAACCACTTTGTATGTAAGCAATATACCACAGGCCCGTTTCTAACACGTTAGCATGCTCGCGTGCAAGTGGCGAGGGCGAGAAAAAAGAGTGCTATAAAACGTAGGCGAGGCGCGAGTAGATTACAGTCATTGTATAGCAGCACTTTTTTTAAAATAGAAAACGGAGTCATCGTCGAACATAACTGCGACTTGCATGATCGTCATCATTACTTGACCGAAAAGATTCTGTCCATGCTGCCTAGCCTTACCTAGCTTTACCTAGTCTTGCCTAGCCTTACCTAGCCTTGTCTAGCCTTACCTAGCTTTACCTAGCCTTAGCTAACCTTACCTAGCTTTACCTAGCTTTACCTAGCTTTACCTAGCTTAACCTAGCCTTACCTAGCCTTACTTAGCGAATTCTTATCCACGCTTGCCTCTACGTTGAACAAAGACACTCACCTACCTAGTGTATCTCGCGAAAGCCTTGCCTACCTAGCACGTAAAAATCTGGGCCTCAGCTAACCGCATCCTTGGCGACTGTGGGCAAGTGCCTAGGTTGCAGCAGATCTTTTCCTGACCCATTCAGCGATGTTGTCAGCCCAACTCTCCCTCTGTCTGCTCTGTCTTCTCCTTCCCTGTACTGATACTTATTCCACCCTCCAGGGGATGGGGGGTGGGGGTGGAGAGGGGTCACATTTGTTTTAAAGTGGCCTGGTGGCTCAGCCAGTTAGAGCCCCATGCTGATAATTTAGAGGCTGTAGGTTCGAACCTACAGGCAAGCCACAGGTTTTAATGGCATGCTGATAACGTTCGGGCATGGTTCGACTGCATGGTTTTGTGTTGTTGTTGTTGGTGGCGGCGGTGGTGGTGTGTGATGGTGGTGGTATTGTTGTTGTTGTTGTTGTTGTTGTGTGTGTGGAAATGGGTGACATCATTGCTGTTGTCGAGATCCAAGGAGCGTTCTCCTTGCCAGACCCACCGCCTTCACGGGATACTTGGTGAGGCACTCCAGCCTCCCGCTGTCCTCCCCGAATAATTGCCATCGTATTGTACTCTGTTGCGGGGCATCTTTGGATCCGATGTGCCAGATCTTGTTCTTCTTTGTTGTTGTTGTTGTTTTGTTATCGTCGTCGTCGTTGTCGTCGTCATCGTCGTTTTTGTTATAATTTAAACCTGGTCTGGCTGACACTTTCGAGCAGAGCCCTGAATTCAAGATTTCACGTCTCGATTTTAATCCCATTCCACAACATAAGATTTGACTTGTTTGCTGTCTTTTTTATCGTCTCACTTATTTTAGTCATGTCAATGGTTTCATAGGTCACGTTCATCTTGCCACTTCAAGATTACCGCCCGTCGGGATGCCGGGGGCTCTTTCAGAATAAATACTATCCCCCATCTTCTGGAAATTCTGTGCTAGAAATTTCCTCTCTTCTGTCACTCTCTTTGTTTCTGCCTTGTTCCTTTGTTTTCTGTAATTTCTTCCTATCATTTTCTGCCTTAATGGTGGGTTCATTCACCTGTATGTGTTCGATAAAATCTTACGTATTTTTTCTTAGGATTGATAATTGGATATATGTACGAAGTGAATTTTTGGCTCTAGGGAGGTGAAATATGCGGAAGCAATTTTAGTTAACTTGTGCTTGTTTTCATATATGTCTTGGTGTCCTTAGATATGCTTATATTTGTATTCAGGTGTTTTTTTTTTTAACGCCCTGTGCAATAAACTGGACGGAGTGGTCAACGCCAGGGACATTTCGTTAGAATAAGTGCACGAATGCATTGATATGTATATTTTATTTTCTCTTCCTTGGTTTTTTTTTTTTCCTGTTGAAGTATCGTGTACCTTTTGAAACGGTTGTAGCCCTGATATGGCTCTGCGTAGTCGGCTGGGCTTAAAGAAAAAGTCTTAATTATTCTGGTCGTGTCAATGGTTTCTAGATCCCGTTCATCTTACCATTTCAGACTTTCAGCAGCGTATAGCGTTTCGCGCAGGACCAAGGAGTCTGTCTGACAAATGCTGGCAGGTTTAGGTGGAGCACGTATGGAATTATCCGACTGCGATGAATTCCTCTTGA
>JAPXFY010000029.1:23144788-23147288 GCA_030674185.1 Monoplex corrugatus
GTTCTTACCAACAAATGCCTATCAGTTGACATCAGGAAGAGAGTTCTTGAATGTTATATAGAACCGATGTTGTTATACGGTTGTGAGGTGTGGACAGTCAATACACAAAGCCGGAACAAGACTGAGGCAGCCGAAATGTGTTTTTTTAAGAAGAATGTTGAGAGTTCCATGGACAGCCAACAAAACAAACGCGCGCGCGCATCAGAACGCGTATTTAATACAACCAGACAAGACAGGTGCAAATTTTCGGCCAACTGGCCTTTGTCAAGCGCAGACGTAAGATCACAAATAAACAAACACCCTTACCTCCCATTGGACGAAGCAGCAAGGACATTTCAGTCTTTTTCTCCTAATTTTTGTATTTGGTGTTTGTTTGTTCATTTGTGCTCTTATGTCTACGCTTGACAAAGACCAGTTGGCCGAAAATTTGCTCCTGTTTTGACTGGTTGTATTAAATACGCATTCTGATTCATTTGTTCTTTTTTCGTATTTTTTTTCTGGTTTCTGTTTGCCTGAAGGCGGGCAGTCACACTTGTCCTGGAATTCTCGTAGACAGTGACTGCATAGTTCTCTTAGCTGTGAACTGTGAACTGAGCGCCACTGTCCGCGTGAGCAATAGCAAGAAACAGCTACAATAACATTAATTCATTACTTTATTTTCTCTCTGGCATCAACAGAAGCACAACATATAATCCACAGATGACATTGAAAACCTCCACTTTACACACTCAAAAAATCCAAAATGATATTCCTTATTATGCTGTAACTACTGACTACTGATGATGGAACTGCTGTCACTACAATTTTCTGTACAGCTTAATACCAATGGTAGACTTCACTTCTAGTTTCAGTTTCAGTTTCAGTTTCTCAAGATGACGTCTCAGCGCTCGGAATGAATTCCATATGCACTAACGTCACAGGTGCCACGTGATGGAGAAGATCCAGAATGATCATGGCACAAGCATTAAGCCTGCACATAAACCCACCAGCTGACCAGGTCCTGAGGTCCTGCTTAGATAATTCCATAATCCTGGGGTCGTAGGGGAGTGAGGTGGCAGAGACCTCAACTTTTCCTGGGGCCAGCACCACGAGGGCGGCACCCATCCCTTCTCTCTGGCTTCAATTTCATATTCATGTTCACATTTTTTGTAAACCAAGACTTCAGAAAGGCAAGAAGGCTAATTGATCTTCAAGGAGTGAGACCTGTGAAATCAACCTATCTCCCCAATGTTTTATACCTAGGCAGCCGGGCAATGCCCTGCTCTTCACGATTTTCAACTGCCGTGGGATCTTAACGTGCGCAGCTAGAAGGCACACGGGTCCGACTTTTCTCTTCAATATCAACATAAGTAAAAAAAAATATATATATAATCAACAGATGACACTAAACCTCCATTGTTTTTGTGCCATCTTTGTTTTTGTATCCTGTTTGGTTTTGTAATCAACCGAAGACGAAAAATTCGAGATCAGTATGCATTTTTTCAACGTATGTGCTAGTGTGACATCGTTCCAATTCTAAAATGAATACAGAACATATCTTTTTCGTGGCATCCTTTTAGTCATACAATGAGATTTTTAGATTAATTTCACCACCACCACCACTCGCCCCCCCCCCCCCCCCCCCCCAATGTTATGTCTCGTTTATTTTTCTTTCCAGAGGTATGCTGGTAGCCATTGTTATAACGTATCTGGGCTTTCTGTTGCTCTACCTTCCCAGTCTCTTGGTGCATACCGTCAAATGGAGAGTGGACCCTGCAACCAATTGGAGCATCGCTTACATAGTTGTCACAGAGTGGTTCCCCTTTGACAGCAGACTGCCATTAGAAATGTGGACCGCCTCCAGCACGGTCTTCCAACCTATCTTTCTGGTGATCGTAATCTTCTGCTGCGTTGTCACCATTGTTAAACTACGACAGGCGTCTGGTGAACGACTGCGGATGCAGGAGAGCGACAAGAAAGACGAGGGCAAGGGAGACAATCGAATCACCCGGATGTTGCTGTTTCTGTCTGTGGTCTACGTCGTGCTTTATTTACCTCAAACTGTGACTTTAATGACGCATCAATTCGTCCCTGAATTTTACGCGTACGGGAAATACCACAACACTTTTGTTGTGGTGTATACGGTTATTTTTTTCGCTTCGTGTCTGAACTCTACAGCTAATTTCTTTGCTTATCTGATGCTTAGTTCTAAGTTTCGAAGGACTCTTACAGAACTGTGTAGGTGCTGTGGGAGAAACCTGTCATCAGGGCTAAACATGACATCAGGCCACATAAAAGACATAGACAGGTGAACAAAAAGACAGGCAATTATGTCTAAATGATACAAACTGATTTTGGACATGAACTGGATTTTAAAACCAGGACTTTACCAACGATAGATTTATTATAGCCAGAGACTTCTTTATGTGCATTTTGTAGCCCTGATATATATATGGCTCTACGCAGTCGGCTGGGCTTTAAACAACAATAACAATAACAACAACAACAACAACAACAACAA
>JAPXFY010000029.1:23189788-23197288 GCA_030674185.1 Monoplex corrugatus
TGGCCGCACTTTCTCTTCTTATGAGCATATTGAAAAAAAATAGTTCTGCTGGTTTTTCAAGTTTCAATAACAGAACTGTGAAATCGAGATTTGATGTCTGGAACACAAAACTAGGCCTGTTCGCCGCCCATAATACTGCTTTGTTCCTCCTTTCCCAATTTCAAGACCTTGCCAGGTTTTTAGACAGTTTCAAACAGTCTGTCAGGCGTCGTATTGGCAGATCTGGGTGGGACAAATATGGAATCTTTGCAGATCTGGGTCGGACATTTGGAATCGTCACAGATCTGGGTGAGACATGTCTGGAATCGTCACAGATCTGGGTGAGACATGTCTGGAATCGTCACAGATCTGGGTGAGACATGTCTGGAATCGTCACAGATCTGGGTGGGACATGTCTGGAATCGTCACAGATCTGGGTGGGACATGTCTGGAATCGTCACAGATCTGGGTGGGACAGTCTGGAATCGTCACAGATCTGGGTGGACAGTCTGGAACCGTCACAGATCTGGGTGAGACATGTCTGGAATCGTCACAGATCTGGGTGGGACAAATCTGGAATCGTCACAGATCTGGGTGGGACAAGTCTGAACGTCACAGATCTGGGTGAGACATGTCTGGAATCGTCACAGATCTGGGTGAGACATGTCTGGAATCGTCACAGATCTGGGTGAGACAATGTTGGAATCGTCACAGATCTGGGTGAGACATGTCTGGAATCGTCACAGATCTGGGTGAGACATGTCTGGAATCGTCACAGATCTGGGTGAGACAATGAATCGTGCAGATCTGGTGGACAGATGTGGATCTGGGTAGGTGAACGGCAGTGTGGGCGGGTGGGGGGGGGGGGGGTAGGACAAATCAAATCTGGAATCCCATTCGAACGATCTTCAAATTAAAAAAAAATCCAGGTGTCACTTTCTCTGTCTTCTTCTGTCTCTTGTTTTTCTCTCTTTTTCTTCTTTTTTGTTTTGTTGTTGTTGTTGTTCTTGTTCTTTTTTCTTGTTCTTGTTCTGTTGTTGTTGTTGTTGCTGTTGTTTTGTTGTTCTTGTTGTTCTTTTCTTCTCCACATATACATACACAAACACACACACAGCACACGCAAACGTACCACACACACCACACACACACACACACACACACACAACACATCTCACATACACACACACACACACACCACACACACACCACAATTCACATACACACACACACACACACACACACACACACACACACACATACAACAACACACTCCACACACACACTTCACATACACACACAACACACACACACACACAATATCACACACACACGCACGCACGCACACACACACACACACACCACACACACAACACCACGCACACACACACCACACACACACACACATACACACACACACACTGCAATAGACACGCACGTAATAACATACACACACACTTATACACACATACGCATAACACAATAGACACGCACGTACGCAACATACAAACACACACACAACACACATCCACACACCACACACACACACACACACACACACACACACATACACACACACCGCAATAGACACGCACGTACATAACATGCACACACACACTCATACACACATACACATAACACAATAGACAGCACTTACGCAACATGCACACACACACACACACACACACACAACACACAGACACAGACACACACACACACACACACACACACAACACACAACAGTACACACCAGACACACACACCACAACACACACACACACACACACACACACACACACACACACACAAGATACACACAACACAGATACACATACAGACATCACATATACATACAACACGCAACAACACACACGCACACAACACACACGCACATATGTACACACACACATACACGCACACACTTAACTGCACACACAGACACACAGACACACGCACGCACACACACACACCACACATAACACACACACTACACAACACATACACACATACACACACACTCACACACACACATACACATACAAAGCATCACACCACACACAGACACACACACAATACACACAACACACACACAACATCACACACTACACACAACACACACAAGACACACACACAGATATGCACACAGACACAACACACACACACACACACACACACACACGTGCGTGCGCGCGCACAACACACACACTCATACACACAACATACACATACACACAGACACATGTCACACAACATACACACACACGCACACATACACACACAAACGTACACAAACACACACATACACACACATACACACACACCCACGTACTCACACACAACACATATACTTATGCAACAAAACACACAATATATACACAACACATTCACACACCAGTGAAAATTAAAACAAACATATAAATATGAACTAAACGAAACAAATTAACAAAGGAAAACACACACAACACACACACCACACACACACACACACACACACACACACACACACACACACACACACACACACAACACACACAAACACACACAACAACATACACCACACACACACACACATACACTACACATCACACACACACAACATACACACACACACACACACACACACACACACACACACACACACACACACACACACCACTCACTCACTCACTCACTCACTCACAAACTACTGTATGTCAGAAAAGGGAAGCAAACGCTGTCGCCTTGATGCAAACAAGGGAAGTTATCCTTTGTAGTGGCGTCTGTCTCAAAGGAAGAAGGCAGAAACATTGTTCGCCATTTTGGTTCCAGCAGTGACAACCATGTTTTGGACTTGATGATTTTCCTCTTTTGTGTCCTCACCTGCCGAACAGATGGAAATGAAAATGGTACGTATGGAAATTTGAACATTTTTGTTTTTGCATTTCTGATGTTTGAATTGAGAAGAGAAGTACAACTATATTGTTGAACTGTGTTTATGTTTTGCTGGTGGTGTCTTGCAGTTAAACCTTGCCTGCTTTGTACCAGGCCTGTAATCGATGTGTTGTTGAACAGAAGGGAATCTCTTTCATCTTACAGTCATCACTGCACTGATGGTCTGAGTGATTTTCGTGTATCAACATGCCACTTGAAACGACAAGTTAGAATTTAGTTTTGTTGTCTGATGGAAATAGGAAGCTTCATTTTTAGATACCAGCAAAGCAAACTAAGATGGCGAAGCAGTCTTTGTTTTCCTGCATATTTGAACACAAGCCGCGTAATTTGCCTGGTGTAGAAACGCTTGTGAGTTTTCTCCAACACACTTTGACGAAAACAGGAAGAAAGAGGTTTCTTATTTCCCTTCTGTTCTTTACTTCCTGATTTTAATGGTGAGTTTATTTGCTGTTTTCGTCTTTTTTTGCTTAGGAAAAGTGAATAATTTTAGTCCGTGAATTTGTGTTTGTCTAATTTGTTTGATTATATAAGTAGTTATTCAGAGTTTTTGTATTCATAGTGTGTTTATATGCATACACCAATATCAGTGACACTCATCAAATTGTCACTTCTTAATTGGCAAAAATTCTGGGTTAGGTTCGCTAAAAAAAAAAATAAAATTAAATAAAGAAAAATAAAGAAAAAGCAAAATTGGTTCTTATAGTCTTACAGCCTTTTCATGCTTGTTTCTGATGTTGTCAGTCTGTGTTTTTCACAATTTCATTTTTATGATCCCTTGCCGGATTTCCGTGTATACCAGGGAAAATGGGAAAAAAAATGTGGGTTGAGGACACGAATGTAAAACTACACTATATTTTTTTGTTTGTTTGTTAGTTAGGAGGCAATCACCATTTTATATTGTCCTAGTTTGGGTTAACATTACATATTAATAGAAGTTAAGCATCTGATATGACATGACATTCCTTTTTATTAGCTGAAGTGATATATGTTATAATATAAAGTGATGTTGTATTATGTTTGCCTATATTTGCTGTAGCCAACATAGTCTGGGGAAAAGCTCTGATGCTTTATAAAGAAATCATGACATGTTAAACATTTCCGTATTTTTGTTTTGTGATAGATTTGTTTCTTTGTTTCTTTTTCAAAACAAGTTTGAATTTCTTGGTCAAATTACGCTGTATTTTGCCGTTAATTCGTGTAAAATTAATTCAGTAACCCCCTGCAGCTGATAGATCCACTCAGTGTTCAGTTTTTACCTTTTGAGAAAAGTGTATCGTTGCTGTTTATAATGTGTTTATTTAAACTTTTTTTTTCAGGATTAAAAGTTCGCCATTTTAAAGGAATTCCGAGTCTGCAAGAAATCGAATGCTCGGCAGGAAGCTTACAAACAGAAATGAAAGTGCTGTCTCTAAAAATATTCACGTTGCCAGCAAATGTTGTCCTAGCCAGCGCTAATCCTATGACGAAACAGTGTATGACGTTTGGTGAAATGACGTCATGTTTTGTAGACAGCAGTGACACTCGCAGGTCCAAGGTGCGCGTGCTGATAAGCGATTTGGATGCAGGGGAGGTAAGGCGTTATGGATGTCGTGTCAACAGTTTCGACGCTGTGGGTGACACGGTTACCTCCACCTGGACTTTAACCGTCATTGGAGAAAGTGAGTGAAAGTGTTTGTCTTTGTTTTTCTTTCTAAAGTTTCACTGTTTTGTTTGTTTGTTCTGTTTTGTTTTTCCGTTTTTGTTGTCTGTTTTAGTATGGATTTCAGTTGTAATGTTTGTAGTTTTTATTTATCTGTATGTTTGTCTGTCGATCTGTTCTTTTCTCAAGAGTTTGACATCTTCTTCTGCTTCCTCACTCACATCTACATTTTTAAAAGTTGGTTTGTTTTATATTGTTTTGTTTTTTGTATTAATTATTTGTTTGTTTGTTTGTGTTTGTTTGTCTGTCTGTCTGTTGTCGTGTGTGTGTGTGAGTTTACTTGCGATTTTTTATGGTGATATTAATGATATTGTGGCTAGTATGGAAACTTTTAATGTTTTCTCTCCCCCTCCCCCTCCCCCTCCACTTCCATCATTATGATTTGTAACCGTTGTGAGCTGGTTACTCTGCATTTTTTCTGCAAATCTATCTGCCTGTATTTCTGTCTTGCTGTGTGCTGTCTGTCTTTCTGTCTTGCTGTGTGCCTGTCTGTCTTTCTGTCTTGTCATCTGTCTTTCTGTCTTGTCTGCTGTCTGTCTTCTGCTTGTCTGCCTGTCTGTCTTCTGTCTTGTCTGCTGTCTGTCTTTCTGTCTTGCTGTGTGCCTGTCTGTCTTTCTGTCTTGCTGTGTGCTGTCTGTCTTTCTGTCTTGCTGTATGCCTGTCTGTCTTTCTGTCTTGCTGTGTGCCTATCTGTCTTTCTGTCTTGTCTGCCTGTCTGTCTTTCTGTTTGTCTGCCTGACTGTCTTTCTGTCTTGCTGTATGCCTGTCTGTCTTTCTGTCTTGCTGTATGCCTGTCTGTCTTTCTGTTTTGCTGTGGCCTGTCTGTCTTTCTGTTTGCTGTTGCTGTTGTTTTCTGTCTTGTCTGCCTGTCTGTCTTTCTGTCTTGCTGTGTGCCTGTCTGTCTTTCTGTCTTGTTGCCTGTTTCTGTCTGTCTTTCTGTTTGTCTGCTGTCTGTCTTTTGTTTTGTCTGCCTGTCTGTCTTTCTGTCTTGCTGTTTGCTGTCTGTGTTTCTGTTTTGTCTGCCTGTCTGTCTTTCTGTCTTGTCTGCCTGTCTGTCTTCTGTCTTGTCTGCCTGTCTGTCTTTTGTCTTGCTGTTGCTGTCTTGTTCTGTTTTGTCTGCCTGTTGTCTTTCTGTCTTGTCTGCCTGTCTGTCTTTCTGTCTTGTCTGCTGTCTGTCTTTCTACCTTGCTGTCTCTTTCTGTCTTGTTGCTGTCTGTCTTTCTACCTTGCTGTCTCTCTTTCTGTCTGTCTGCCTGTCTGTCTTTCGTCTTGTCTGCCTGTCTGTCTTCTACTTGCTGTCTCTCTTCTGTCTGTTGCCTGTCTGTCTTTCTGTCTTGTCTGCCTGTCTGTCTTTCTACTTGCTGTTCTTCTGTCTGTCGCTGTCTGTCTTTCTGTCTTGTCTGCCTGTCTGTCTTTCTACTTGCTGTCTCTTTCTGTCTTGTCTGCCTGTCTGTCTTTCTACCTTGCTGTCTCTCTTTCTGTCTTGTCTGCCTGTCTGTCTTTCTACTTGCTGTCTCTCTTTCTGTCTTGCTGCTGTCTGTCTTTTACTTGCTGTCTTCTTCTGTCTTGTCTGCTGTCTGTTTTGTTGTCTACATTTCTGCCTGTCTTTCTGTCTTGTCTGCCTGTTGCTTTCTGTCTTGTCTGCCTCTGTCTTTTGTTTTGTCTGCCTGTCTGTTTCTGTCCAACTGCCTCTCATTTGTATGTCTCCTGTTGCGTTGATTCATTCTTGTTTCTTTTCTTTGCTCTCTCTCTCTCTCTTGTTCGATTTTTCAAATAAACAACACCTACCTTACTCAAATTGAATTAACGTATATTGTGTGTGTGTGGTGTGTGTGTGTGTGTGTGGTGTGTGTGTGTGTGTGTGTGTGTGTGTTGTGTTGTTGTGTTGTGTGTGTGTGTGTGTGTTGTGTATGTGTTTGTGTGTGTGTGTGTGTGTTTGTGTGTGTGTGTGTGTGTGTGGTGTGTGTGTGTGCATGCTGTGTGTGTGTAGCGTGTGTGTGTGATGCATATGTGTGTGTATGTGTGTGTGTGTGTATGCATATGTGTGTGTTGTGTGTGTGTTCTCTCTCTCTCTCTCTCTCTCTGTTCGTTCGTTGTTTGATTTAACGTTTTTTGACGAAAAAAAAAATAGAGGATGAGAGATGGGTGGATTGGATTTGGGGTAGAGGGGAGACAGAGCAAGAGACATAAATAGGTGGGAAAATACAAAAATGGAACAAGAACTTAACACTAACATGAACACTAAAAATTAACATCAACAATGTGAAGGGAAAACTGAACGTTTAAGTACAAACTTCATAAACTTAAAGTAATGCAACAACAGGACTGTGAACCAACGATTCTGAAATTTTAACTGACAAAAATTGATCGGAAGTTACTTCTTTATAATGAGTTTCAGAATAGTTTTCTTGGGTAAACATTTTTGGTAAAAAAGAATGTAGCATTTTGCAATAGAATAGACAGTGAAACTGTGTGAATTATTTGCCGCAAATACACTTGACATTTTTGCAGTATTTTGTTTTCAATGCGTATAGCCGAATGCGAAAATGAACAGCAACAATCGATCTCAAATGATGTATGGAAGAATACTGCAATTTTTTACATGAATTTTGAAATGAAAGTTTTATCATTTGTTGCGACACAAACTTTTCATGGAAATGTTCATGGAAAACGAATCCAAGAGGCTGATTCTAGTAAGTTGCAAGCTTCTTTTACGGATCTATTAATACGTAATTCTACAGTATTATCAGAGTTGTGTGCACCTTGCTTAGCTGCTCTGTCAACTTCTTGTGAAGACCAACGTGAGAAGGCACCCAGCATAAACTGAGATCTGTACCTTTTATCTTAAACGATATATAAGATGATTTGTCTCAGTAATTAAATCAGGTCTTGTG
>JAPXFY010000029.1:23199788-23242288 GCA_030674185.1 Monoplex corrugatus
TATACAAAATGAATAACTGTTGGTCTTTCGTTGCCATTTATTTCAATTAAAGTGTGTCTCACATTTCTATGTGTTTTTATGACAATCCCCCAAAGAAAAAACAAAACAAAACAAAAAAAACTAACGAAGAAAACAAATAAACAAAACGAAATAAAAAGGAGACTCAGTTTGTGTCTCTGACTCTTTGAATCTGAGTCACATACACACGCGCGCACGCATATGCACACTCACGCATATATACATATCATTTTGTGTAAAAACTTATCATTATATGAATAAACGTTAAAATGAATAGCGAAACAACACATCACTGGAAGACCTACATGCAATCAAAGGGAAGCAAACGTTGGCGCCTTGATGCAAAAAAGGGAAGTTATCCTATCCAGTGGCGACCGTGTGAAAGAAAGAAGACAGAAACATTGTTCGCCATTTTGGTTCCAGCAGTGACAACCATGTTTAGGACTGTGATGATTTTCCTCTTCTGTCTCCTCATCTACCTGGCTACTGGAAGTGAAAATGGTACGTATGGAAATCTGAGTATTTTTTGCATTTGTACAATTTGGACTAAAATGTCAAGTATAAGGACATCGTCTTGTTGTTCTACTCACAGTTTTGTTAGTGGTGTCTTGCAGTGAAACGTCGCCTGCTTTGTAGCAGGATCAGTGATCGATGTGTTGTTGAACAGAATGGAATCTCTATCATGTTACAGTCATTACTATAATCTAAGTGATTTCTTGTAACAGCTTGCCATTCTAAACAGCAAGTTTGGATTTCGTTCTGTTCTTTGACTGAAATATGAAAGTTCATTTTCGGATACATGCACAACAAAATAAGATGGTAAAGCCATTAAGACAGTCTCTGTGTTACTGCATAGTTGCACACAGGCTGGGTTATGGAGATGTGAAAAAATTACTGAGTGTTATCCAACCGATTTCAACAGAAACAGAGAGAGGTATACTCTGTTATATCGACTTTTCTATTTTTCTTTCTAAATTTGAGATCCTTATTCATTTATTATTGTTATTTTATAGACATTGTGTGCATTATTATGCTTGAGAAAAATCAATAATTTTGGCTTAAACTGTGTCTACCTTGTTTTGATGATCATATAAGTGGTTTTATTCGGTTTTCTTGTGTTCTTAGGTTCCATATATGTGTATGCCAGGGTGGGCACTGGTTGAGTCGTCCCTTTATCATGGGCGAAAATTAGGGTTATGTCTGGATAAAAAGAAATACATGTAGCAAGGCCTTGTAAAAAACAACAACATGGTCTTGTATTGTAGCTTCTTTTCATGCTAGGTTTTGGTGCTATGATTACATAATTTTTATGATTATACTTTCTTTTATTCCCTTGCTGAATTTCCTTATATGCCAAGGAAACTAAGGAGAGAATGAGGACTAGGGAGAAGGATACAGAACAGAATATATTTCTTGTTTGTCTTGAGCTGATCACCGTGTTGTATCGTCTCAGTGGGTTACAATACACATTACTTAAAGCTAAGTATCTACTGCCACCTCACTCCCCTACCTCACTGCCACCTCATTCCCCTACGACCCCAGGGTTATGGAACTATCTAGGAAGGACCTCAGGACCTGGGGCCAGCTCATGGGTTTATGTGCAGGCTTAAGGCTTGTGCCATGATCATTCTGGATTTCTCCATCGAATGGCACCTGTGACGTTAGTGCATATGGAATTCATTCCGAGTGCAGAGACGTCATCTTTAGAAATTGAAACTGAAACTAAGTATCTACTGGATATGAAGTGACAAATTGAAACTGAAACTAAGTATCTATTGGATATGAAGTGACATTGCATGTTATTAGCTGAAGTGATATATGTTATTTGCCCACTGATGTCACTTACGTTTACTATTCTTCAGTTTCACAGCCTAGGACAAATTTCTCTGCAAGGCGGGGGGTGGTGGTGGTGGTACATAACAATATCATGCCTTGTTGAATGCTTCTGTATTTGGTTTGATATATTTAAATTTTTCGTTTTCTTTTTCATGGTAGGTTTGAATTTAACTTAAATCTCGTATCACAGTACGAGTTCCTGTTACTTTGTTGGAAATAACTCAGAAACCTTGTGATATTCAGTGGTTGAGTGTTCATGTTTTGAGAGAAATGTTTTGTTTAAGCTAAGTCTTATGTCTTTATTTGAATTTCCTCTTCTCACAGGGCTAACTGTCCGCCATTTTAAAGGAATTCCAAGCCTGCAGGAAGTAGAATGCTCGGCAGGAAGTCTGCAAATGGATGTGAAAGTCTTGTCACTAAAAATATTCACACTGCCAGGCAATGTTGTGCTGGCCAGTGCGAATCCTGTGATACGTGAGTGTGTGACGTTTGGCGAAATGACATCATGTTTGGTGGACAGCAGTGACACACGCAGGTCCAAGGTGCGCGTGCTGATAAGTGATTTGGAAGCAGGGGAGATAAGGCGGTATGGCTGTCGTGTCAACAGTTTTGACACTGTGGGAGACACAGTTACCTCCACTTGGACTTTAACCGTCATTGGAGAAAGTGAGTGAAAGCGTTTGTCCTTGTTTTGGTTGCTTGTATGGTTTCACTGTTTTATTCTTTCTTTTTTTCTTTCCATGTTTTTGTTTGTTTTAGTATGGTTTTCAGTTTTATTGTTTGTATTTATCTATATGATTGTTTGTCTATCTGTTGGCCTGTTAATGTTCATGACAGTTTTATATAAAAAAAATTCTAGAATCTCTTATGTGTACAATCTTCGTAGTTGGTTTGTTGTATATTGTCTTGTTTTTGATAGTAATTGCAAATGGTGGTCATACGTGTGCACGCGTGTTTGTTTGGTTGTATATTTGTGAGCGTGTGTATGTGTGTGTGTGTGTGTGTGTGTGTGTGTGTGTGTGTGTGTGTGTGTGTGTGTGTGTGTGTGTGTGTGTGTGTGTGTTTGTGTGTGTGTTGGTGTGTTGTGTGTTTGTGTGTGTGTGTGTGTGTGTGTGTGTTTGGTGTGTGTGTGTGTGTGTGTGTGTGTGTGTGTGTGTGTGTGTGTGTGTGTGTGTGTGTAGTGAGTTCACTTGCGATTTTTTGAATGGTGATATCAATTATATTGTGGTTTGTGTGGATCGTTTAATAATGTCCAGTCCCCACTTCCTCATCATGATTTGTAACTGTTGTGAGCTGGTACTCTTCATTTTTTTCTGCAATCTGTCTGTCTTCTGATTGTCTGTCTTTCTGTCTTGTATCTGTCTTCTGTCTTGTCTGCTGTCTGTCTTTCTGTCTTCTCTACTGACTGTTTTCTGTTTGCTGTCTGTCTTTCTGCCTTGTCTGTCTGTCTATCTGTCTTGTTGTCTGCTGTCTCTGTCTTGTCTGCTGTCTGTCCTGTTGTTGTCTGTCTTGTCTGTTGTCTGTCTTTCTGTCTTGTCTGCCTGTCTGTCCTGTCTTGTCTGTTCTGTCTTGTCTGCCTGTCTGTCTTTGGTTTTGTCTGTCTGTCTTTCTGTCTTGTCTGCTGTCTGTCCTGTCTTGTCTGTCTGTCTTTCTGTCTTGTCTGTCTGTCCTGTCTTGTCTGTCTGTCTTGTCTGTCTTGTCTGCTTGTCTGTCTTTTGGTCCTTGTCTGTCTGTCTTTCGTCTTGTCTGTCTGCTGTCTTGTCTGTCTGTCTGTCTTTCTGTTTGTCTGTCTGTCTGTCCTTCTGTCTTGTCTGTCTGTCTGTCTTTCTGTCTGTCTGTCTGTCTTGTCTGTCTGTCTGTCTGTCTGTCTGTTCTTCTGTCTTATCTGCTTGTCTCTTTGTCTTCTGTCTGTCTTGTCTGTCTGTCTGTCCTTCTGTCTTGTCTGTCTGTCTGTCTTGTCTTCTGTCTGTCTGTCTGTCTGTCTGTCTCTGTCTGTCTGTCTGTCTTCTGTCTTGTCTGTCTGTTCTGTCTTGTCTGTCTGTCTGTCTGTCCTTCTGTCTTCTGTCTTGTCTGTCTGTTTTTCTGTCTTGTCTGTCTGCCTTCTGTCTTCTGTCTTGTCTGTCTGTCTGTCTTTGTCTTTCTGTCTTGTCTGTCTGTCTGTCGTCTGTCTTTCTGTCTTGTCTGCCTCTCTGTCTTTGTCTTGTCTGCCTCTCTGTCTTTCTGTCTTGTCTGTCTGTCTCTTCTGTCTTGTCTGCCTCTCTGTCTTTCTGTCTTGTCTGTCTGTCTGTCTGTTGCCTCTCTGTCTTTCTGTCTTGTCTGCCTTCTGTCTTTCTGTCTTGTCTTGTCTGTCTGTCTGTCTGTCTTTCTGTCTTGTCTGTCTTCTGTCTTTCTGTCTTGTCTGCCTCTCTGTCTTTCTGGCTTGTCTGCCTGTCTTTCTGTCTTGTCTGCTCTCTGTCTTTCTGTCTTGTCTGTCTGCTCTGTCTGTCTGCCTCTCTGTTCTGTTTGTCTGCCTCTTGTCTTTCTGTCTTGTCTGCTGTTCTGTCTCTGTCTTTCTGTCTTGTCTGTCTTGTCTTTCTGTCTTGTCTGTCTGTCTGTCTTTCTGTCTTGTCTGCCTCTCTGTCTTTCTGTCTGTCTGCCTTCTGTCTTTCTGTCTTGTCTGCTCTCTGTCTTTCTGTCTGTCTTGTCTGTCTTGTCTGCCTCTCTGTCTTTCTGTCTTGTCTGCCTCTCTGTCTTTCTGTCTTGTCTGCTTCTGTCTCTTTCTGTCTTGTCTTGTCTGTCTGTCTTTCTGTCTTGTTGCCTCTCTGTCTTTCTGTCTTGTCTGTCTTGTCTTCTGTCTGTCTGCCTCTTGTCTTGTCTGCCTCTCTGTCTTTCTGTCTTGTCTGTCTGTCTGCTTCTGTCTTGTCTTCTGTCTTGTCTGTTCTGTCTTTCTGTCTTGTCTGCTCTGTCTTTGTCTTCGTCTTCTGTCTGTCTCTCTTGTCTGTCTTGTCTGCTTCTTCTTCGTCTTGTCTTCTGTCTTTTGTCTTGTCTGCTTCTGTCTTTCTGTCTGTTGTCTGCTCTCTGTCTTTCTGTCTTGTCTGTCTTCTGTCTTTCTGTCTTTGTCTGTCTCTGTCTTTCTGTCTTGTCTGTCTGTCTGCTCTTCTGTCTTGTCGTGTCTTTCTGTCTGTCTGCTCTCTGTCTTTCTGTTGCTTCTGTCTGTCTTCTGTCTTGTCTGCCTTCTGTCTTTCTGTCTTGTCTGTCTTCTGTGTCTTTCTGTCTTGTCTGCTCTCTGCCTGTCTGTCTTGTCTGTCTGTCTGTCTGTCTGCTCTGTCTTTGTCTGCTCTGCTCTGTCTTCTGTCTTGTCTGCCTCTCTGTCTTTCTGTCTTGTCTGTCTGTCTGCCTTCTCTGTCTTGTCTGTCTTGTCTGTCTGCTGTCTCTTGTCTTGCTGCTCTGTCTTGTCTTCGTCTTGTCTGCTCTCTGTCTTTCTGCTTTGTCTGTCTGTCTGTCTTTCTGTCTTGTCTGCTTCGTCTTGTCTTGTCTGCCTTCTGTCTTTCTGTCTGTCTGTCTGTCTGTCTTTTGTCTTGTCTGCCTCTCTGTCTGTCTGCTCTCTGTCTTTCTGTCTTGTCTGCCTCTCTGTCTTTCTGTCTTGTCTGTCTGTCTGTCTTTCTGTCTTGTCTGCCTGTCTGCTTCTGTCTTTCTGTCTGTCTTCTGTCTGTGCTTCTGTCTTGTCTGCCTCTCTGTCTTTCTGTCTTGTCTGCCTCTCTGTCTTTCTGTCTTGTCTGCTCTCTGTCTTTCTGGCTTGTCTGCTCTCTGTCTTTCTGTCTTGTCTGCTTCTGTCTGTCTTTCTGTCTTGTCTGCTTCTGTCTTTCTGTCTTGTCTGTCTGTCTGTCTGCCTCTCTGCGTCTTGTCTGCCTCTCTGTCTTTCTGTCTTGTCTGCCTCTCTGTCTTTCTGTCTTGTCTGTCTTGTCTTGTCTTGTCTGCCTCTCTGTCTTTCTGTCTTGTTCTGTCTGTCTGCCTCTTCTGTCTTGTCTGCTCTGTCTGTCTTTCTGTGCCTTGTCTGTCTGCTCTTCTGCTCTCTGTCTTTCTGTCTTGTCTGCCTCTCTGTCTTCTCTTGTCTTGTCTGGCTCTCTGTCTTTCTGTCTTGTCTGTCTGTCTGCTCTCTGTCTTGTCTGCCTGTCTGTCTTTCTGTCTTGTCTGTCTGTCTGTCTTTCTGTCTGTCTGCCTCTCTGTCTTTCTGGCTTGTCTGCCTCTCTGTCTTTCTGTCTTGTCTGCCTCTCTGTCTTTCTGTCTTGTCTGCCTCGCTGTCTTTCTGTCTTGTCTGCCTCTCTGTCTTTCTGTCTTGTCTGTCTGTCTGTCTTGTCTGCCTGTCTGTCTTGACTGTCTTTCGGTCTTGTCTGCTTGTCTTGACTGTCTTTCTCTCTTGTCTGCCTGTCTGTCTTGACTGCCTGTCTGTCTTGTCTGTCTTTCTGTCTTGTCTGCCTGTCTGTCTTTCTGTCTTGTCTGCCTGTCTGTCTTGACTGCCTGTCTGTCTTGTCTGCCTGTCTGTCTTGACTGCCTGTCTGTCCTGTCTGTCTTGTCTGCCTGTCTGTCTGTCTTGTCTGCCTGTCTGTCTTGTCTGCCTGTCTGTTTTGACTGTCTTTCCGTCTTGTCTGCCTGTCTTGACTGTCTTTCTGTCTTGTCTGCCTGTCTATCTTGACTGCCTGTCTGTCTTGTCTGTCTTTCTGTCTTGTCTGCCTGTCTGTCTTTCTGTCTTGTCTGCCTGTCTGTCTTTCTGTCTTGTGTGCCTGTCTGTCTTGTCTGTCTGTCTTGTCCACCTGTCTGTCTGTCTTGTGTGCCTGTCTGTCTTTTTGTCCAACTGTCTCTCTGTTTGTATGTCTCCATGTTGTAACTCATCGTTGGTTTTACTGTGTTGCTTCATTGTTGCTGTTTTTCTTTGTTCTCTCTCTGTCTGTCTGTCTCTCTCTCTCTCTGTCTGTCTCTCTCCGTGTTTAATTGTCTTTTGCAAATAAACAATACGTACGTTTACTCAAAGTGAAATACTGACGTATGTGTGTGTGCGTGTGTTTATGTGTGTATGTGTATGTGTATGTGTATGTGTATGTGTGTGTATGTGTGTCTGTGTGTCTGTGTGTCTGTGTGTGTTTGTGGGTGCGTATGTGCGTGCGCGCGCATGTGTGTGTGTGTGACAGAGACAGAGTGTGTTTGTCTGTGCGTGTGTGTGTGTGTGTGTGTGTGTGTGTGTGTGTGTGTGTGTTTGTGTTTGTGTTTATGTGTGTGTGTTTGTGTGTGTGTGTGTGTGTTTGTGTGCATGTGTGTGTGTGTGTGCGTGTTTGTGTGTTTGTGTGTACATATGTGTGTGTTTGTGTGTGTGTGTGTGTGTGTTTGTGTGTATGTGTGTTTGTGTGGTTGGGTGTGTGTTTGTGTGTTTGTGTTTGTATGTGTGTGTTTATGTGTATTGTGTGTGTGTGCTTTTGTCTGTATGTGAGTATGGGGTATGGGCGGTGTTTGGGCACGCGTGCATGCATTCATGCGTACGTTCTTTCCAGTGAGTACACGCACATTTGCGTGCACCTGTGGGAGTGTAAGCGCCTACGTGCGCGTGTGCGTGTTTATGTGTGATGAAAGTGTGGTCATTTGTCAACCTTACAATGAAAGAACTTTGAATTCACGAAACTCATAGCACAGTTAAAAATATGACTTAAATATCAAAGTGCAATTATAACTCTCCCTCTCCTTCTTCATGCCACCTCTGTCTCTCTGTCTCTCCTTCCCTCCCTCCCTCTCTCCCTCTCTCTCTCTCTCTCTCTCTCAGACACATGCAGACACACAGTCATATAGGCAGGGACACACAGACACATAGATGAACACACGCACATAAAGACATACACACAGCTCACGCGCATGCACACACACACACACACACACACACACACACACACACACACACACACACACACACACACGCACGCACCACACACACACACACACACACATATATACATACCTACATACATACATACACGCAAACACGCAAACACACAATATACAATAATCGTCTAATATCACTTATAGTGAAAGAACGTTAAATCAAAGAATGAACACACACACACACACACACTCACACACACACACACACACACACACACACACACACACACACACACACACACACACATACATACATACATACATACATACATACAGAGAGAGGGGGAGAGAGAGAGTGAGAGAGAGAGTGAGAGAGAGACAGAGAGACAGAGACAGAATAGACAGAGACAGACGGACAGACAGACAAGACAGACAGACAGATACACAGACAGAGAGGGAGGGAGGAAACGTGGGGAGGGACCAAGAGAGAGAAGTGCATTCCCTGTGAGTTTTAAAGTTCAGTTGCTTTGGCTCTGTATTTAAATGAAAGTTTATGGACCTGAGATCGTCTGCGTAATAAATTCACAATCGCCTCGCCTTATTTCAGTTGTTAATTTATCATTATTGTATCTATTTGGGTTTTATGGCTAGCTAAATGTGAAAACTACATAAAAGATTTGGTATTTGTATTTGTACACACACACACACACACACACACACACACACACACACACACACACACACACACACACACACACACACACTCACACACATACACACACATATACACACACATACATACATACACGCACACACACATACACACACACACGCACACGCACACTCACATACACACACACAGATACACACATATACACACACACACGCACACACAGTTTATTTATTTATTTGTTTATGTATTTATTTATTCATTTATTATTTGCTGTCTCATATCCTAAGCCTCATTTCTTGGCTATGGAATCAAGGACCATTTTTCACAGGCTTATGATGATGATAAAGACTGGGTGAGGGGGATGATAATCATGATGGTATGGAGTTCCGTCCATGGCTGAGACTGCGTGACAGGACTGTACACATACTACCATGATACATCCTTGCTTCAGCCAGGCCCAAGAGATACAGTGCCTTGTGATGTTATTCATGTTTACTGCAGATAAAACACGTGTCGAAAAATACGTCTATGATTGCCTGTATTCAGCCAAAAAAAAACCCCAAAACGTAAGATTCTTTGTTGTTGTCACAGGTGCACATCTACTGATGTTGATTATGATAATATTATACATAAAATGAATAACTGTTGGACTTTTGTTGCCATTTATTTCAATTAAAATGTCTCTCACATTTCTATGTGTTTTTACGATCCCGAAAGCAAAAACAAAAACAGAACAAACTAACGAAGAAAACATAAACAAAACGAAATAAAAAGGAGACTCAGTTTGTGTCTCTGACTCTTTGAATCTGAGTCACATACACACGCGCGCACGCATATGCACACTCACGCATATATACATATTATTTTGTGTGAAAACTTATCATTATATGAATAAACGTTAAAATGAATAGCGAAACAACACATCACTGGAAGACCTACATGCAATCAAAGGGAAGCAAACGTTGGTGCCTTGATGCAAACAAGGGAAGTTATCCTATCCAGTGGCGACCGTGTGAAAGAAAGAAGGCAGAAACATTGTTCGCCATTTTGGTTCCAGCAGTGACAACCATGTTTAGGACTGTGATGATTTTCCTCTTCTGTCTCTTCATCTACCTGGCTACTGGAAGTGAAAATGGTACGTATGGAAATCTGAGTATTTTTTGCATTTGTACAATTTGGACTAAAATGTCACGTATAAGGACATCGTCTTGTTGTTCTACTCACAGTTTTGTTGGTGGTGTTTTGCAGTGAAATGTCGCCTGCTTTGTAGCAGGCCCAGTGATCGATGTGTTGTTGAACAGAATGGAATCTCTATCATGTTACAGTCATTACTATAATCTAAGTGATTTCCTTATAACAGCTTGCCATTCTAAACAGCAAGTTTGGATTTCGTTCTGTTCTTTGACTGAAATATGAAATGTCATTTTCGGATACATGCACAACAAAATGAGATGGTAAAGCCATTAAGACAGTCTCTGTGTTACTGCATAGTTGCACACAGGCTGGGTTATGGAGATGTGAAAAATTACTGAGTGTTATCCAACTGATTTCAACAGAAACAGAGAGAGGTATACTCTGTTCATATCGACTTTTCTATTTTTCTTTCTAAATTTGAGATCCTTATTCATTTATTATTGTTATTTTATAGACATTGTGTGCATTATTATGCTTGAGAAAAATCAATAATTTTGGCTTAAACCTGTGTCTACCTTGTTTTGATGATCATATAAGTGGTTTTATTCGGTTTTCTTGTGTTCTTAGGTTCCATATATGTGTATGCCAGGGTCAGTGGCTCTGGTTGAGTCGTCCCTTTCTCATGGGCGGAAATTTGGGTTATATCTGGATAAAAAGAAATACATGTAGCAAGGCCTTGTAAAAAAACAAAACAAGGTCTTGTATTGTAGCTTCTTTTTCATGCTAGTTTTTGGTGCTATGATTACATACTTTTTATAATTACACTTTCTTTTATTCCCTTGCTGGATTTCATTATATGCCAAAGAAAATAGGGAGAAAATGAGTTTTGGTGAGAAGGATACAGAAAGAAGAGAATGTATTTCTTGTCTTAAGCCAGTCACCGTTTTGTACCATCTCAGTGGGTCACAATACACATTACTTAAAGCTAAGTATCTACTGCCACCTCACTCCCCGACCTCACTGCCACCTCATTCCCCAACGACCCCAGGGTTATGGAACTATCTAGGTAGGGCCTCAGGACCTGGTCAGTTCGTGGGTGTGTGTGCAGGCTTAAGGCTTGAGCCATGATCAATCTGGATGTTCTCCACCACAAGGCACCTGTGACGTTAGTGCATATGGAATTCATTCCGAGCTCGGACACGTCATCTTGAGAAATTGAAACTGAAATTGAAACTAAATATCTACTGATATATGAGGTGGCATTGCATGTTATTCGCTGAAGTGATGTATGATATTTACCCACTGATGCATATGGTATGTGTATATTTTTCTTTTTCGTTTTCAAAGTAGATTTGAATTTAACTGTTAAATCTCAAATCACAGTACGATTTGCTATTACTTTGTTAGAAATAATTTAGAAATCTTTTGTGGATGATATTCAGTTGTTGAGATTTTCAAGTTTTGAGAGCAGCGTTTTGTTTAAGCTAAGTCTTATGTCTTTTTTAAAATTTTCTTTTCTCACAGGGCTGACGGTCCGCCATTTTAAAGGAATTCCAAGTCTGCAGGAAGTAGAATGTTCGGCAGGAAGTTTACAAACGGATGTCAGAGTGTTATCATTAAAAATATTTACACTGCCAGGCAATGTTGTGCTGGCCAGCGCGAATCCTATGACGAAAGAGTGTATGACGTTTGGTGAAATGACGTCATGTTTCGTGGACAGCAGTGACACACGCAGGTCCACGGTGCGCGTGCTGATAAGTGATTTGGAAGAAGGGGAGGTAAGGCGGTACGGATGTCGTGTCAACAGTTTTGACGCTGTGGGAGACACGGTTACCTCCACCTGGACTTTAACCATCATTGGAGAAAGTGAGTGAAAGTTTGTTTGTCTTTGTTTTGTATGTTTCATGTGTGTGCACGTACATTGTGTGTGTGTGTGTGTGTGTGCGTGCGTGCGTGCGTGCATGTGCGTGTGTGTGTGTGTGTGTGTGTGTGTGTGTGTGTGTGTGTGTGTGTGGAGAGAGAGAGAGAGAGAGAGAGAGAGAGAGAGAGAGAGAGAGAGAGAGTGTTTCCTTGCGATTTTTTGAATGGTGATATTAACGATATTGTGGTTTGTGTGGATAGTGTTGTTTTCGTCTCCCTCCCTCTCCCCCCACTTCTATCAACATTATCTGTAACAGTTGTGTGCTGGTTACTCTGCATGTTTCTGCAAATCTATCTGCCTGCTGTTTTTCTGTCTGTCTGCCTGTCTGTCTTTCTGTCTTGTCTGCCTGTCTGTCTTTCTGTCTTGTCTGCCTGTCTGTCTTTCTGTCTGCCTGTCCATCTTTCTGTCTTCTCTGCCTACCTGTCTTTCTGTCTTGCTGTCTGCCTGTCTGTCTTTCTGTTTTGCCTGCCTGTCTGTCTTTCTGTCTTGCTGTCTGCCTGTCTGTCTTTCTGTCTTTCTGTCTTCTCTGTCTGTCTTTCTGTCTTGCTGTCTGCCTGTCTGTCTTCTCTGCCTGTCTTCCTTTCTGTCTTGTTGTCTGCCTGTCTGTCTTTCTGTCTTGCGGTCTGTCTATCTTTCTGTCTTGACCTGCCTGCCATCCTTCTGTTTTTTCTGCCTGTCTGTCATTCTATCTGCCTGTCTGTCTGTCTGTCTTGTCTGCCTGTCCATCTTTCTGTCTTGTCTGCCTGTCTATCTTTTTGTTTAACTGTCTCTCCATTTGTATGTCTCCATGTAGTAGATCATCGTTGGTTTTACTGCGTTGCTTCATTGTCGTTTTTCTTTGTCTCTGTCTGTCTCTGTCTCTCTCTGTTTTTTTGTTTTTTTTGTCTTTTGCAAATAAACAACACCTACGTTTACTCAAAGTGAAATAACATGCTTGTGTGTGTGCGCGCGCGCGCGCGCGTGTATGTGTGTTTAAGTGTGTGTGTGTGTGTGTGTGTGTGTATGTGTGTGTGTATGTGTGTGTGTATGTGTGTGTGTTTAAGTGTGTGTGTGCGTGGGTGGGTGTGTGTGTGTGTGTGTGTGTGTGTGTGTGTGTGTGTGTGTGTGTGTATGTGTGTGTGTATGTGTGTGTGTTTAAGTGTGTGTGCGTGGGTGGGTGTATGTGTGTGTGTGTGTGTGTGTGTGTGTGTGTGTGTGTGTGGGTGTGTGCGTGTGTGTGTGTGTGTGTGTGTGTGTGTGTGTGTGTGTTATCCGTACATAAAACGTTACACGGATAACTTATATTCATGAAATGCTGGAGTCCTTGAGAATTAGGGGGTGGTGGATTATACATGACAAATTCATCGGTTTACCATGGGCTTCATGCATACATTATCTAAACAGAGTATAGATATATTCTATGAAAAATGTAATCTTTTACTGGGTTTTCCTTGTCCTGCCGTTTACAGACGTTTTTTTCAAGACTCGTCACCTAAATTACAGTGTGTGTGTATGCGTGTGTGTGTGTGTGTGTGTGTGTGTGTGTGTGTGTGTGTGTGTGTGTGTGTGTGTGTATGTGTGTGTGTGTGTGTGTGTGTGTGTGTTGTGTGTGTGTGTGTGTGTGTATGTGTGTGTGTGTGTGTGTGTATGTGTGTGTGTGTGTGTGTGTGTATGTGTGTGTGTGTGTGTATGTGTGTGTGTGTGTGTGTATGTGTGTGTGTGTGTGTGTGTGTGTGTATGTGTGTGTGTGTGTGTGTGTGTGTGTGTTGGTGTGTGTTTGTGTGTTGTTTGTGTGTGTGTGTATGTGTGTGTTCGTTCGTTGCTTGATTTAACGTCTTTTCACTATAAGTGATATTAGACGGGGGAAAATGGCATGGAGGATGAAATAAGGGGGGGGGGGGGTGGAGGGGAGAGGGGAACAGAGTAAGGGACGTAAAAAAAATTAAAAGGATGCGGCAAGGTCTTAAGAAAAAGGATATGGATGAACAGAGAAATGAAACTAGAACAACGCTAACATCAATAATGTAAAAGAAAAATCGTCATAAAAACAAAACAAAACAAAACAAAAATAATCATAATTATAATAATAATCTTAAAGTAACGCATTAACAGGACTGTGAACCAATGATTCTGAAATTTTAACTAACAAAACTTGATCCGATACAACTTCTTTAAAATGCGTTTCAAGATAGTTTCCTTGTGTAAACGTCTTTGGTAAAAAGGAACGAAGCTTTCTGCAGTAAAACAAACAGTGATACAATGTGAATTGTTCGCCACAAATACATAAAACGTTGTTACAATATTTTGTTTTCAAAGCGTTCAGTTGAATGCGAAAATATGTCATAACAATTAATCTCAAATGATATAACGAGGAATACTGCAAATTTTTACAGATATTTTGAACTGAAAGTTTGATTCTTTTTTGAGACACAAATTTTTCATTTAAATGTTCATGAAATCGAATCCATGATGCTAATTCTAGCGAGTTGTAAGCTTCTTTTACCGAGGTGTTAACATGTAATTCTATGGAATTTTCAGAATGGAGGGCACCGGATTTAGCTGCTCTGTCAACTACGTTGTTGCCATGAAGACCAACATGAGAAGGCACCCAGCATAAATTGATTTCCGAACCATTTATCTTTAAACAATGTATTAGATGATTTGCCTCAATAATTAAGTCAGGTCTTGTGTCTGTATCAAAAGACTGTAGGGCATATAATACAGATTTTGAATCAACAAAGAGAACTACTTTGAATGACACAGGCCGAAGGCTTATTAAATAATGCAACGCTTGAACAACAGCGACCAATTCTGCTGTATATATAGATACATTTGCCCCAATGAAAAAAGACTTTTTAATGTTAAATTTTGGAACATAAAAGGCTGCTCCAGCGCTCTGGTTTGCTAAGACTGACCCATCGGTAAAAATGTGGAGGTGGGTACTGTACTTTTCATCGATGTGTTCACAAGCTGTGGATAGCGTAATGTTGACATTATCATCTTTTTTAACTTTTGCATAATCGAGATCAAATGTGGCATTTAGCATTTCCCATGTAGGGATAGGCGTTATCGTTGGTTTCTCAGCAATTTCATCCATTGTTATGTTGGACTGTTTGATCAGGCCAGATATGTAAGTTGCGGCTGTAATTTGTGATGAAATGTTTTTTGCTCGTTTTGGAAAGTCAGTATCAGACCTGATCTTAATTTCTTTGCTCACAAAATTATCCACTTGTGAAGTAGTTCTAATTGCAAACTTTGCTGTAGCTAACTCACGATGGTTGTTTAAAGGTAGAATTCCAGCAACTTTGTACGTTTCCAGAGTAGAAGCATGAGTTGGTACACCTAGTGCAATTTTAAGACTTTTGCAGTCCAAGCTCTGAATCTTTTTTAGTAAATATTTGGGTGCATTGAAGAAAACTTCTTGCGCGTAGGATAATTTAGACCTGACCAGCGCTGTTGACAGATGAATCAGTACATTTGTATCCATTCCCCAGGGTAATTTGCTTATTATCTTTAGAAAATTTAAGGTTTTTCGCGCTTTTGTTAAAATATAATCAAAATGGACATTCCAGCTTAATTTGGACGTGATGTAAACTCCCAGGAATTTTACGACCTGTTTGTAATTTAACACTTCACCAAGCAATTTGAAAATAGGCAAGTTATTTGAGTTACCACCAGGATCAAACAGCATCATGTTAGTTTTTTCTGCTGACAACGACAGCCCATTTTCTAACATATAGTTTCCAAGATTATCAAGATCAATTTGATACAACTTCCTGATGTAATTTCGCGTTCTCTGTGGAGTTGTCTTTTTTAAAGTGATATTCATCCAAGTGCATATATCATCAGCGTACTGTACTAAAACAACACGATTTGAAAGAGCTTTAGGAAGATCCTGTATAAGGATATTAAATAAAATAGGTGCTATCACTGAACCTTGTGGAATGCCCATGTCGAGGCATCGTGAAGAAGAATAACTAGCTCCCACTCTTGCCTGAATTGTTCTATTAGCTAAAAAAGATTTAATGTAATTGAACATATTGCCCGATAAACCAACAGATTTTAGCTTGAACAATAAACGTTTATGCCAAACTTGATCGTAAGCTTTTTTCACATCAAAGAAAGTAGCTAAAACACTTTTTCTGCGGGCAAACTGTTGTTTGATCTGAGTTGTAAGTTTAACTAGGTGTTCAACTGCGGATCTTCCTTTTCTAAAACCTGCCTGGTTTACCGGAATAACGTTATTCTTATCACAGTAGTGTAAAAGTCTGTTTAAGACCAATCTTTCCATTAGTTTGCTTGTGTGGGACGTTAAAGCAATAGGTCTGTAACTGTTTTTATCGGTTTTCGATTTTCCTGTTTTTAAGATTGGTATAACTATAGACTTTTGCCAGATTTGTGGCACAGTTCCAGTAACCCAGCATTTCTGCAAAATTTTGTGTAGGAAAATAAGGTAGTTTTCAGGGAGATGTTTAATCATTTCAGTCGAAACTGCATCAACACCTACCGAACTCTTTTTGTTGTGTAGAGACAGTACTGTGTTTTTTAGCTCTTCTAAGGTGATTGGAGAATTAAACCAGAGATCATTCTGTGGTACTGGATCAGTGTAGATTGGGTTGTAATCTTCCATTTCTCTGTGATGTTTGCAGTCAGGAGTAAACCTTCAACTTTACTGTTTTTGGCGAACAGATCCACAAAAGTTTCTGCTTTGTCCATGTCTGAAGGAAATGTGTTACATGTTTCAATCATTATCGGACACCTAGGTAAGTTGGTTCCATCCTTCATTTGTTTCATTTTCGTCCAGACTTTATGGAAATCTTTGAAATCTGAAATTTCTTTTGTGCAGAATGATGCCCAATAATCTTTCTTTGCTTCAGCAATGATTTTGTTACATTGGATGTTAGCTTTTTTCATTTCGACATGATCCTCAGGTTCCGGTTTTTGATGTAGATTTTGAATTTCTCCCTTTTATATTGAACTGCTTTCTCACATGCCTCTGTCCACCAAACATTACCCAATCGATTATTTGATCTAGAAGATTTGAGTTTCGGAATCGATAGGTCTGCAGCGGCTAAAATTGACTCTTGGAATTTAGAAAACATAATGTCTACATTTTCACTTTCATAATGTCTGTAATCTTGATTAGCTAGAGCAGTTCGAAATAAGGACCAGTCAGAACGCTTGTAATTATATTTTGGAATAATTTCAGGAGAGCTGTCTTTCATCCTGATGTTTTTGTCAGTTATGGTTATGATGATAGGTAGGTGATCGCTTCCCAAAGTGTCTCTGTGAGTTTCCCAGGTACAGGATGGTGCTAATTCTGGTGAGATTAGAGACAAATCGATGGCTGTCGCCCTGTGTTTGGAAACATCAGGGATCCTAGTGACACTACCATCATTTAGAAGGTATGTGTGTGTGTTTGTGTGTGTGTGTGTGTGTGTGTGTGTGTGTGTGTTGGTGTGTGGTTGGTGTGTGTGTGTGTGTGTGTGTGTGTGTGTGTGTGTGTGTGTGTGTGTGTTGGTGTGTGTTTGTGTGTGTGTTTGTGTGTGTGTGTATATATATGTATGTATGTATGTACGTATGTATGTATGTATGCATGTTAGTATATAGTATGTATGTGTGTATGTATGTATGCATATATGTATATATGTATGTATGTATGTATGTATGTATGTATGTATGTATGCATGCATGTATGTATGTATGTATGTGTGTATGTATGTATGTATGTGCGTGTGGATGTGTGGTTGTGTGCGCGAGCGCGCGTGCGTGCTTGCATGATGTGTGACTAAATGCATACTTATATTTGAAGAAAGTGTAGTCATCAAATATTTTGTCAACCTTACATAAAAAGAACTTTGAATTCATGAACCTCACAGCACAGTTGAAAAATATTACTCAAGTATCGAATCGAACTGCAATAATAAGTCACTCTCTCCCTCTCCCCATCACCACTGCCTGTCTGTCTGTTTGTCTCCCTCTCTCTCTCTCTGTCTATCTGTCCGTCTGTCTGTGTGTCTGTCTGCTTGTCTGCCTGCCTGTCTGTCTATCTTCTGTCTGTCTTCTGTCTTTGCCTGCCTGCCTGTCTGTCTGTCTCCGTCTATCTGACTGTCTGTCTGCCTGTCTGTCTGTCTGTCTCTCTTTCTCTCTGTCTGTCTGTCTGTCTGTCTGTCTGTCTCCTTTTCCTGTTGTGACTGGGCGCTGGAAGTTTTCTTGCCTCATAAAATGTCCTACAAATGTGTTTTGTCTTTTCCTAATCTTCTTCATTAATGTCCTTTGTGAGCACTAATGATAGTAATAATAACAGACACAAGCGCACACACATTACACACGCACACACACACACACACACACGCACACACACACACACACACACACACACACACACACACACACACACACACATACATGTACACACATATACATGCACACGCACAAAAATTTCTTTCAGGCGAAGACGGGAAAAATAGAAGAGAGAGAGAGAGAGAGAGAGAGAGAGAGAGAGAGAGAGAGAGAGAGAGAGAGAGAGAGTAAGGAAAAGGAAAAGTAAATGATAAGAGATCTAGTAATCTCAGTACACAATGTCGTCTTTTTTCAGTACACATTACATTTCTTCTTCTTCTTCTTTTTCTTCTTCTTCTTCGCTTTGTTTCGTCGTCGTCTCTTCTTCTTCTTCTTCTTCTTCTTCTAAATCTGTTCTGTTTTTCACTTCATATGTTCTTCTTCGTCTTGTTGTTTTGATTGTTGTTGTCTTTATTGTTGTTGTTTTTCTTCTCCTCCTCCTACTTCAAGTATTTCTTTTTCTTGTTCTTTTTGTTCTTCTTCCTGTTCTTGTCATTCTTCTTCTTCTTCTTGTTTTTATTCTTGTTTTTGTTCTTGCTCTTGTTCTTGTTATTTTTCTTCATATTCTTCTTCTTCGTCTTCTTGTTGTTCTTGTTGTTCTTCTTCTTCCTCTTCTTCTTCGGACCTTACCTTCTTCTACTCCTACCACCCCCACCCACCCACCCCCTTTCGTTGCCTGCCTTCTTATTCGTCTTCCATTTTCAAAGCCCAGTTATTGGTGTAACATTGTAGTGCCTGTATTAAACGCACATTCCAACGCATTGGCTTTTTTTGTTCCAGATTTATCTCGCACACTGTACTAATATCGCTTATCTTTTGTCTTAGCGGTCCATTTTCTCTGATGTCTGTATGTGCATTGTTTTGCCACAGCGTGCAGGAGGTATGTTGCTGCACAGTCTGCATACTTCATCTTCAGTGGACGTGGATGCTGTACGTTTTCATGTTTCCACATTTCTCTGGACACTGGTGTGACTTACAGGATCTTAACCCTTTGACTCCTGCACACTTTGGACCACCCAGCATCCTGCATTGCCAGTCATGCTTGCAACTTAACCCTTTGATTCCTGATAGGTGAGGGAATCAAAGGGTTGAGTTTTTGCTGGTGGATAGGGTGAAGGAATCAAAGGGTTGAGTTTTTTTGCAGTTGGTGGATAGGGTGCAGGAGTCAAAGGGTTAAGCCTTAGATTCCTGCACTCTGTCCACCAGCATCCTGCATTGCCAACCATGCTAGCAAAGCGAAAACGTTACCTTTTGATTCCCTTACCCTGTCCACCAGCTTCCTGTAGAAAATGAAAGGGTTAAGTTTTTGCAGTTGGTGGATAAGGGTGCGGGAGTCAAAAGGTTAAACATGAGTAATATGACGTACCGCGTGTGTATACACGGGGAAGGCGGGGTTAGTCATTATTATGGTTATTGTTATTGTTGTTTGAAGTCCAGCCGACTTCATAAGCCATATCAGGGCTACAGCCGCTTCAAAACATACATAACTTCAAAAAGAAAAAAAAAAAAGAAAAGAAAATTAAGTACACATATCAATGTATTCGCGCACATAATATAAGGACATGCCCCCAGCGTTGACCATTCCGCCCAATTTATCGCACAAGGGATTAAAAAAAACATCTGAATACAAATTTTAGCATACCTAAGGACACTAAAGCATATATAAACGCGGGCATAAATTACCTGTAATCGTTTCCGCATATCTCACCGCCCTAGAGCCAGAAATGCACTTAATACATGTACCCGAAAAATACGTAAGACTTTACTAAATACATACAGGTGAATGGACCAGCAAGGCAGAAAATGTGAGGAAGAAATGACAGAAAGTTAAGGAACAAGACAGAAACAAAGATGGTGACAGAAAAGAGGAAAATTGCTAGCACAGAATTTCCGGAAGATGGGAATACTATTTATACTGAAAGAGACCCTGGCATCCCCAGGGGGTGCGGGGCTAGTCATTAGAACATCTGGACACACGTAGACTTGGGATATACGAAAAATCTTTCTCTCTTTATCCATCACTCAGAATGTGGGATCTAGGCAGGATTGATCCCGGACCCTCTGAGTGGATGCCCTACGTGTTACCCACCTGACTGTAGACCCCGTCGTAAAAAAACATAATTCTATCTACTTATCGTTGCCTGTATTAACTAAATGCCATTTTGAACACAGTGTTCTGCCATAACATTTTGCTCTTCTCAGTAATATTTGGCACAGTGTATTAATCTCGCTTATTGGATGAAATCAACAGAAGCAATTCAGCTGTAAATATGCAGCTTGTTCATTTTCAGTGGTAAGGTATGAACCATTGTTTTTTATAATATAATGAAGTCACAATGAGCTGGTACTTGTCAGTGTCATGTACGGGTAGAATAATTTGGCAGAATTCACGAATGAAGATTTTCTAGACACCGAATGTAAGACATATTCTTATCCCCATTTATATTCATTTATGTCCGATGGTTCGTTCTTGAAACAAGAAAAAGCCCGAGGTGCTCCTGTGTAGAGATTCGCTATGACATTTGTGTTTGTATTTGTGTTTCTTTGCTTTATATTTTCTTTCAATCGATTTAACATGTAATATTCGGCTGGTCTACCCGAGAAGAGTGTTTGGCCACACTGCAGCGCCACCCATCTTTTCCCTTTTTTTTTTGTATGTGTATTTTTCTGTTTACCCATGGAAGCAGATTTTCCTACATAATTTGGTCAGTGACAGCTTGTTTGCTGTCGTGGGATCTTTAACGAGCGCTACATAATTAAGCAAATAGAACAATGCTGGCTTGTGTTCTTATCGGACCATAGAACATAACAGACATAAAATTAGAATATTATGAAAACAAACTCAAGCATTAAGGTGAAGAAAAAAAATCATGGTAGGTCTGTCTTGTTCTCAAGTTATAAAAGATATAAGAAAAACAGTAATTGGAAATGAAAATAACAATAACGAGAACAAACCCCATCAAAACAGAACCACGCTGGCGTTATGTGTGTATGAACATGTATGTCTGCGCGTGCGTGCATAAAAAAAATGTGAGTCAATAAACACCCCGGATTTTGTGGTAGTGATTTTAATCGACGAAACCGAACAAGGGACTGAAACCTGAACGTCGTCGAGGATTCAAGGGAGAGCAACCTTGTTCAGTGCAGGAAGTATGGGCAGCAGAAGCAGAAACAGTCCGCCATGTTGAATGACAAGATGTTGGACATGCTTTGTCTTCTGCCCTTTGTTTCTTTGTTCTTCTTTGTTCACGTGACTGGAGATAACGAAAGTGGTGAGTACATTTTGTAGAGTGAAGAGAATTATTGTGTGAGTATTTCTTTGCTCCTCACTTGTGTTTTAAATGTCATCATTGTGAGGTACTGTTCCCTCTCGTAATTAACAAGATGGCTGAGAGCCCAGAACAAGATGTGCTTTCTGTGTTGTTTAGTTTATGTAATATTCATTCTTGACTGTCTGCTAACACAAAATCCTGGAATTCTACCCTCTGCTAATTTCTGTTATTGTACACTTTTATATTAAGAAATGAACAAAACAGTTGTTCATACCGTCAATTGTCAACAACAGTGTTTAGCTTGTGTTTCGAATCGATTTTTCTTGTCAGTGTTTTCGAGTAGTCCGTTTATGAAGTCCTGATAGTTAGCAAAATAGCTCTTTTTGTTTCTTTTTGTACAGAATAAAAGGCACTTCCAAACATGTAGTCTATTTTCTTTGATGGTCCTTGTGTACCCGCTGGAATTGGAAATATCAATCTTGCGAAGCAAAATGTGCTTGCATATATAGAAACATACATTTCAGTGTTATTTAATGAATTAATTCCAAACAAGTCTGCAAATTTATTTCTTTTATAGAGGCCATAGAAATCAGCAGAACAGGGGTTCTGTTCATGTTACAAGAGAGCAACTAATACCGTTGTCTGTTGAGACACACATTCTTTACAAGATTTTTTTTGGTGATGCATTACTTGTAATATCATCAGTTACGTTCTTCTTAAATATGTAGGAGGGCACTTTTACTCATCAATATCGATTTGTGTTGAAGAATAATCTCTGTTCTACTCAAAACACTCAAATGATGCTATGTTTCTCTATCTTTTTGAATTCGATATTTATTCATCAGTTTTCATTTTATTTGATATTAATTATTGTTATTTCATTTCATTTCATTTCATCTTATTTTCATTTTATCTATTTTATTCATTTATTTTATTTCATTATTTTATTTTACTTATTTCATTTCATTTCATTTCATTTTATTTTTTGTGCAGGAATGAGTGTTCATCTTTCAAAGGTTTGAGAGCTTTACAGGAAGTAGAATGCACAGCGAGTAATTTTAGGCCGGAAGGGGACGTTTTTTTCACTGAATATATTTTCTATGCCTGGAAACATTGTGTTGGCACACGCAAACCCAGTCAAAAAAGAGTGTGTCACCTTTGGGGAATATTCCTCATGTCACGTGGACACTGATACAAGAAAATCTCGTCTGCGAGTACTCGTGTCTGATCTGAAGGAGGGAGAGATCAGAAGATACGGATGTACAGCTTCCAGTTTCGGATCTTTGGGAAAGACTGATGCGACTACGTGGACGATTACAGTCACTGGGCTAGGTAAGTGGTTCTCTTCTTCTTCTGTTCGTTGTGTTGTCTACAAGACCAGGACCACAGCTGATGATGAATTTGGCCGTTTTGTTATGTAATGTTTCGTTTTGTTTTGAATTAATTCTTGTGGTTTGTAATTTCTATTACTTTAGGGAAAGCTTTTTTGATCATCATCGCAGAGAAATACTGCTCTTGAAGAAAAGACTCAACTTTCTGAAAATATCATTGCTTTGTTTTAAAACCAAATGTTTGCTTTGTTCTGTTTTAAGATTTTCTTTTGAAAGAGTTCTGTCAGTCCGAAAGAATTCTAAGGTTATGTGAAAGAAATCTGCAAACTCAAATCAATTCACGTTGTGTATTGACACGGGAATCATATTTTGCATGTAACTTAGAATACTTTCTGTGCCTGTTGAGCAGGATTGGTGCTTACCCTTGAAATACTTTCGTTCACCGAGTAGAGATAGATTATAACAGAATCTGTTTACATACAGTTTAGGACAAAAAAAATGTAATAGAAAATCCAGTTACCCCCGCTTATGCTAGCAAAAGGGTGACTTACTGTGGACAGAATGTCGTCCCTTATATTTTGAGACGATTTGGCTTGCTCCTGAAAAAAGACTATTTCCCTTTAAAACGTGTTTTTTTCTATATATCTATCTACTATTTATCTACCTGTTTATCTATCTATCTATCTATCTATCTATCTATCTATCTATCTGTCTGTCTGTCTGTTTGTCTGTCTGTCTATCTAACTATGTATCTATCTATCTATCTGTCTGTCTATCTATCTGTCTGTCTGTCTGTCAATCCATCTACCTATCCCTATCTATCTATCTGTTTATCTGTTTATCTATCTATCTATCTGTCTGTCTGTCTGTCTATCCATCTGTCTGTCAATCCATCTACATATCCCTATCTATCTATCTACCTACCTATCTATCTATCTATCTGTCTGTCTAAGTATCTATGTATCTATGATCTATCTATCTATCTATCTACTGTTTCTTTCTTTCTCTCTTTCTCTCTCTCTGTTTCTTTCTCTCTCTCACTCTCTCTCTTTCTATGTCTCTGCCTGCCTGTCTGTCTATCTGTCTATCTGCCATGTCTGTTTGGCTGCATATCTCTTCTAGATTTGTTTTCTCTGTGTGTGTGTTTGTCTATGGCTGCATTTCAGTCAGTAATGACATTTTTGTGATATTCTGTCTCAGTATGTGTAGTTCCCGTTTTGTCAATGCGTGTCTGGCTGGTTCGCTGTCAGTACCTCACGCACGCATACAGAAGCACTGCCTTGCATGTGTATACATTTACACAACCACAGACACACAGACACACGCACACACACACTCACACACATACACGCACGCACACACACACACACACACACACACATCACACAACACACACACGCACACACACACGCGCGCGCGCGTACTGCACCCTACACTTTACCCCCTCACCCATCACCCCTCAGCCCCACCTCCAATATATCTAGTATCCACACAGCACAACATCCAAGTTCTCTGCACATACGCGCTCGTATCAACACTGAAAAATTGAGTGCTGAAATCATTACGCTATTCCGCCTCCAGTAGTAGTAGTTGAAGTAGTTGTATAGTCGTAATATAAGTAGTATTAGTAGTAGTGGTAGTGGTGTGGTGGTGGTGGTAGTAGTGGTGTCATTTATTTAAAATTTAACTAATATTTTGAAAAAGATTTTTAACATTGAGAACATGGAGGTCTCCGTGTTTGTTTTACTGCGTGAAATTACATAAATTCATTTGAGTTTTCTAAACGTATAAGTAATGTAGTAGTAGTGGTGGTGATGGTGGTGTGTGTTTTCTTTTAAAAGATTTTTCTGAAAAGGATTTAACATCAAGAGCATTGAAGTCTCCGTGTTTGTTGTACTTTGTGAATTTACATAAAGTCATCTGATTTTTCTAAATGTATAAGTAATGTAGTAGTGGTGGTGGTGGTGGTGGTGGTGTGGTGGTGGTGGCAGTAGTAGTGGTGCCATTTGTTTCATTTTTTTTAACTGATTTTCTGAAGAAGATTTAACATCGAGAGCATGAAAGTCTCCGAATTTGTTGTACTTTTGTGTTTGCATGATTTCGTTTGATTTTTCCAAGTATATGTCTCATTCTCTGAATGGATTTAAATAATCAAAAAGACACCACAACAATGTTTCGTTTTGAAATCCGTTTACTCTGTTTCATCTGAACGTTTGATCGTTTTAAGTCATGAAACACGGTCACATAAAGTGCCAACAACAGATCACCTCCAAGGGAATTAAACGTGTATACCTTCAGTGATACAAGGGAGAGCAGCCCGGCTTCATGCAGAAATTATGGGCAGCAGAAGCAGAAACAGTTCGCCATGCCGAGTGCGAGGATGTTGGACGTGCTTTGTTTTCAGCACTTCGTTTCTTTGTTCTTCTTTGTTCACGTGGTTGGAGGAAACGAAAGTGGTGAGTACATACCGTAAAGTGAAGAGAATTATTGTGTGTGTATTTCTTTGTTCTCTGATTTATGTCTGTAAAGACCATTTCTCTGGGACAATGTTCCATACTGTGATCAACAAAATGGCTGGCAGCTCAGGACAAGGTGTGATGTCTGTGTTTTCAGTTCATCAGATGTTCATTCTTGACTGCCTATTATCACATGAAGCTCAAATTCTGCTTACCGCCACTTTGTACATTATAATGCACTTTTATTTTGAAGAGAATGTATTTCATTCTTTATAAACAACAGTGTTCAATTTACAAACAACAGTCTTCAGAATGTTTCCAATCGATTTTTCTTGTCACTGTTTTCGTGTAGTCCGTTTATGAAGTCCTGATGGTTGGGAAAATCGAAAAAGTCATTTTTGTTTGCATAAAATTAAGAGTGTTTCTGATTATGCAGTTTAATTTTCTTTAGTTTAGTTTAGTTTAGTAATAGGGACATAACGCATTAGCCGTTTGGCTATTTCAAGTCCCATCATTTTTCTTTTCTTTTCTTACACTCGTAGTCAAGGTCTGTCGTGCGCCCAGTTTTTTTTGATGATTCATTCATCATATTCGTATTTAAGTTCAATGTAATGTTTCCAATGGTCAAGCTGGTTTTTAAACGAGTTTGTGTTTTGTGCTCTTTTAATTTCGTTTGGTAATTTATTCCATACATGTGCAATTCTATTTGTAAAATAAAACTTTCTAATGTTAGTCTTGCAATATTCTATAAATATTTTATTAGTATTATTTCTTGTTTTGTCATAATTTGTCAGTTTGAAAAATTCTGTTCTATCTACGTCATCTATATTGTTAAAAATCTTGAAACTTTGGATCAGATCTCCCCTCATTCTTCTTGCTTTTAAACTGGGTACATTTAGTAATTCTAATCTTTCTCTATATGAATAATTTGATGATCTGTGTGCATCGGTTTTGTTATTGTTCAACGTCTGACTGAAATTTGTTAACGTAGAAGCGATATTTTTTGTCTTTCCCTGACTGATGTGCCTCTGAAATTATGTGCTTCTATCATGGAAAGTAATAGAAGTCAAAGAGATCAGCTTAACAACAGATAATGTTCATATCACAACGAGACAGATAAAATGACTCTCTGTCGAAACAAGATACTTTAGAACCAAAAGAGTTTGCTTTGGTGATGCAATGCTTTGCAGGAATCTGCTTGCAGTTTCTCTTATGAAAATTTAATTTGTTTTAAGCAAAAATCTGTTTTCAATAAAAAAAAAAAAAACCCGTCATTTTCATTATTATTTTTCATGTATTTTTTTTATACTTTCACAGGACTGGAGGTACATCTGTTCAAAGGATTGAGAACATTACGGGAAGTAGAATGCACAGCGAGTAATTTCAGAGCAGGAGCGAACGTCTTCTCGCTCAATATATTTACTATGCCTGGGAATGTTGTGCTGGCACACGCCAACCCAGTGCAGAATGAGTGTGTCACCTTTGGAGAATATTCATCATGCTACATAGATAATGACACCAGAAAATCTCGTCTGCGTGTGTTGGTGTCTGACCTGAAGGAGGGAGAGATCAGAAGATATGGATGTACAGCTTCCAGTTTCAGATCTTTGGGAAAGACTGACGCAACCACTTGGACGATCACAATCACTGGGCTAGGTAAGTGGTGTTCAGTTCATAATGTTTTGGGCATACCTTTTTCCTACCAATCAGAAGAGTGTTTTCATCATTGGAGGGAAAATGATTTCTTGTATGAAAACAGTTTGCTTAGTTCTTTGAATTTTCCGTCTATATTTCTCTATGTCACAAAAATAAAACCCAGATGAAATAAAAAAATAAAAAAAAAAAAAAGGGGGGGGGGGGGACTACAACATTTTCAACAAGAACAATGTACAACATATTTACATATTAAAAAAAAACAACACACACACATACATTGAAAATAAATTGGCAGCAACAAACAATTTCTCGTCCAAACTCAGATGAGTATTATTTCTCATTCATCTTTTTTATCGTTTGTGTGTCTTCAGTCGTTCATGAATATTTGATATGTATACCACTTCTCGTAGAAATCATTGGACAATAATTTCTGAGAAGTGAACGTATTGCTCAGTGGTTCTTTGGAAGCTAACTAGCTTTTGATTGTGTTACCTCTGAATATTATTCGTCAAACTTCGTGCCTAGTGATACGATGAAATTCTCGAAATAGAACTTTTGAAGGAGTTTTGCTAACACCGAGAGAAATTTCCGAATGTCACTTGATCTTGAAATACTTTCGCTCTTCAGCGAGATACACTTTCGTTTGGTTTTGTGGGAACAGTTGATGAACTTAGTATTTTGACATTTTGCTTACAAATGAGAAAATTTCTCATGAACTTGAAATCGATATTTCACTCCTGGGAAAAGGTCACATACTTTTGAAAGAAAATTGCTTTTTTTGTTGCTGTGTTCTTTTGCAGTAGAGAAAATACTGCTCACCATTTAGATCTTGATTTTAACACCTCGAAAGGCATTCCACCTTTTTGAGAAACGTTCTTTTAAATATTGAGATTTCTCGTTGACAAACAAACCGAACAAGCGGCAAACAAACATATCGAGAAACAAACCCCTTTGCTTCTGAGAAAATATAGGTTTTCTCGATTTAAAGAGCATCCTTTTCTACTGAAATGGAAACTTCTATATCTCAATAATGCCTTTTGTTGTCAGCAACTGTAATGTCTTCGCTTATCTGTCTTTGTGTCTGTCTCTGTGTGTGCCTGTGTGTTTGTCTGTCTGTCTGTCTCTCTTTCAATCTATCTCTCTGTTCCTTCCTATCCCTTTCTCTGTCTGTCTTCATGTCTGTATTTCTATCTATCTATCTATCTATCTATCTATCTATCTATCTATCTATCTATCTATGTCTGTCTGTCTGACTGTCTATCTGTCTGTCTATCTATCTATCTATCTATACTTATCTGTCTAACTATCCATTATCTATTCATCTATCTATATATCTATCTACTTATCTGTGTGTCTGTCTATCTATCTATGTATCTATCTATCTATCATTTATCCATATATCTATATATATTTATATATATATATATACATATATATGTGTGTGTGTGTGTGTGTGTGTGTGTGTGTGTGTGTGTGTGTGTGTGTATCTATCTGTCTGTCTGTCTGTTGGTCTCTCTCTGTCTCTGTCTCTCTGTCTGTCCCCCTGTCTGTTTATTTATCTTTTCTGGTCTCCATTTTTTTAAAAGGAGGATTATTTCATATCATTCGGGGGATCTGTACGTGAGTGTGTGTATGTATGTATGTATGTGTGTGTGTGTGGGGGGGGGGGGTGTGCGCGCGTGCGCACGCGCATGCGTGCGTGATTGAGTAAGTGCGCGCGCGCGCGCGTGTGTATGTGTGACCATAGTATATGTGTTAGGCAGATTTTCTCCGCTTTTTGTAGATGGAACGTGACCAAACTTTGCAGTACAGACGTGAGCCGTTAAGGAGCAGTGATGGAATCAACGAAAAATACCTAACCTAGCATTCTTTGAAGATGGTGTAGGAACAGCACTTTGTATGGAATCTGTAATATTTAAAGTCTGTTTTTACTGTTATGAGTCTATTTGTATTTCTGTTTTTTATGTTCTTTTTTTGTGTCTGTTTTGTGTGTTGTGTGTTGTGTGTGTGGGGGTGTGTGTGTGTGTGTGGTGTTGTGTGTGTGTGTGTGTGTGTGTGGTGTGTGTGTGTGTGTGTGGTGTGTGTGTGTGTGTGTGTGTGTGTGTTGTGTGTGTGTGTGTGTGTGTTGTGTGTTGTTATGTATGTTTTGTGTGTGTGTGTGTGTGTTGTGATGTGTGTGTGTGTGTGTGTGTGTGTGTGTGTGTGTGTGTTGTGTGTGTGTTGTATGTGTTGTGTGTGTTGTGTGTGTGTGTGTTTGTGTGTGTTGTGTGTGTGTTGTGTGTGTGTGTGTGTGTGTGTGTGTGTGTGTGTGGTGTGTGTGTGTGTGTGGGGTGTGTTGTGTGTGTGTGTGTGTGTGTGTGTGTGTGTGTGTGTGTGTGGCTGTGTGTGTACGTGTGTGTGTTTAGGGTTTTTTGTTTTGGCTGCTCTTCCCCGGGAAGGTTCGTCGATGCGGTACAGCGATACACATTTTGTTTCATTTTTCTTTATGGGCTATTCTACCATTGTCTTGGATGCACGTCAAGGACACACACACATGCACGCACGCACGTACGCACGCACGCACACACACATACACACACGCGCGCGCGCGCGGATGGAAACACATATGTAAACAAAGAGGCATACACACGCACACAGATATGTTTTTGTAAATTCCAGGTGTGATATATTGGAAGGAGTAGTCAACGCCAGAGATTTATTCTTAGACTATGTGCGCGAATGCATTGATACGTGTATTTGATTTTCTTTTCCTTTTTTTCCTCCTGTTTAAGTATTGTCTATGTTTTGAAACAGTTATAGCCCTGATATGGGTCTACGTAGTCGGCTGGGCTTTAAACAAAAATAAAAGAACAATGGGTTTGAATATTTGATAACACTGTGACAGTACAAGTCTGTATCTTTTCATATTTATATACAACGTTTTCATGCGATCATTTAAAACATAAAACCCTCCGCCAGTGAAATCACCCAAAAGGCTTCAGCACAACTGGATTGCAATTGAAGGGAATTAAATCTGTACACCTTCATTGACTCAAGGGAGAGCAACCTGATTTCGTGCGGAAATTATCGGCAAGCAGAAGCAGAAACAGTTCGCCATGTTGAGTGTAAGGATGTCGGACACGCTTTGTCTTCTACACTTGATTTCTTTGTTCTTCTTTGTCCACGTGGCTGGAGGAAATGAAAGTGGTGAGTATACGTTTGTAAAATTATCTAAAGTATGGCTTATCATGTACTTTATTCCGTCTTTGTGCCTTCACTGGCCATGTTCTGAAGTTGTTTTCTATTCTGTGATCAGCAAAATGGCAGTCAGTGGAAAAGAGAGAGTGATGATATTCAGGTTCTGAAATGATCATCTTTGGTAGTTTACGAACTGAAGATAGATGTTACTGAGTTAATGTCTAAACTGAGGCCCACTCTGCATGTTTATATCATAAACTGAAAGGACATATAGCTTATTTAGTCTTTAACCAGTCACAATATTTAGGCTGTGTTTCTAATCGATATTTCTCGTCACTGTGTTCGTGTAGTCTGTTTATGAGACCCTGGCAGTTGGGAAAAGCTACAAAAAACAAAAAAAAACAAAAAAACAAAAAAAAAGAGAGAAAAGAGAAGAAAGAAAAAAGACGAAGATTCTTTGCTGTTGGTGTCGGGAATAAAAGATGTTTCTCAACATAGTAATAGTTTTATTAACTGTGGGTACACATGTTTTGGCTCTGAACACCTGTCTCAAGAAAGCCAAACACTGAGAACAAGGACAAGGTTTTGTATGTCCCTCCCCAACTGTCAAGACTGAAAAGTCTGATTGTGAACAAACGATATCCACAGGCAAAATTACATTACTCAGTCATATCTATCTATCTATCAATCTATCTATCTATCTATCTATCTATTTACCTATCTATCTGTCTGTCTGTCTGTCTATTTATCTATATATCTATCTACACACACACATATATACACATACATATATCCATAGATATGTATATATACATGCATATACATAGATAAACAGATAGACAGACAGATAGATAGATAGACAGATATATAGATAGACAGATAGACAGATAGAGATAGACAAATAGATAGACCGATAGGTAGACAGATAGATACACAGATAGAGAGACAGATAGATAGATAGATAGATAGAGAGAGAGAGAGAGAGAGAGAGAAGAGAGAGAGAGAGAGAGAGAGAGAGATTCATGCCAGCACAACAATAGAAAATGTAATTCAGAAACTGTGTAGTGTTAAATGTGTGTACACATTCCGGTTGTTTTCTCATATATCAGTTCAAAAAAAAAAAAAAAAAAAAAAGGAAGCTTGCAAATGTTTATCTGTACCAAAGTCTAAAGTAAATGGACTATTATGACGATTATGTATATTTCAGCTCTTTACTTAAAGGTGAATTAGAATATTCTAAAATATTCTAAAATGAACAGACAAAAGATTCAGTACGTAATTTTCCATCTTCCGCACCTCTCTTGCATCACTACCCCCAAAGTAGTTCATTCTGGTCACCCAGCACATTTACATATCCACCAAAACTGAGGTCACCGTGCCAGCAACACATAAAGAACCACAAAATCTGGGACGATGTTTTACGCTGCTATGATGATGAGGTTGATAAATTCAAATACCTGGGAACGATCATTTCATCAGACGGCAGATGCACATCGGAAGTGGCCGGCAGGGTCAGCCAAGCCAAAACAGCATTCGGGAAGATGAGAGGCATTCTTACCAACACATGCCTATCAATTAACATCAGGAAGAGAGTTTTTGAATGTTATATGGAACTAATACTGTTGTACGGATGTGAAGCGTGGACAGTCAACAAGCAAAGCCAGAACAAGATTGAGGCAGCCAAGATGTGGTTTCTAAGAAGAATGTTGAGAGTTCCATGGACAGCAAAGAAAACAAACGAGACAGTCTTGATGGAGGCAGACACAAGTAGATCACTCATAAGGAAGATTAGAAAAAGGCAGGCAACATTTATAGGCCATTTTATGATGAAGGGGGATTTGGAGCACCTGGTCACACGGGAAAGCTGGAGGGAAAGAGAGCACTGGGTAGACCCAGGGAGAAAATGCTGGACGGACTTGCAGAGAGGCTGGGGACGAGGGGGGTGGGAGAGATGCTAGGGGCAACGAGAGATAGAGACAGATGGAAGTCCATGATCGCCAACACCATGCGGCAGGGCACCTGGTGATGATGATGATGAGAATGGAGATGATCGTGATGAAGATATTGAATTCCATTTTGGATTGAAATTGACTGTACTCTATTAACTCTCATAATACATCCTGGCGTCAACCAGGCCTGAGAGATATAGACGCCTGCAGAGTTGGCTTGGAATTTTTAGCAACTTTCTAAATGATGCGTCCATAAAGTTGATTAGATTCGACTGTGTGGAGTCAGTCTTCTCAACAAGCCCATCGAACTCTGAACTTTGGGTAGGAATCGGTTGGGGCCGAAACCCCAGGATATTATTTTTTTAACTGATGGGGGTTCGAACCCAGTTCACAGTTGGTAATATGTTGCGCTATCCATTGGACACGTTGGTTGGTTAGAATAAGTAATATAAGTTGTCTGTGGAGGCAATGGTCTTTCTAATCTGTACAGTTTTGTGATGTGATTCAGTCGTGCAAATCATTTTGTATGAATTATGAAAACAAACCAGTCACCGTGGTGCAGTACTTAGCACAACTGACTGCTGACTGGAAGGTTGCAGGCTCGAATTCCATCAGTATTCTCAGACTGATTGTAGGAATTTTCAGCCCCAACCGGCTTCTGCCCTGAGATGACTGTGTTATTGGATCCTCTGAAAGACTGGGTCACACAGTTGAGTCATGAAAGACTGGGTCACACAGTTGAGTCATGAAAGACCAGGTCACACAGTTGAGTCATGAAAGACCGGGCCACACAGTTGAGTCATGAAAGACCGGGCCACACAGTTGAGTCATGAAAGACTGGGTCACACAGTTGAGTCATGAAAGACTGGGTCACACAGTTGAGTCATGAAAGACCGGGCCACACAGTTGAGTCATGAAAGACCGGGCCACACAGTTGAGTCATGAAAGACCGGGCCACACAGTTGAGTCATGAAAGACCGGGCCACACAGTTGAGTCATGAAAGACCGGGCCACACAGTTGAGTCATGAAAGACTGGACCACACAGTTGAGTCATGAAAGACTGGGCCACACAGTTGAGTCATGAAAGACTGGACCACACAGCTGAGTCATGAAAGACTGGACCACACAGTTGAGTCATGAAAGACTGGACCACACAGTTGAGTCATGAAAGACTGGACCACACAGTTGAGTCATGAAAGACTGGACCACACAGTTGAGTCATGAAAGACCGGGTCACACAGTTGAGTCATGAAAGACCGGACCACACAGTTGAGTCATGAAAGACCAGGTCACACAGTTGAGTCATGAAAGACCGGGCCACACAGTTGAGTCATGAAAGACTGGACCACACAGTTGAGTCATGAAAGACTGGACCACACAGTTGAGTCATGAAAGACTGGACCACACAGTTGAGTCATGAAAGACTGGGCCTCACAGTTGAGTCATGAAAGACTGGACCACACAGTTGGGTCATGAAAGACTGGACCACACAGTTGAGTCATGAAAGACTGGACCACACAGTTGAGTCATGAAAGACTGGGCCACACAGTTGAGTCATGAAAGACTGGACCACACAGTTGAGTCATGAAAGACTGGACCACACAGTTGGGTCATGAAAGACTGGGTCACACAGTTGAGTCATGAAAGACTGGGTCACACAGTTGAGTCATGAAAGACTGGGTCACACAGTTGAGTCATGAAAGACTGGGCCACACAGTTGAGTCTTGTCTACTTCATACAAACGTCGTTGAGTGTGTTGCTCAAATGTCCTGATCAACACAGCAGATGTCTTTTTCTCTCTGGTCAGGTTAACGGCAGGGTATGTTGTGAAAGGAAAGCGTAGAGTACAACCCTGTCACGCAGTCTGTATCCAGAATGGAACTACACAGCATCATGATCATCATCCCTTCACCATCGTCATCATAACATTGTAAAACAGTGTCCAAGGCTTTGTGGTCGTTATAATGGCATGAAAGACGGGACGCAAAAAAAAAAAAAAAAAATTGAGGACGGAACAGATCTTTGTTGATGTTTTATCAAATTTTCGTTCTCAAATTGTTTCTGTTCTCAACATAAATATCGCACAGCTGTGAAATATGTAAAATTGTTTTTCAACATAAATATCGCACAGCTGGAAATATGTAAAATTGTTTCTGTTCTCAACATAAATATCACACAGCTGTGAAATATGTAAAATTGTTTCTGTTCTCAACATAAATATCACATGACTGTGAAACATGTAAAATTGTTTCTGTTCTCAACATAAATATCACACGACTGTGAAACATGTAAAATTGTTTCTGTTCTCAACATAAATATCACACAGCTGTGAAATATGTAAAATGTTTCTGTTCTCAACGTAAATGTCACGTGACTGTGAAATATGTAAAATTGTTTCTGTTTTCAACATAAATGTCACGTGACTGTGAAATATGTAAAATTGTTTCTGTTCTCAACATAAATATCACACAGCTGTGAAATATGTAAAATCACACAGCTGTGAAATATGTAAACTTGTTTGTGTTCTCAACGTAAATGTCACATGACTGTGAAATATGTAAAATTGTTTCTGTTCTCAACATAAATGTCACATGACTATGAAATATTGATGCGACTTGTTTTCTTCTTTTCTAGGAATGAGGGTGCGACTGTTCAAAGGACTGAGAGCTTTACAGGAAGTAGAATGCACAGCGAGTAACCTGAAACCAGGGGTGGATGTCTTCTCACTAAAAATATTCACGATCCCTGGACACATCGTGTTGGCACACGCCAACCCTGTCAAAGCTGAATGCGTCACCTTTGGGGAATATTCATCATGCCATGTGGACAGTGATACCAGAAAATCTCGTCTGCGAGTACTCGTGTCTGACCTGAAGGAAGGTGAGAGCAGAACGTATGGATGTAAAGCTTCCAGTTTCGGATCTTTAGGAGAGACTGATGCAGCCACATGGACCGCCACGGTGACTGGACTGAGTAAGTGTTCTTCAGTGTTTGTTTGTTTGTTTGTTTGATTTTTGCTCTTGGAACATTTCGCTCGCCCATGAGAAGAGCTTGCTAATGTTTGAGAGAAACATTTCTTCAGACAGAATTTTGCTCTGTTTCAAATAAAAAACCAACCAAACAAAAAGCAAACAATCGAGCAAACAAACGACCAAACAAACGACCAAACAAACAAACAAACAAACAAACAAACAATCAAACAATCAAGCAAACAGACAAACAGACAAACAAACAGACAATCAAAACAAACACACAAACAAACAAACAAATAAACAAACGAGAAAGACTGATTCTTTAACAGTTCTATGCAAAAACAATCTGCTAACCCTAGAAATTTCTTTTAAGAAATAAAATATAAAGCTAAAGCTCCATCTGAAAACCTTAAGGAAACTTTCTACACTATAGAATCGTTACTGGAAAACACATCATCATTGAAAAGATTCTGGAACCATAATATTGGTCACACATTCACTCTTCAATAGTTCACTAAAATCATACAAATTGATTGTAATAGTTACAGTCACAAATTCAGAAAACGTACTTTAAGACATCTAACCCCTGCAGTTATGAGAAAATTTGGCTTGTTGTTGTTGTTAGTGGTGTTGATGTTGTTGTTGTTGTGGTGTTGGTGTTGGTGTTGGTGTTGATGCTGTTGTTGTTGTGGTGGTGGTGTGTTGTTTTTGTGCCTGCTGAGAAAGAATGGCTTTAATTCTTGACGAATTTCAATCCCTATTGAGAAATATGTTTTTATGTTGAAGTGAATTTGTTTACCCATGAGATGTTTTCTGTCATATCATTCAGTGATTTCTCTTAAAAAGATTCACTCTTACTCCTAAGGTAAATTGATGCATTTTAAAAAACCTTCGATTGCTCTTCTGAGACTTTTTTTTTAAATTTTGGGAAAATATGGGTAGTTACTGAAAAAGTCACAAGAAATATTATGGAAACGAAATTCCTTAGTATCTGAACTTCTTTTTCGTTTGACAACAATTGTAACCGAAAACAGTGGGGAACCTGTCTCTGCCCGTGTGTGTGTGTGTGTGTGTGTGTGTGTGTGTGTGTGTGTGTGTGTGTGTGTGTGTGTGTGATGTGTGTGTGTGTGTGTGTGTTGTGTGTGTGTGTGTGTGTTTGTGTGTGTATTTGTGTGTTTGTGCGTGTGCGTATGTGTGTGTGTATGTGTGTGTGTGCACGCGCGCGCGCGCGCGTGTGTGTTTGTGTGTCCATTTCTACGTCTATCCGTTTGTCTGTCTCTCTGTCTGTCTTGTTTTGAATCTTCATTTCGATCTTCTGTCTGTCTATCCGTCGATCTGTCTGTCTATTTGTATGTCTGTCTTCTTCCCCCTCCTCTTCCTCTTCTTCCCCCTCCTCTTCCTCTTCTTCCCCCTCCTCTTCCTCTTCTTCCCCTCCTCTTCCTCTTCTTCCCTCTCTTCTGTCCTTCTTTTCCCCTCCTCTTCCTCTTCTCTCTCTCTCTGTCTGTCCTGTCTGTTTGTCATCTGTCTGTCTGTCTTCTCTGTCTCTCTGTCTGTCTCTGTCTGCATTGTCTACCTGTCTGCCTGTTTTTGTTTGTTTGTGTGGTCTGGTATTTGTCCGTTCTGTCAGTTTATCTGTCTCTGTCTCTTTGTCTCTGTCTCTCTCACACACACACCTACACCCACCCACATGCACACACAGATGTATGTAAGAACAGATTTATGCATGCATGTATTATACATATCAACATTGTGTATGAATTAGTCACAGTTAAAACGACGTCAGTGTTGTACTCTCTCACTCTGTCTCTGTCTCTCTCTGTTTCTCTGTCTCTCTCTCCCTGTCTCTCTGTGTCTGTTTGTCTCTCTTTTTCTTTGTCTCTGTCTCTGTCTGTCTCTCTTTGTCTCTCTGACTATGTGTCTCTCTCTGTCTCTTTCTCTCTGGATCTCCCTCTGTGTGTGTGTGTGTGTGTGTGTGTGTGTGTGTGTGTGTGTGTGTGTGTGTGTGTGTGTGTGTGTGTGTGTGTGTGTGTATGTGTGTGTGTGTGTGTGTGTGTGTGTGTGTGTGTGTGTGTGTGTGTGTGCCTGACCTACCATTCATTAATCAATGTGTTTGTTTAAGTCTATCAGTCTTTCTGTCTCTTTCTCTCTCTGTGCCTCTCTCTTAGTCACACGTATGCACATACACCCAAGCGTGTGAGGACACACACACACACACACACACACACACACACACACACACACACACACACACACACACACACAACAGAAGAGAGAGAGAGACACACACACACATACACACACACACACACACACGTAAACACACACGGGGACATCTCCCCAGTCACTCACAGGTAAATATACACATCACCTGCCTACCTCCGTCTGTACGTCTGTCTGTTTGTCTCTCTGACATTCTTTCTTACACGTTCGAACACACACGCATGCACGTACACACAAACTCTCTCACACTCACACCCCAACACACACACACACACACACACACACACACACACACACACACACCACACACACACACGCACACACGCGCGCGCGCGCACACACACACTCACACACTCTCTCTGTCTCACTCTGTCTGTCTGTCTCTTTTCTCTCTCTCTCTTTTTCTCTCTGTCTGTCTGTCTGTCTGTCTGCGTTTCTGTCTGATTGTCTGTCCCTCTGTCTGCATGTCTGTCGATCTGTTTGTCTGTCTGTTTAACTGACCGTCAGTCTAGGTATCTCTCTCTCTCTCTCTCTCTCTCCTCTCTCTCTCTCTCCTCTCTCTCTCTTCTCTCTCTCTCTCCTCTCTCTCTCTTTCTTCTCTCTCTCTCTTGAATTCCCTGGCAGCATTGTTTACTATGATTATGTATTTTTACTGTTCGCAATTTAGTAACTGAAAACGGAGATGTGCTTACTTGCAACAGGAGGTTAGGAGTGCGCGCTCGCGCGCGCGCGCGTGTGTGTGTGCGCGTGCGTGTGTGTGCGTATGTATGTGAGTGTGGATGTATGTGTGTGCGTATGTGTGTGCATGCGTGCGTGCGTGCGTGTGTGTGTGTGTGCAAGTTTGTGTGTGTGCATGCGTACGTGCCCGCGTGTGTGTATGTGTGTTTGAAGGTTGGTGCATGTACATGCGTGTATGTGTGTGTATGCGTGTGTGCGTGTGTGCGTAGAGTGTGCGTGCATGCGTTTGTACATAGTATGTGTGTATATATGTGTGTGTGAGCGCGCGCGCGTGCTTGCACCCCCACGCGTGTTGTATGTGCCTCTGTATGCTAATGTGTGTTTGTTTGTTTGTGCGTGTGTTTGCGCTCGCTCGTGCGTGTATGTGTATGTGTATGAGTACGCGTGCATGTGGGCATGTCAATGTTGACCGTGTGAACATAATGTTGTTGTAACAGTTGAAGCTGCCCTGAGCTGGATATAATCAATGCATATAAGACGAAGACATTCGGCGTATACCATTATTAATAAAAGTCTGTTTGTCTTCAGACTGATTATTTTGATTTTCCAAACGATAAATTTGAAATGACTCAAGACGGGGTTTGAGCATTAATACTCAACAACAGCAGATCAAGAACGAATATTGTTCCATTTCTCTTCATTAAAAAATATTTTCGATGACATCATGTTGGGATAAAACTTTGAATAGGAACCAACAGCACAACGGGATCGTCATTCAAGGGAATTAAATCTGCGTATCTTCAAGGATTCAAGGGAGAGCAGCCTGGTTTCCTGCAGGAAATTATGGGCAGCAGAAGCAGAAACAGTTCGCCATGTTGAGTGCGAGGATGTTGGATATGCTTTGTCTTCTACACTTCATTTCTTTGTTCTTCTTTGTTTCCCTTGCTGGTGGAAACGAAAGTGGTAAGTGAACCTTATAAATTGTGGAAATTGTAGTATACATTGTTCGTTTGTTTCTTCTTTCTCTCTTTAAAGGCTATATTTTGTTGTTGCTTTCAGTTCTATGATCAGCAAAATGGCCGAGAGTGGAGAGCGAAGCAGACGACATTCTCTGTGTCGTTTAGGTCTAGAAATGTTGACCTTTGGTCGTGATTGTGAAAACGATTGTCAGATTTTAGTCTGTCTTGATTTCTAAATTTTTGCTACATATATTATATCCAACAACGAAAACAATACTAGATGATTGTGTCCTTAACAAGAAATGATGTTCAGTCTCTGTTTTCCAATCGATTTTTCTCGTCAGTGTTCGTGTAGTCTGTTTATGGGGTCCTGAGTGTTGGGAAAAATAGTGACAAATCAAAGAAAGTTGATTATGATATTGGTACGAGAATAAAGGATGCTTTGTAGCATTCGGTCTATTTGTTTTCTTTTTCATGTAAACGGATAAGCTGAATGTTGCATAGCCTCTGTAATACTGCGTCATAACAGTTGTATTTTCTTATAAAAATATGATATTTCAATGTCTTTGCAACGGTTGTTCTTAAAACTGTTGAACTGTACAAGTCATTAGAAAACTGCATGAAAAAAATTCAAACAAAAAAAAAGAAAAAACAAACAAACAAGAAAGTAAAGCACAAAGAAACTTACTTACATACAAGTGTATGCTGTTGCACGTTTTCGAAAGGTTATCCCGCTATAGTTTTCAGTTTGATTTCTATGCTCAAAGACCAACGAAACCATTTATGTATAGGCTAGAGAAACTGTTCTTTTGCCCTATACCACGACAGTATAGCTAAAATTGTATCATTCATACAGAGAAAAAAAAGTATTTTGTACCTAAAATTGGTTTGATGTAATGCTTATTGTATTGTTATTTACTTTTCTTAGATAATTCAAAAGAATAAAAAGTCGGTTTGCTTTCAATATTGATTTTGCTTTAAACAACAGTTTTTTTGTGCTTTGTTTGTGCATCTAGGTTTTTATTTTACAGGCCCTTTGTTGTTCTTTGGATTTGTCTTATATATATATATATATATATATGTGTGTGTGTGTGTGTGTATACTTATGTATATGTACATATTACATATATATCTATGATATACATATATACACATACAGTATGTAGTATGTTTGTATGTTTGTATGTTTGTATGTATGTGTGTATGTGTGTATGTATGTATGTATGTATGTATGTATGTATACAGAAGAGAGAGAGAGATTGATAGATAGATCGACTGATGGATATATAGATGTGTGTGTATGTATGAATGTGTTTTGTGTGTGTGTGTGTGTGTGTGTGTGTGTGTGTGTGTGTGTGTGTGTGTGTATGTATGTGTGTGTGTGTGTGTTTGTGTGTGTGTGGTGTGTGCGTATGTGTGTATATGTCTGTGTCTGCATCTGTGTACGCTTGCACGTGTTTGTATGTGCGTGTGCGTGTGTGTATGTTACTCATCTACCTGTTTCCCCTTTGCAGGACTTAAAGTGCGTCTGTTCAAAGGATTGAGAGCTTTGCAGGAAGTGGAATGCACAGCGAGTAATTTCAAACCAGGAGTGATTGTCTTCTCACTGAAAATATTCACTATACCACAAAACATCATGCTGGCCCACGCGAGCCCCGTAAAAATGAGTGCGTCACCTTTGGGGAATATTCCTCATGTCACGTAGACAACAGTGATACCAGAAAATCTCGGGTGCAGGTGTTGGTGTCTGACTTGAAGGAGGGAGAGAGCAGAACGTATGGATGTAAAGTGTCCAATTTCGGACCGTACGGGGAAACGGATGTGGCCACCTGGACCGTTACGGTCACTGGATTGGGTAAGTCATAGTCATTTTGAGTTTTGTTTGTTTTGTTTGGTATGTCTTGTGATTATTGTTGATATGTGTGATCTGTGTGGCTGGAGTAATTCTATTTGTTTGTTTGTTTGTTTTACACAGACAAGATTGTTTACCCTGCTGAGAAATGTATTCATTTTCCAGGAAAGTAATCTTTTTCTACACGTACCACACGCACACGCGCTCACACACACATACACACGCACACGCACACATGCACACACACACACACACACACACACACACACACACACACACACACACACACACACACACTCGCTCCCACACAAGCATTCACACACTTACGCATACACACACGAGTGCGTAAAAATATGTACTGAAGGGCTATTATGGTACAATACTGAGAGAGAGAGAGAGAGAGAGAGAGAGAGAGAGAGAGAGAGAGAGAGAGAGAGAGAGAGAGAGAGAGAGAGAGAGAGAACAGTCATGTTGGATTTAAATCGTTTTATGACACCTTGGATTTTATCATTGACTATTACTATCATTATCATCGTTGTCACCATCAACGCCATCACCACCACCTCCACCACCACCACCGTCATCACTATCATCATCATCATTATCATCATTATCCTCATCCCTCCTCCTCCTCCTCCTCCTCCTCATCATCATCATCATCACTTTTTTCTCCTTCTTCTCTTCTTCTCCTCCTCCTCCTCGTCCTCCTCCTCATCGTCCTCCTCCTCCTCCTTCTTCTTCTTCTTCTCCTTCTTTCTTCTTCTTCTTCTTTCTTTCTTTCTTCTTCTTCTTTTCTTCTTCTTCTTCTTCTTCTTCTTCTTCTTCTTCTTCTTCTCTCTTCTCCTCCCTCTTCTTCTTCTTTGTCTTCTTCTCTGTATTCTTGTTGTTGTTGTTGTTCTACTTCTTCTCCTTCTTCTTCTTCTTCTTCTACGCCTTCTTCATCTTGTTCAACTCAATTGTTCCTGTCCAGCTAACTTTCATAGCCAGGTACGTTTTTCTATCACCTGTGGTTTGGGTTTGATCAAAAAGGTGATACAGTGAACGACTGATGATACACGTACTAGACAACAAATGAAGATGCACAATCAAAATCATCATCGTCGTCATCATCATCGTCGTCATCATCGTCGTCGTCGTCGTCATCACATCATCATCATCATCATCATCATCATCAAGTGCCCTGCAGCGTGGCGTTGGCGATCATGGCCCGTCATACAAATCTACCCCTTGTCGCTGCAAGCACATCCCTCACCCTCTCTGTCCTCAGACACCCTGCAATTCCGTCCAGTATTTTCTCCTTGGGCCTACCTGGTGTTCTCTTTCCCTCCAGCCTTTCTCTTGTGACCAGATGTTCTAATTTCTCTTTGCTCATAAAATATCCTATGAATGTTGCTTGTCCTTTCCTAATCTTCTTTATCAGGAGACACATCATGCTACGGAAATAACAAAATCAGGTTGTTCAATATGCCTGTTCTTGACCCACACGCTCAGCTGGGCGCAAAATGTGAGTGTGCATACGAGATTATTGCAAAATATCAATATAATAAGTATTGTAGATGTATAACCCAGGTGACAAACAAGAATCATTTAAAACCTTACTTCTTAAGCTTATTCTCCCTCTTTCTGTGATCTGTGGTGTGGTGTGGTGTGTGTGTGTGTGTGTGTGTGTGTGTGTGTGTGTGTGTGTGTGTGTGTGTGTGTGTGTGTGTGTGTGTGTGTGTGTGTCTCTGCCTTTCTGTCTCTGTCTCTCTCTGTCTCTGTCTCTCTGTCTCTGTTTCTGTCTGTCTCTCTTTCCTCTCTCTCTCTCTCTCTTCTCTCTCTTCTCTCTCTCTCTTTCTCTCTCTCTTTCTCTCTCTCTCTCTCTCTCTCTCTCTCTCTCTCTCTCTCTCTCCCTCTCTCTCTGTCTGTCTGTCTGTCTTGAATTCCTTGGCAGTATTGTTTACTGTAATTATGTATTTTTACTGTTCGCGATTTAGTAACTGAAAACGGAGATGTGCTTACTTGGAACAGGAGGTTAGGAGTGTGTGTGTGTGTGTGTGTGTGTGTGTGTGTGTGTGTGTGTGTGTGTGTGTGTGTGTGTGTGTATGTGTGTGTGTGTGTGTGTGTGTGCATATGTATGTGTGTATGTGTGTGTGTGCGTATGTGTGTGTGTGTATGTGTGCGAGTTTGTGTGTGTGTGCATGCGACGTGCGTGCGTGAGTGTATGAGTGTTTGAAGGTTGGTGCATGTA
>JAPXFY010000029.1:23272288-23279788 GCA_030674185.1 Monoplex corrugatus
AGAGGCAGAGCGGAGGGTACGTGAGGGAAGATAGATCTCAAGTAGGCTTGACAGGTAATCGGGGACTGCGTTATTGAGGCTTTTGTAGCACATGGTGTCTAGTTTGTACTGTATGCGCTTTGGTACAGGGAGCCAGTGAAGTTGTGCCAGGAGGTTGTATCACATCCTGTGATGACATGCACAAAAAGTAATGTCTGGCAAATCTCCTCTCCAAGGGCCTGCTATAGTCACTAAATATCCCGTACTCGCTGGTTTTTTTTTTTTTTTTTATTTTTTTTTTTTTTTGCTCTTAGACTTTGAATCTGATCTGAAGATGATAGTCCTCAGATCTGGGCTAATATGGTGGCAGAGCAAAACCAGGAGATCGGTGTCTTCTCCAATGACCACAAAGGATGATCAGTTGCACGTCTGATGGAAGTCTCAACAATCAGGAAATCTGCATCATTTTGGCTGTGAAGTGTTGGATGGCCATTTGCCAGAAGCATATCACTAAGCACAATGATAAATATCTTGCTTGTTCGCATGGTTTGCCGGGAATTATCCCTTTTCTGATGATAAAACCATGTCAGCATTGAAATTGACTGTAGTTCCAACAACACCTCCTTTTCCAATCTGTCCAATACTTCTCTGGTAACTGATAGCGTCTCACCTTGAATCAAGTTGATAACATTCACGCTGTGTCGTGTGTAACTCGTCAGATTCGTACTGCTGAGCGTCTGTTTGAGCCATGGCATCCCTTTCTGATAAATTTTCGTCTGTAATGACAGCTGGTGACACTGGAAGGTACACAACAAATGATCTAGCTGTAATCATAGCATTCAAAACAGCATCAACCAGAATGTGACCTCTGAAAGCCCTTGCCATTGATTTTCCAGTCAGCATGTGTCCAACAGTATTGGGGGCACACACAACCTTAAGCACTTGCTGAAGTCCAGAACCCCACTTGATCCTGCCTATACAGCCATGGAAATTCATTTGAGTGTGAAAGCCTCCCAGATGGAGAACAACTGATTTCAGGTCGCTATCTTCAGGCTCTTTCTGGACGATCAGCTGGGACTTCTACCAAAGTGATTGGTCAAACGTCAGCACAGGCTTGATTCCAAGACATCTGGCTTCAGCATACACAAACTGCAAAGTAGAGTAAATGCACCTCATACTACTTGGATTGAGATCAATCATCAGAAGGCAGAACATAGATGACCACCCAGGATGTTCTCCTCGCTCAACGACTTGATGAAACCTGATCACCCTGGTCTTGGTGAACGCAAAGGCCAGGATAACTTCCACAGAAGGCCCTGTGTTGACTGGGGATCCTCACAATAGAAATCATGCAACTGAGTGTATCTGAAACAATCAAAGTCCTGTCTAGCAAGGTTGTAAAAATGGATGTTGATCTTCCTAACAGCTGTGACATCTTCAAGTGTTCCAGATATTCTTCGAATTGCTTGTTGCCTTCTAGTACCTGGGGTAATGACAGCAATTGTACCCATACCATGGAATGTACTAAACCCATCAAGAGTGCACACATTGTGATCAACATTATCAGCAACATATTGTATAATGTGACCTTTTGTTATGCCGGGAATGTCTGTTCCCTGGGTCAGTGCTGCAGATACTTTAAACTTCTTTACTTCAGAATGCGATATACAGAATCCAAGCTGGAACAGGATGTTAGTTAAAAACTGAGATGCAAACTGGTGGTACATTTGAACAGCTAGGCCAACTTGCAAAGGAGCCAGGAGCATTTTGGGGTCTTGCAGCTTGTATGATGGCTTGGTCTATGGCAGCTATTTTCAGATCGTTCTCAATTCCACAGAAGATTGTTTTCAGGAAGAACTGGAGTGAGTCAGAGACAAAATTTAAGTTCCCTGAGACAGACTTGATCTTATCCGATCCTGGATACACATCCTTGATAGCAAAACCCCTTTTATATAACTTTCAATCGATTTTGTGGCAGTTTCGTATTAGGTTCAGTTTTTGTTGTTGGTTTTGTTTTGTTTTGTTTTTTTTTGTTTTCTTCTTTGCATCTGAATCTTCTGTCTGTGGGGCGTCAAAGTGCTGTCTGTTCTAAGAGTTACCACAGAAATCTTTTTGCCTCTGCTTGATATCAATATATCTAACCCAAAATGTTCAATAAGTTTGTTTTTCATATGTTTTGTAGTGTATGCATCAACTCCATTCCCGCAAAACTCCTGCACTTTTGATACAAGATCAGACAATGTGGCTTGTTCATCATCATTCTCGTCCAAATGTTGGCAGACTTTTAAAAAACCTTCCTGCCTAGCCTGTTGAGGATCTTCATAGAAAGTAGCTGGTTTTGTTTTCTTTGCATCGGTAAATCAATCAGAACTGTTTCTGTGTGTTCTGAAGCTGACACTGAAGGCATCATGGTACACAGCATCCCATGCAATGAGGTCTTCCCAACATGTTGACTGAATTCTGTCAGATACTGTTTTTGCCCAGCTGTCATCTCATTCCTTGCAAACACCTAGGATAGCTGCCTGAAATCCCTCGTGTGGTTTGGTTTTCTCTGGGAAGGCTTCATGTCCTTTTCTGTGAGTATTGACACCAGCAGTGATGCCACAAAACAGTGAATCATTGGATCATGGGCAGGCTGAAAGGATCGTCTGGATGGCCTCGGGTCATCTCTACAGGCGCTTTGTTTCTTCTCTAGATATTACATCCTTATTACTTTGGCATTTGTGTAGTCAAGCCGGCATTTTCTATGTAATTTCTGTCCTTCAACAGTCACAATGTTAACATCACGCTGTGTGCTGCACCGATTGACAATCTTACATCCAGTCTCACCTAATTTTACTGTTGGTTGACCATTGTCAAGGGATTCTTTTCAAATGACGCAGTTTGCTGTACATTCGGCTGCAAAATAAGACGAACGAAAGCTGTCACATCACACAGAATACAGAATATTTTATTGCCTTGTTGATATACAAAAGCTGTTACATCACACGGAATACAGAATATTTTATTACCCTGTTGATAAACAAAAGCTGTTACATCACACAGAATACAGAAATCTTTATTGCCCTGTTGATAAACAAAAAAGGGCAGTTTAATGGGAGGGCGTGGAGATGGAGTGCATTTTAAATGTTCAATAAAATACAGTGATACAGACTTTACAATATGTTATACTTCACACACACACACACACACACACACACACACACACACACACACACACACACACACACACACACACACACACCACACACCACCACCACCACCACCACCACCATCACCACCACACCATACCACACCACAAACACACACACACGCACACACACACACGCACACACACACACACACACACACACACACACATGTACGTTTATACAAGTCATCATCCAGAATAATAATCAAAGTTTTTCTTTTCCGTTTTTTTTAATTGACAAGGAAAACAGAGGCTGGGAAACTGAATTGATACCATAATTAATTAACTGATCAAGAAACATAGCTTCATCACATTTCAAATTCAAATTGATAAAGAAAACCAACAAAAAAAACAACAAAACAGAAGATCAACAGCAAAGTAATTAGTCAAAATCATAAATAGCATGCGTACTTAATATTTTTATCATTATTATATCATTGATGCACACAGATAACTACATAAAAGTATTGTATGGCGAGCTAGGTCACGTAATCTTTGTGTTACAGAATGAAATATTCAAGAAAACACAATACTCTTAACTCCTGTCCGGTTTTCTTGTACGGGGAGATCTGCCCTGGGATGTTGACTTGCTTGCTTTGCCATAGTTTTTTCAGGCGTTGGACGCTTCTATTGGAGAGCAAATTTGACAATGGAATGGTCCACACTTCATTAACATGCATTATCAGTTACACACACACACACACACACACACACACACACGTGCTACGGATCATCCCTATAATGCCGCATGTCATTCAAGTTCAAGAAACAAATTATTGAGAACTTCAGTATTGATCCCAATTAAAAAAAATCATAATAAACAAAAAATAAGCCTTTGCTTACCTGCAAATATTTGCTGCCAAACTTGCATTCAAACGGCCAAAACACTATTCCAAACGTGAAAAATGCAACCCGATCGTAGATCATTGTATGTCCGTGAAACGCGCTTCTACCATAGTATCGGTATATCGCGGTAAACGTTACGTGAAGATGAGAGTTACGCTTTTCTCGGTAGCGGATGTAGCCGTTTACACGTCAACTTCAAGTGGCACCCAGGCCGCGAATTGTATGGTACGCCAGAGCGGTCATATCGCATACAAATCACAACGCTCGTAAATCTAATTTGTTAATTGTGACAATATACCAAACTTTCGTGTGTCCTAGGGTAATTTTCTTGTTTTTGGTTATTTTTTCCTAGCCTGTGAGAAGAAAAAAAATTCTGTTGCAGAGATTCCCATTGAAAAATTATATTTGGTAGACTACTCGGCGCGTTCGTTTCCTTGGCAAACAGAACCCAATCTCCAATTCACGCAGCCGAGAGACAAGGTCAGAGGTCAATGGAGCAGCAGGAATCGCAACCAGTTCATCGCGAGAATAGTAAACAGAAGGCGAGGCAGTGCGCTCACCCGGACAACAGCTGCCGACATGCTGGCGATGGTTGCATGCTGCGTTTTGCACGTAAGCGGTGAAGTAGGTTGGAGGAAATGGCTGACTGGCACAGTTCAGAACAGAAATGTCACTGTGACCTGTTGTGCACGTTGGAACGAAAAATGGCTGACAGTGAAGAAATGGAATACAGACATACAGACAGACATACATACATACATACATACATACATACATGCATGCATACATGCACATTATAACGGTCTTTCATTCTGAGCATAGAATCACTTCTTGGCGGACTTATCAAATATCTTAGAAGCAGAAAAAAGAAAAAGAAGAGAAGAAGAAGAAGAAGAAGAAGAAGAAAGAAGAAAACGAAAAGAAAAAGAAAAAGAAAAAAAGAAGAAGAAGAAGAAGAAGAAAGAAAGAAAGAGAGAGAGAAAGAAAGAAAGAAAGAAGAAGAAGAACGAAAGAAGGAAAGAAGAAAAGAAGAAAAGAAGAAGAAGAAAAAAAGAAAAGAAAAAGAACACGCGTTTTCATGTTATTTTTGTACTCTGTGGAAGATCAACAGGATGAAACCTCTGAGTCTCTTTCTCTGATTAATCTTATGTCAAATCTTTTTTCATATCATAAGTTTAGAGATATATACTTCTGTAAAAAAAATCCCCGTGAAGATGCCGGGGGCTCTTTCAGTATAAATAGTGTCCTCACTATCTGGAAATTCTGTGCTAGAAATGTTCTCTTTTTTGTCACTGTCTTTGTTTCTGCCTTGTTCCTTTGTTTTCTGTCATTTCTTTCTATCATTTTCTTTCTTTCAGGTCCATTCACCTGTATGTGTTGGATAAAGTCTTACGTACTTTTTCTTAGAACTGATAATTGTGTACATTATTAAGTGCGTTTTTGGCTCTAGGGAAATGTAATATGCGGAAGCAATTTTCGGTAATTTAGGCCTGTTTTGTATACGTTTTGGTATTCTTAGTTATGTTTAAATTTGTATTCTGGTACGTTTTTTAAACCCCCTGTTTGATATATTGGACAGAGTGGTTAACGCCAGGGACATCTCATTAGAATATGTGCGTGAATGAATTGATATGTGTACTTAATTTTCATTTCCTTTTTTTCCTCTGTTGAAATATTGTCTGTGGTTTGAAACGGTTATAACCCTGATATAGCTCTGCGCAGTCGGCTGGGCTTTAAATAAAAATAACAATAACAATAACTTCGGTAAACCGAAAAAGAAAAAAAAAATGTTGAAGGGAACAATTACATTTTAACTCTCATCGAGACGCGTTCACGGGAGCTAAATCGTGCTGTCTTCTCTCCATCAAGGGAGTGAACCATTGCATTCAGCGACTTGAAATGATAATGAGCGAGATGCAGAAACGGTTACTCCAAAATGGCTGCCTGGTGGAGTGATGTGGTTTGGATTTAACTGCCTGTTTTCACCTTTGTGGACCTTCACTGCCATGTCCAGCTCTCACACAGGTATGGTTTACAATTTGAACAGTCAGGATCGTTGGAAACTGTACAATTCTTTTAGGTGTATTATCGAAATACAGACCATTTTACTGTACACGATTTTCTGAGGGTACGAGTGTGAGGGAACATGTTTTGCTGCTATCGATATTTTTGTCTTCTTGCTCAGGGTTACATTCCTGTTTCTATAATCTCTTCACTCTCTTTGTGTTGCCGATATATCGTTTTGAAATTATGAAAATTTCAGGTCGTACTATCGTAATCAAGATTATTTTGTTGTACACGATGTTTCTGAGAGCAGAATTGTATGGAGAGCTTAGTCGTGCTGGTGTTGGCTTTCCTGTGTTGTGTGTTCATGGCTGAATTCGCAGCTACGAACTTTTCATTCTTCCTTGTGTAGCAGTCTAGAATAACAATAGTAAATAGGAAACAGAAATTATATCAGCATGGCATTTTGATTTATATCTCTCTTTGACTTTGATAGTTAGTACAGATGCTATACGATGCTGAAGTAGAGATCCTATACGATGTTTCAGTATAGATGTGGTGTTATATTCAAGTGTAGATAGTATGTGGTATTTAAGTATAAATGGTATGGGATGTATAAATATAGACGCCGTCAGAAATCCTATACAGTTTCAGTTCTGTGAGGTTTTCTCGTTAATTTTCAGAATAGAATGGATTTCGCATTTCAACATTTGTCACTCCTTCAGCATAGATATTCAAATATCCATAGGTGTACAAGTTTCACAGGTTAATCAAGTGGGTAAGAACTTGGCCTGTGTATCGGAAGATCTGTGTTTGATCCTACCTGGGTACTGTCCGCCAGGTGGGAAAAGGGTACATATTTTTTATCTCTCAGGTCAACATGTGAACACACCTGTTCGTGCCTTAACCCCCTTCATTTGTATAGACAGGGAGAATATTGAATATACATGTTAAAGATCCTGTAAGTTATATCTGTGGCCAGAAGCTTACACCTTAACCCACTTCATTTGTATGCACACGGAAAATATTGACTATGCATGTTAAAGATCCACTAAGCTGTTAAGTCTGTGTCCACCAGCTCATGGAAACATGAAAACACTGCGTGCACGCCCCCCGAAGACGGGGTATGCAGACTGTGCAGCAGCATACCGGCTGTGCAGTGTGGGCAAAACACGGTGAATGCAGGCTTCCGAGAAAATCGGAATGTTATGAACAAAATTTTTTTTTTTTTAAATCAAGAAATTGCTGGATGTCATTTTCATGAATTGTCTATATGATTTTCAAAGATTCGTCATATTACAGGAAGTAGATTCGATTTCGTAGTATATACATTTCCCCACAAACTCAAAATAAAATTTGCGGGGTAAAAAAAAGAAAAAAGACAGAAGGAAAGAAAGAAAAAGAAAAGAAAAAAGAAATTGTAAACTCTTTACACATTATGTTAGAATGATTTGTACTTTCTTTTCAGAAATCGTCGTTTA
>JAPXFY010000029.1:23287288-23322288 GCA_030674185.1 Monoplex corrugatus
TCTTCTGAGAGTAGAAGTGTGAGGAAGCAGGTTGGTTTTCCTGCTATCGATATGTGTGTGTTCTGTGCTCAGGGTGACATTCCAGTGTTTGCAGTTATGGAATAGTAAAATTAACCAAAGCATATATTTGTAGGAAAATATTCAGTTTATGTCAACTATTTTGGATATGTTGTGACAGTCATAATCGTAATACTGTTGTTGATTCAGACAAAGGAATATTGATTAGCTGAAAGATGTAACTAAATTGAACGTGCTCGCTTTGACTATTCTTTGCAGAACCCCTTGTTTTTGTAGTTATGAGATAAACTTACGCAGTATTTCAATGTAAACAATTTGTATCAAATTTTTGTTGTTTAATTTTTCAGTGTTTTGACATTAATATTGTGAGAATTTCGGATGAAACCAGTGCGAGCGTTTTGCAAGTTTTACACGTTTGTGTTTGACAGATCTCTGATTTATTTTCTGGAATCACGTTTGTAGTATCAAAGAGTTTACTAGCTATAGCATGTTTGTAGATCAAAGAGTTTACATAGCTTATAGCATGTTTGTAGTATCAAAGAGTTTACATGCTATAGCATGTTGTATCAAAGAGTTTTGTAATAGCATTTTGTAGTATCAAGAGTTTATATAGCTATACATGTTGTAGTATCAAGATTATGAGTTTATAACAGTTTGTATATCAAAGATTACATAGCTTATAGCATGTTTTAGTATCAAGAGTTTACATAGCTTATAGCTTTTGTAGTATCAAAGTTAATGCTAGTTTTATAAAATTTACAGCTAGCAGTTTGTAGTATCAAAGAGTTTACATAGCTTAAGCACTTGTAGTATCAAAGAGTATATTATGCACTTGTAGTATCAAGAGTTATAGCTTAACACGTTGTAGCAAAGAGTTTACAGCTAAGCACTTTGTAGTATCAAGTTTACATAGCTTATAGCATGTTTGTAGTATCAAGAGTTTACATAGCTTATAGCAGTTTGTAGTATCAAGAGTTTACTTAGCTTACAGCACGTTTGTAGTATCAAAGAGTTTACATAGCTTATAGCACTTTGTAGTATCAAAGAGTTTAATAGCTTACTAGCAGTTTGTAGTATCAAAGAGTTTACATAGCTTATAGCACGTTTGTAGTATCAAGTTTACATAGCTTATAGCATGTTTGTAGTATCAAAGAGTTTACATAGCTTATAGCACGTTTGTAGTATCAAAGAGTTTACATAGCTTATAGCACGTTTGTAGTATCAAAGAGTTTACATAGCTTATAGCACGTTTGTAGTATCAAAGAGTTTACATAGCTTATAGCACGTTTGTAGTATCAAAGAGTTTAATAGCTTATAGCACGTTTGTAGTATCAAAGAGTTTACATAGCTTATAGCACGTTTGTAGTATCAAGAGTTTACATAGCTTATAGCATGTTTGTAGTATCAAAGAGTTTACATAGCTTATAGCACGTTTGTAGTATCAAAGAGTTTACTTTAGCTTATAGCACGTGTTATGTGTATGATATCAAAGAGTTTACATAGCTTATAGCACGTTTGTAGTATCAAAGAGTTTATATAGCTTACAGCAGTTTGTAGTATCAAAGAGTTTACATAGCTTATAGCACGTTTGTAGTATCAAGTTTACATAGCTTATAGCATGTTTGTAGTATCAAAGAGTTTACATAGCTTATAGCACGTTTGTAGTATCAAAGAGTTTACATAGCTTATAGCACGTTTGTAGTATCAAAGAGTTTACATAGCTTATAGCACGTTTGTAGTATCAAGTTTACATAGCTTATAGCACGTTTGTAGTATCAAAGAGTTTACATAGCTTATAGCACGTTTGTAGTATCAAAGAGTTTACATAGCTTATAGCACGTTTGTAGTATCAAAGAGTTTACATAGCTTATAACACGTTTGTAGTATCAAAGAGTTTACATAGCTTATAGCAGTTTGTAATATCAAAGAGTTTACATAGCTATAGCATGTTTGTAATATCAAAGAGTTTAATAGATTAATAAACGTTTGTAGTATAAAGAGGTTACATAGATTATAACTCGTTTATAGTATCAAAGAGTTTACATAGCTTATAGTACGTTTGTAGTATCAAAGAGTTTACATAGCTTATAGCATGTTTGTAGTATCAAAGAGTTTACATAGCTTATAACACGTTTGTATATCAAGTTTACATAGCTGATAGCACGTTTGTAGTATCAAGTTTACATAGCTTATAGCATTTTGTAGTATCAAGTTTACATAGCTGATAGCACGTTTGTAGTATCAAGTTTACATAGCTTATAGCATGTTTGTAGTATCAAAGAGTTTACATAGCTTATAGCACGTTTGTAGTATTAAGTTTACATAGCTTATAGCACGTTTGTAGTATCAAAGAGTTTACATAGCTTATAGCACATTTGTAGTATCAAGTTTACATAGCTTATAGCACGTTTGTAGTATCAAGTTTACATAGATTATAGCACGTTTGTAGTATCAAAGAGTTTACATAGATTATAATACGTTTGTAGTATCAAGTTTACATAGCTTATAGCACGTTTGTAGTATCAAAAGAGTTTACATAGCTTATAACACGTTTGTACAGTAGTATCAAAGAGTTTATATAGGTTATAACACGTTTGTACAGTAGTATCAAAGAGTTTATATAGCTTATAACACGTTTGTAGTATCAAAGAGTTTACATAGCTTATAGTACGTTTGTATTATCAAAGAGTTTACATAGCTTATAGTACGTTTGTACATGTAGTATCAAAGAGTTTACATAGCTGATAGCAAGCAGGTAAACTGGGTTAGAATTGTATATTTCACACAAATTCAATATTAAAAAGAATAGAAAACTTCATGTTACACGTTAAAAATGGTTGAGAATCCAGTTTCAAACTCGCATTTCGTAATTTGTAATTTTAAAAGAGTACGCCACCTTATAGGAAATAGAATAGTTTGCATAACGGAAACATTTAACACTTACTGGATAGAATGTATCTTTTAACACTAAATTTAACATAAATACCAACATATTTACACCTTAGTCCTGGAATGGTATGGGTTTCTTTTCAGAATGACAGTGCGAAATTTCAAAGGGTTTCCCAGCTTACAAGAAGTAGAATGCTGGGGAGGCCATCTTCAGGCGGGAATGAAAGTTCTGTCTCTCAAGTTATCCAGAAGTTCTGATAACTGGCATTGGCTACTTGAACCCTTACTCTAAAGAGTGCATCACTTATGGGGACTATTCTTCATGCTTCATGGACCCCAGTGACTCGAGGAATTCCAGGTTAAGGGTGCTGCTAAGTGACCTTGAGGTGGGGGAGAGAAGGAGGTACTCCTGTACCGCCAGTACTTTCAAATCTGGGGAGGAGCCGCAGATTTCGTCTTGGTCTGTCCTTGTTACTAGAAACGGTAGGTGACATTTTCTTTTGTTGATTTCTGTCTGCTTGTCCGTTTGCGTGTAACACACAAATGCTTGTACATGTGTACACCCCCATGCACGTGCAAACACACACACACACACACACACACACACACACACACACACACACACACACACATACACACACGTACACATACATACACGCACAGACAAACGTGCACGCACACGCACACACATAACACACACGCACGACACACACATGCACATACATATATACATGTACACATGACATGCAGTGTCTTACATGTATAGCATGTTCATGAATTATGTGTGTGCGTGTGTGGGTGATAAAAAGAGGAGAGAGAGAGAGAGAGAGAGGGGAGAGAGAGAGAGAGAGAGAGAGAGAGAGAGAGAGAGAGAGAGAGAGAGAGAGAGAGAGAGAGCAGTCGATCTTATCCAGGAAATTTTCACCTGTCAGGGTTTGGGTGTTTTGTTGTTGTTTGTTTGTTTATCTGTGTGTTTGTTTGTCAGGTCGTCTGTTTCTCCAGTCAGTCTCTCTTTGTCTGTTTGTCACTGTTTCTGTTTGTCTGCCTGTTTGTCCATCTCTCTATCAGTACGTATGTAATTCATCTTTGTCTGTCTGATTGCTGTATGTCTTTTTATGCCTGTTTTTCTGTCTGTCCATCTATCTGTCTGTTTCATGGTCAGTCTCTGTCTGTCTGTCTCTCTGTCAGTCTTTCTGTTTTTCTCTCTGTCTGTGTATATATTTGTCTGTTTGTTTGTCAGTCTGTCTATCAGTCTGTCTATCAGCTTTTCCGTTTGTCTGTTAGTCGGTCTGTCAGCCTCTATGTTAGTCTTTTCGTTTGTCTTTCTGTCTGTCTTTCTGCCTATCAACCTGTCTGTCAGTCGGTCTGTCAGTTTATATTTCTGCCTGTCAATCTACTTGTTCGCTTGTCTGTCTGTCTGTCAGTCAGCGTGTCTATCAGTGTGTCTAAAGTCTGTCTGTCAGTCTGTCGGGCTGTCTGTCTGTCTGCCTGTCTGTCCGTGTGTCTGTCGTTTATTTGAACGGGGGTGTGGGGGTGGGGAGACAGGACAAGAACTGGAGCAGGGCGGAAACGATAGAAAACGATGATGACACCACATTTCACACACACACACACACACACACACACACACACACACACACACACACACACACACACACACACACACACACACACACACACACGCACACTCACACACAACACACACACACACACAACACAACACACAACACACACACACACAAACACAGAACACACACACACACACACACAGAGACACACACACACACACAAACACATACATGCACAGCACACACTCATGCACACACACACAGACTCACACACACACACACACACACACACACACACACACACACACACACACACACACACACCACAACACACACAGTACACACACATTACACACACATCACTCAACACACACACACACACTCACACACACACCACACACACACACACACACACACACACACACACACACACACGTTCTCCCTCCTCTTTCTCTCACTCTCACACACGATACACACAACACAAACAAACACGTGTACACACATACACACCACAAACACACACATGTACACCACAAACACACACATGTACACACCACAAACACACACAGTACACACCACAACACACACATGTACACACCACAACACACACATGTACACACCACAAACACACAATGTACACACACCACAAACACACACATGTACACACCACAAACACACACATGACACACCACAAACACACACATGCACACACCACAAACACACACAGCACACACCACAAACACACACATGCACACACCACAAACACACACATGTACACACACATACACTCAAACACACACACTCACACACACACACACACTCACACTCACACACATACACACTCACACTCACACACACACTACACACACACACACCAACACAACACACACACGCGCGCGCACACACACACGCACAGATGCACGCTTGCACGCACGGACTCATGCACGGATAGTCACCGTGTTGCAATTTGTCTGCTTTAAGAAAAATGCAATAAGCTCCATGTTACTAGACTGAAATTAAACATATGAAAGCGCTCCTCTTTCTGTCTACTTTCTCTTCTCTGTCTCTCTGTCTCTTCTGTCTCTCTGTCTGTCTGTCTGTCTGTCTCTCTCTCTCTCTCTGGCTGGCTGGCCGGCTGGCTGTCTCGCTGTCTGGCTCTATCTCTTTCTCTTTGCACCTTTCTTTCTATCTATCACTTTTGTTGTTTCAGTTTTTGCGCACTGAATGGAAGATTATCGGTATGTTTATGCTGGATTAAAACAAACTTTCTTTTGGGAGCATCGTCCAGGCTCTCTCTCTCTGTCTCTGCCTGTCTGTCTCTCTCTGTGTCTCTCTGTCTGTCTCTTTGTCTCCGTCCCTGTCTCTGTCTCTCTCTCTCTCTTTGTGTACATTATGAAAATTAACGAGAGAGATTCCTTCTGTGTGAATATAAAAAGCCGAATTGAACTTCAAAACACGGATGAATGGCATCACATACCTTCCACTGGCATCTTGAAATTTTCATCTATCTTATCTAATCTATCTATCTATCTATCTATCTATCTATCTATCTATCTATCTATCTATACAAAACTTTAAAAAAATCAGAGGCGTTTATCCAAGCGAACCAGAGAGAACTGATCAACTTTGGCTTCATGGGAGCTAAATCATGCTGCATTCTTTGAGTCAAGGGAGGGAACCGTTGTGTGTGTGTTCAAAGAGCAAAATGATAATGAGCGAGTTGCAGAAACACGTTGGCCAAAATGGCTGCCTGCTGGAGTGATGTGTTTTGGATTTACTGCCTGTTTTCGACTCTATGGACTTTCTCTGCTATGCCAAGACCCTCACACAGGTATGGTTTACAATCTAAAGATTCCAAAGCATTTGAAAAAGCTGGTTTTGTTTGTTGTCTTACCGAAATAAAGGCCATTTTGGTGCATAAGATCTTCTGAGAGTAGAAGTGTGAGGAAGCAGGTTGGTTTTCCTGCTATCGATATGTGTGTGTTCTGTGCTCAGGGTGACATTTCAGTCTGTAGAATTTCATCCGTTTGTTGTTTGCAGTTATGGAATGGTAAAATTAACCAAAACATAAATTTTTAGGACAAATATTCAGTTTATATCATGCGTTTTTGGATATGTTGTATCGGTGCTAATCGTAATACTGTTGTTGATTCAGACAAAGAAGTATTGATCAGCTGAAAAATGTAACTAGGTTGAAAGTGCTTGCTTTTACTATTCTCTTTGAAATCCTTGCCTTTGTGGTAATGAGATGGGACATACGCAGTATATCAGTGTAAACGTTTGTATCAACTTTTGTTGTGTGATTTACAGTGTTTTGAAATTAAGTTTGTGAGAAATTCGGATAAAATCAGTGTAAATGTGTTTGCAAATTTTACACGTTTGTGCTTGACAGATCTCTGCTTTGTTATCTGTAATCACGTGGTAGTATCAAAGAGCTTACTAGCTGAAAGCAAGCAGGTAAACTGGGTTAAAATTGTATATTTCACACAAATTCGATGTCAAAAAGAATAGAAAACTTCATGTTACACATTTAAAAAAATGGTTGAATTTCAGTTTCAAAATCGCATTTCGTAATCTGTAATTTTAAGAGTACGTCACCTTAAGAGAAAGACAATAGTTCCACAATAGAAATGTTTAACACTTACCGGATAGAATGTATTCTTTTAAAATTGAACTCAACATAAAATGTCCGAAAGTATTTACACGTTAGTCCTGGAATGGTATGGGTTTCCTTTTCAGGAATGACAGTGCGAAATTTCAAAGGGTTTCCCAGCTTACAAGAAGTAGAATGCTGGGGTGGACATCTTCAGGCGGGAATGAAAGTTCTGTCCCTCAAGTTATCCAGAAGTTCTGATAACTCGGCACTGGCTTACTTGAACACTTACTCTAAAGAGTGCATCACTTATGGGGACTATTCTTCATGCTTCATGGACCCCAGTGACTCGAGGAATTCCAGGTTAAGGGTGCTGCTAAGTGACCTTGAGGTGGGGGAGAGAAGGAGGTACTCCTGTACCGCCAGTACGTTCAGGTCTGGGGAGGAGGCGCAGACTTCCTCCTGGTCTATAGTGGTCATTAGAAACAGTGAGTGAAATGTGTCTGTCTGTTTGTCTGGTTGTTTGTCTAGCTGTTTGTTTGCCTCCTTCCAGCCTGTCTGTCTGCCTGTCTGCCGATCTGCCGATCTACTGATTTGCCGGTCTATCTGTTTGCGTGTCTATCTGCGTGCCTACTTGTCTGTCTGTCTGACCGTCCGTCCATCCACCTGTTTGTCGTATGTCTTTCTGAGTGAGTGAGTGAGTGAGTGTGTGTGTGTGTGTAATATATATATAATATATATATATATATATATATATATATATATATATATATATATATATATATATATGTGTGTGTGGGGTGTGTGTGTGTTCGTTCGTTCGTTTGTTCTTTGACTTAACGTCTTTTCACTATGTGTGTGTGTGTGTGTGTGTGTGTGTGTGTGTGTGTGTGTGTGTGTGTGTGTGTGTGTGTGTGTGTGTGTGTATGCATGCACTGGAGGAGAGTTGAAAGGCGTACAGTGTTATGATTATAACAATTTACACTAAGCATCAAATTAAAACTATGCATGTATGTGTGTTGATGTATGTATGTATGTATGTATGTATGTGTTATGTAGTAGTATGTATGTATGTATGTGTGTATGCTGTATTATGTATTTGTATGTAATGTATTGTCTACATGTCTGTCTATCTATCTATCTATCTATCTATCTATCTATCTATCTATCTATCTATCTATCTGTCTGTCTGTCTGTCTGTCTGTATGTATGTCTGTCAAGACAAGCTTTAACGAAATGAAGTAAATGTTTGATGGTTTTATTTATTCATTCATTATATATCTATTTATTCATTTGTCTATTTCTTTGTTGATTTGTTTGTTTATTCATTAATTTATTATAAAGTGTTTTGAATATTCTCAACATAACATTCGTTTTCAAACCTTTCAAGTTTTTAAAAAATGTCCACCTCCCCAAAGCAACAACAACCCCTCCAAAAATAAACTAACAAGCAAGCAAACAAACAAAGAAACAGACAAACAAACAAACAAACAGCAACCCCTCAAAAATAAGCACGCAAGCAAGCAAGGACGCAAGCAAGCAAGCGAACAAACAAACAAACAAACAAACAAACAACGAACGAACGAACGAATGAACGAACGAACGAACGAACGAACGAACGAACAAACCCCAGCAACAATAACAAGAAAGAAAGAAAGGACAATAGCAACAACAACAACTGGGTATGATTGCCTACATGTGGTTTAAAAAATCCAAACTGACGTACATGTAAATCACACTTGAATATACGAGCGAACGTGTGCATGTTGGAACTGCATTTCACGAACGTTTAGAGAGAGAGAGAGAGAGAGAGAGAGAGAGAGAGAGAGAGAGAGAGAGAGAGGAAACCTTCAGATTTTGATACACATCATGGGAAGCAACTCTTTCATGCTTGTCGACGCGAAGGGAGAGTACCATTCTTTCACGCATTTGCTGCGGAGAAGTCGGCTGGGAAGTTGCAGACGACAGTTCGCCATGATGGCTGCGCAGCGTTGTGAAATGCTGTGGATATATCTTTCGTTGTGTTTCTGTTCAGTCGCCATTTTGGCTGCTCAGGATGATAACGGTATGGTAGATTCGATGATAATGTATGGTTTGTTGACGGTCGTTTTCATTTTTATAAAAGACTGGTTGATGGATAGATCTTGTTTGTGCTAAACCTATCGTCTTGTGTACTTCATCAACGGGTCTGTGGCTCAGTGGCTGTGGTATTGATGATTCAAGCAGGGGCAAGAATTGTTGTTAAGCTGTACAGGCCTGTTATGTGCTCTGTCAAAGCGAATGTTGGTCTGTCTTTTCTATCAGCGAAATAACGTGGAGTTTTTCTCTCCTCCAACAAATACTGAGTCTGTCTTTGCAGTGAAATGAGAGAACTGTTTCTCTCTTTTGTGGTTGACTGACAAACATCTCGATCTCTTTTCACTGAAAGTGGGTGCTGTCAGTTGTTTGGAATTGTAGAGAATCCACCTCGGTGGAAGCTGTATTATTTGAAATGCTGTCATCATATCCCTCAGATTCTAAGAAAATTGTCAGTTTTCGAAGGGCTGCTATGTCCGGTTAATCTCAAATCATGCGTCTGTGAATATAAATATAGGTTTCATTGATCACACGTTAAAGTATGCTCCCATGCCAAAATTGCACCTGGTTATGCTTGGCGTATCAGATTTGGCGTGTCCTTGTTGTATCGTTTCTTTCCTCCACTTCACACCCACAGCAGACACAGACACAGACACGCGCTCGTGCGCACGCACACACACACGCACACCCCCCCACCCCCACACACACACACACATACGCGCGCGCACCCCCCCCCCCACACACACATAACCTGGCAAAAATTTGCTTAGAGTTTTTTTGTTAAGGTTTGAAATTATGAGCAGTATTTTTTTGAAAGACAATTTGATTATGTAAAAATTCAGCCCACACATGAGATAATTATCGTTTTTCTCTGAAATATCATAAAAGTGATCATATCTAGTAATTCAGTCAACGCATGAAGTTATCAACAATATTTTTCGAAAGATCATTGAAATTGGTTAGATGATTAAGTACTCATCATGCAGTAGATAGCATAAGATTTTCAGTAATATTTTTTGGAAGTTCATAGAAATAGTCGTGTAATAAATCAGCTTACAAATAATATTATCAGCAATAAAGTTTTCATAAGATGATTAAAACAACTATCCTGTAATAATTCCGCCGAGACATGAGATTATCAGCAGTATTGTTCGGAAGATTACTGAAATAATTGTCATGTAATAATCAGGTCATTAAGATAATTATCATGTGGTAATTTAGTTAATGTACGCAAAAGAGAATCACAACTTTTTTCCGGGAAAATCATTTTTAAAAAATCACGTGATAATTCAGCATACGCATAAAATAATCAGTAATATTTTTTTCTGAAGATCATGAAAATAATTATCGTGTAATAAATCAGTCTAGACATAAGATTTCAGCTACTTTTTTTTTAATCAAAAGAATATTGAAATAATGATAAGATGATGTTTACAAAAAGGAGAGACATACAAAGAAGCCAGAAAAACTACCTTAGTCGATTATGTGGTCTGTTTTGATTTTAGCATTGATTTTTAATCGTCTGAACAAAAATGTTCAGTATAATCATCTTTACGAACATAAAGTTGTTCTCAGTCCTCTGTTTTTAAAGCTATACATGACTATAGTTTAAAGTAATTAAACAGAATGGTACATGAGTTGTCGACAAATTGCGTCTGACCCATCAAATTTGAAGCAGCAAAAGCGAATAGTAAAAAGCAGATTACATGTGTTGTGGTGTTGTAAGAAAAAACGGAAATTTTGAAAAAAAAATCCAATAATATTTTATCACGGAAAGAATGACAATATTAGGAATTGACTGTGCGGAAAGTTACACTATCAATTCAAATCAAATCCTGAAAGTGACGGCAGACAACTCTACTTCCTATTTTGACTGCTAGCGGCTAACATTTTGAGGTAACAAGCCATCTTAGTAATATGATAGTAATTAGTCTCCTAATATAATCCCTCCTGGATGTGGCCGTCCCCCGAGAGTGTAAGGAATTCAGGGCCGAAACACTTGTCTAAAGGGGTTACTTCTCTGAAGACCTTCTGTTGTCTAGCTCTCCCTAGAGTTTCTTTCTACCTAATAGTAATTACAGTCTGTGTGTGGCGCTAAATCTTGACAGTTTAAATCAAAGCGCACTCACTCATGCGATCAACGCAGGCTACATACGAAAAACAAAAAACAAAACAAAAAAAAACTTACATGAACTTGGGGAAAGAGGTTAGTTGTAGACTTCGTTGTCGCCAAGACAGGTGAGTTTTTAAATTATAGTTTTAACAGCAGAAAGGGTGGGTTTCGGCGAAGGTTGAGTGTAAGTCTATTCCAGGCTGATGGTCCTGAAACAGCACAGAAATGCTGGCCAACGGTTGCTAGTTTAAATCTAGGAACCTGAAGGGGATGAATGGAAGATCAGAGTTATTCTGTGGGTATGACTTATGAATACATACACACACAGCATAGGCCATAGTGGTCTTCATTCCTCGATAGTGTACATTATGGCGACCATATCAGCTCGGTGTTAATCAAGGCGATGTGTTTATAACCTTTCCCACAGCAACCTTGCCATGACAGAACCACACCGGTAAGGTTGCCTACGTCGCATGGTGTAGTGGTTAGTGAAACGGACTACCAACTGGAAGGTTGTGGGTTCGAATCCCCATCGATCCCTTCAAAAATCACTGTCGGATTTTTCGGCTTCCACCGACTCCTACCCAGAGTTGAGCATGCTATGGTCTCTTTGGGAAGACAGAGATCACTATAGTCGAGCGTCATGCACTTCACGGATGCGTCATTGTGGGTGCCGCTCAAATCTTCTGACCAACACCGCAGGCGTCTGTGTCTCTCAGATCTGGCTGACGCCAAGTTATGCTGTGATACTAAGCTTAGACTACAGCCCTGTCACGCAGTCTCAGTTCTAGATGGAACTCCATACCATCATGTTTATCAGTCTCATCGTCACTGTCATCATGGCATTGTAAAAACTGCTCCAGCATCTGTGACCATTAAGTTGGCGTAGGAAAAGTGTGAGTTTACAGGAAATCATCCTAAGTGCGATGATCCTTAAAAGAAAAAGGTTCCTTAGTTCCTTGCTTCTGAGATTGACAGTAACCCTTGGGGCACCCCAGTCTATGAGGGCCCAGCCGCTGGGTTATCATCATCATCATGTGCACTACCGCATGGCGTTGGCGATCATGGCCCTCCATGTGCATCTATCCCTTGTTGCCGCAAGCACATCTTCCACCCTCTCTGTCCCCAGCCACCCTGCAAGTCCGTCCAGTATTTTCTCCCTGGGTCTACTTGGTGCTCTCTTAACTGCTGGGATAAGCGAGTGATTTTGTCGCTGTGCAGTGGCAGTCTCAGTATAATAATCTCTTTCATGCAAGGAGACCCGACAGCCGCATTTCAGGGTTTGTCAGTCGGAGGCTTTCCTTTAGTATCGAGAGCCGATGACTATACTATGAAAGGTCACAGGAGGTGTAGGGTCTACGTTAACCCTTTGACTCCCGCGCCTGTCCACCAGCATCCTGCATTATCGACAATGCCGCCAAAGCAAAACCTTAACCTTTTGATGCTCTCACCGGATCCACCAGCTTCCTGCATGAACTGGTGGATCTGGTGAGGGCATCAAAGGGTTAAGTTTTTCCAGTTGGTGGATAGTTTGCGGAGTCAAAAGGTTAATAGACTTTCTCGTACAGGTTTGACCGTCCGAAGTTTCAAAGGGTTCCCAAGCTTACAGGAAGTAGAATGTTCGGGAGGTCATCTGGACCCGGATGTAAAACTGCTGTCGCTGAAGATGTATAGACTTCCGGAACACGAAGTGTTGGCCTACTTCTTTCTGGTCAGCCAAGAGTGTATGACTTATGCGGAATATTCCTCGTGTTTCGAGGACAAATCCGATCCCAGAAAATCCAGACTGAGACTGTTGGTGTCGGACATGTCGGAGGGGGAAAGCCGTCGGTATGGGTGTGAGGCGGACACGGTGAAATACCTTCAGAGAGCGAAAACTACGGAGTGGAGCATCTGGGTGCGGCGAAAGAGTGAGTTTGAGAAGATGTGTGTTTGTGTGTGTGTGTAAGTTTGTTTGTTTGTGTTTTGTTGTTGCTGTTATTGTAGTTGTCTATCTTTGTGTTTGTATGTGATCAGTCGTCCTTGTAATGCTTCTCTCTCTCTCTCTCTCTCTCTCTCTCTCTCTCTCTCTCTCTCTCTCTCTCTCCCCTCTGTGTGTGTGTGTGTGTGTGTGTGTCTCTCTCTCTCTCTCTCTCTCTGCCTGTCTCCGTCGTCTCTGTCTGTCTCTCTTGCTCGCTCTCTCACTCTCTCGCTCTCTCTTTGTCTTTCTGTCTGTCTCTCTGTGTCTCTTTCTCTTCCATTGTCTGTCTGTCTCTGTATGTTTGTCTGTCTCTTTGTTTCTCTGTCTCCCTGTCACTCTGTCTCTCTGTCTGTCTCTCTTGCTTGCTGTCTCACTCTCTTGCTCTCTGTTTGGTTTGTCTCTTTGTCTGTTCTCTCTGTGTCTCTGTCTCTTTCTCTCTCTTTGTCTGTCTGTCTCTGTCTCTGTCTATCTGTCTCTCTTTGTCTTTCTATCTCTATTCATCTCTCTCTCTGTTACTCTCTCTGTCTGTCTTGCTTGTTTTTTTCACTCTTGTTTTGTGTGTGTGTTTCTCTCTGTGTCTGTCTGCCTCTCTGTGTCTCTTTCTCTCCATTTGTCTGTCTGTCTCTGTCTCTATGACTCTCTTTGTCTTTCTCTCTGTCTCCCTGTCAGTCTGTCTTTGTCTGTCTCTTTTGCTCGCTCTCTCACTCTCTTGCTTTGTGTGCGTGTGATTCTCTTTGTCTGTCTTTTTCTGTGTGTCTCTTTCTGTCTCTTTGTCTATATGTCTGTCTCTGTCTTGTCTTTTTCTCTGTCTGTCTCTGTCTCTTTGCTTATGTGTCTGTCTCTGTCTCTGTTTATCTCTTTATCTGTCTCTCTGTCTCTGTCACTTTTCTCTGTCTCTGTCTGTCCCCTTTCTCTCTCCCCCTCTCTCTCTCAATACAGACATACCAAACGCATTGCACAGCAAACGAGCATTGTACGAGGTGTCTTCACGCGTTTGTTCCACGTACCGTGTCAGTTTTGAATAGAGCATTACTACAAGAGAAGACTTTTTGTTGTTGTTGTTGTTTTCAGCAGATCTAACATTTTATGTCGGACGACGTGTATGTGTGATCTTGCGCTGTTGTGTGTGTGTGTGTGTGTGTGTGTGTGTGTGTGTGTGTGTGTGTGTGTGTGTGTGTGTGTGTGTGGTGGAAATGGAAGGTGGAGAGGGCATGTTGATCATCTGTATCTGCACGTGTGTGTGTGTGTATGTGCGCACGTGTGTATGTATGTGTGTGTGTGTGTGTTCGTGTGTGTGTGTGTGTGTGTGTGTGTGTGTCTGTGTGGTCGTTCGTTCTTTGAGTTAACGTTTTTTTCATTAAGTGTTTCAAAGGAGAGTGATATGAAGACCGCTGATGGCAGAACTGGAATGGCCATATTCAGACTAGTGATAGATTTGTCTTTTGAATTTACTTTTTGAAAACTTCCATTGTATTGAACCCTATATTTAATGAATATAAACACATTTGTAAAACGAGCTCTTGCAGAATTTAGATACGGTGTGTGAGAAATCGCTTTGTATTGCAAACGATATACAGCATCAGATGATGATGTTTTGATGCGTACATTGGTAGCTGTGCCGATCGAAAATGCAGTATACATTTTGTTTTAGGGTGTTCTTGCCTTGATGACTAAGACAATGCAGACACCTGCGGTGCTGGTGGAGAATTTTAGCACCATCCTCAATGACGCATCCGTGAAGTGGATGAGACTCGACTGTGGGGTCCCAGTCTTCCCAATGAGCATAGCACGCCCAAGCTCTGGATAGGACTGGTCAGATCCGAGAAATCTCCAATCTTTTTGATAGTACTGATGGGATTCGAACTCACAGCCTTCCAGCGGTAGTCCATTGCATTAACCATACGACCACTGGACTGGTTGATTAAATTTCATCATCCGCATTACGTTTAAACAAAAACAGTATCCAGTTTCTGTTGAAATCATGATGAATATGGCCGCCACCTGCTTTAAAACATGTGACTTCCACGTTGACTTTGCAATGTGGTTCTTCTTCTCATAATTTATTATATTTTCAGCACGATTCTATTACATACATAAATTCATGTATACATGCGTGTGTTGTGATAATGTTATGCTTTATTTTTTTCCATGAAGAAGGAAAGTTTTGTCATCCACAACATGACACATTTTTGGGGTTGAAATATTCCACTAAAAACAATGGGCTTGTATGAAAAACAGATCCCAACAGCTTAGAAGTGTATCACATTAAAAAAAGATAGATTATAGGGAAAAGGATAATGTTGTAAAAAAAAACAAATACTTCAAATCTCCCGTGGGGATGCCGGCGGCTCTTTCAATTAGAATAGTATCCCCACCTTCTGGAAATGTCTGTGCTAGAAATTTCCTCTTTTCTGTCACTCTCTTTGTTTCTTTCTTCCTCTTTTGCCATTTTGTCATTTCTTTCTATCAGTTTCGGCCTTGCTGGTTCATTCACCTGTGTGTTTTCGATGAAAGTCTTAGTACTTTTCTTAGGATTGATAATTAGGTACATGTGTTATCATTTTTGGCTCTAGGGCGTTATGAAAATGCGGAAGCAATTTTGGTAATGTTATACCGGTTTATATGTTTTGGTGTCCTTAGGCATGCTTAAATTTGTAATCATGTGTGTTCTTTCAATCCCCTGTGCATAAATTGGACGGAATGTCAACGTCAGGGGCATTCCTTAGATTGTGCGCGCGAAGGCATTCATATGTGTACTTTATTTTCTTTTTTTTCCTTTTTTTTTTCGTGTTGAGGTATTGTGTATGTTTTGTAGCGTTATAGCCTTGATATGGCTCTACGCAGTCGGCTGGCTTTAAACAACTATATTATCTTTAGCTAACTATGTAAATCTCCATCGTAAGAAGCTGGGAACAAATAACATTCAAACTGTATGTCAGTTTTTGTTGTTTGTTATCATGCTCCAGCCGTGGTTCTGTTGGCTCGCTCAGTCCTTCAGTTTTTAACAAACGTGTATGGTATGCACTGTTTGGCAAACTTTATTAATTAATTAATTATTAATACTTAGTTTGTTATATTCATTTATTTATTTATTCATTTATTATTATTTTCATTCATTCATTCATTCATTCATTCATTCATTCATTCATTCATTTATTTATTCATTCGTTCGTTCGTTCGTTCTTTCTTTCCTTCCTTCCTTCCATCCTTCCCTCCTTCTTTCCTTCATTATTCGTTCATCCATCCATCCATTTATGTCCATGTTTAAATTTGTTTATTCATTCATACAACCTGTGCCACACACAACCTGTTCCTGTCAACGTAACAGATTTAAGAAAAAATATGGGACGCAACTCATCCAGTCTTGTTGATAGCAAGGGAGAGCACTGTTCTACGATCATACATTAGCGTGGCAGAAGACTGCTGGGCAGTTGCAGACGACAGTTCGCCATGATGGCTGCGCAGTGTTGTGAAATGCTGTGGATATATCTTTCGTTGTGTTTCTTTTCAGTCGCCATTTTGGCTGCTCAGGATGATAACGGTATGGTAGATTCGATAATAATGTATGATTAGTTGACGGGTTTTGCATTTTACGTAAAATCAGTTGATGGATAGTCCGTATTAAACTCTTGTTGTCTGTGACTATCTCCAACGGGTCTGTGGTATTGATGATTTTAGCTGGAGCAAGAAAGTGTTGTGGAGCTGTGTAGGGCTGTTTTGTCTTCTTTCACAGCAATGATCTTTCTGTCTTTTGCGTTCAAATGACATTTTCGTTTCAAGAATTAGCGTTTGTACGGCAAATTCACAGAACGTTCTTTTCAAAATGCTTGCTGTGTTTTGTTGTTTAGAATGGTTAGAAACGTATCGTCAGTGAAAGTAGATCTTTTGGCTTGTTTGTTGTTCAGACTGCTGCCAAATGTCTTCTAGTTCTATGGGACAGTATTATTTCAAACACTAGCACATTATTTTGTCAGTTCTCGGTTTCAAAGAAGATTTTGTGGAAGTGCTGTTAATGTAAAAACTGATGCACCTGTAACTAAATTGACCAATCATTCTAAAATACTTTGTGTCCCACACCAAACCTGCTCCCGGTAGATTTCACGTGTGAAATAAATTGCCGCTATGGTGTTACTCCTTCATTACATCGCATATTATGGGGGTAGGAGGGGAAACAAAATCGTGCACAAAACGTGCTCTATATACTGTGTATCCTCATGAAAATACAGCCCAGGTAAAGAATCGCCCGTGACGTTTTCAGGGCGATAATGAAATTCTTTTCCTTTAAAAGTTGCGAATATGAGACGGGGAAGACAGAAAATGAAGCCAGAACACACAAACCTTGTGTGTGTCGTTTGCGTTTTAGTATGTTACTTAAAGTCGGTCTTTTTTTTAACCGAATTTCAGATTTTTCATGCAAACAGTTGACTATTCTATTGTTAATGGTTTTTACCACCACCACCCCCCCCCCCCCCTATATGTTATGTTTTCTCAGTTGTTAAAGATGCAGATGGTTTTTATAAAGCGGCGTTACAGATTCACATATTTCGTCTTGTTTTACAAAGAAACACCAGAGAAGTGTTCCTGCTGTATATTTCATGAAGAAACATAAGAGAAGTCCTCTTGCTTTTTTTTTTTTTACTAAGTAATGGAGAAATCTTCCTAGTTTTTTTTCACAAAGAAACAGAAGTCTTCCTGCTTGATTTATTTTTATAAAGAAACATCAAAGAAGGCTTCCTGCTATTTTTTTTACGAAGAGACACAAGAGAAGTTTTCCTGCTTTATTTTTACGAAGGAACATCAAAGAAGTCTTCCTGCTTTTTCTTTCTTTTAAGAAACAGAAATCTTCCTGCTATAATTTTTTTTGTAAAGAAACATCACAAAAGTCTACCTGTTTTCTATTTGTTATAAAGAAACACCAGAGAAGTCTTCCTGTTTTATTTTTCATAAAGAGACATGGGAGAAGTCTTTCTGTTTTTTTGTTTTTTTTATGTAAAGAAACATCAGAGAAATCTTTCTGCTTTTTTTTTATATAAATAAACATTAGAGAAGTCTTTCTGCTTTTTTTTTAAAGAAACATCAGAGAAGTCTTTCTGCTTTTTAATATAAACAAACATCAGAGAAGTCTTCCCGCTTTCTTTTTTCTTAATACAGAATCATCATAGAAATCTTCCTACATTTTTTGTTACAAAGTAATATCGGAGAAGTCTTCCTTTTTATGATTTATTTATAAAGACTTTATCAGAGAAGTTTTCCTGTTTTATTATTTACAAAGAAACACCAGAGACGTCTTTCTGCTTTATTTTGTATAAAGAAACACCAGAGAAGACTTCCTGTTTTTTTCTTTACATAGAAACAGCTGAGAATTTTTTCTGCGTTTTTGTTTATAAACAAACATCCTGTTTTTTTTAAACAAAGAAACACCAAAGAAGTCTTCCTGCATATTTTTGTTTATAAAGAAACATCAGAGAAGTCTTCCTGCTTTTTTTTTTACAAAGAAACATGAGATAAGTCTCACCATTTTTTGTTTGTTTGTTTGTTTTACGAACAAACATCAGAGAAGTCTGCATTTTTTTTTTACAGAGAAACACCAGAGAAGTATTCTTGTCCTTGTTTCCGCTAAGTTTTCTTTGTTTGTTTGTTTGTTTTTCCTTGTGTCTTTTGTATACACGTGACAAAGACCAGTTGGACTAAAATTTGCGGAATTTAAAAACAAAACAATTAAATTCGCGGACTTAGTCTCCTTTTGTGTGTTTGTTCTTATTTGCTTGACCGCTGGCAATCCAGAGATCATTCTGGTTTAGATGTCAGGGTACGATTAATTTTAGCAACACAAAAATAGATTTCTATGAATAAAAATCATGAATGAACGAGAAGATTAGTTTTTTTTTTCTCTCTAGGGAGGTGAGATACGCGGAAGCAATTTTAGGTATTGATGCTTGTTTTATATATGTTTTGGTGTCCTTAGGTATGCTTATATTTGTATTCAGATGTGTTTTTTAAATCCTCTGCGCGATAAATTGGACGGAATGGTCAACGCCACGGGCATGTCCTTAGATTATGTGCGCGAATGCATTGATATAACGCGCTTAAGTTTCTTTTCTTTTTTTTTCTTCTTTTTGTTTTCGTGCTGAAGTTTTGTATGTTTTGAAGCGGTTATAGCCCTGATATAGCTCTACGCAGTCGGCTGGGCTTTAAACAACAACAACACCAAAAATAACAATAATAATAATAATGATACTACTACTACTACTAATGATAATAATAATACTAATACTAAAAATAATAATTGTAATGATATTAATAACAACAACAACAACAATAATAATAACAACAATAATAATAATAATAATAATAATAATTAATAATAATAATAATAATAAAAAGTTTCTACTTGTCTCCGTTTCTTGATAATGAATACAAAGACATAATATCGACTCGAGTTTTAATGAACTGGGCAAAATAAAAACACACATCACGTTTGAACACACTTCTCGAATTTGAATACTTTCGGGGGGTTATAAAAGCGGGTGGTGTGGATGTGTGAAGAAAACAGAAAGAGTTGGGCTAGCATGAGTTGAGTTTCTCTCGCAGGCATGACCGTCCGCAGTTTCAAAGGATTCCCAAGCTTGCAGGAAGTAGAATGCTCAGGAAGTCATCTGGAACCGGATGTGAAACTTATGACTCTGAAAATGTACAGACTGCCAGAACACAAAGTTTTAGCCTATCTGTTTCTGTTTAATCAAGAATGTATGACTTACTCGGAATATTCCTCGTGTTTCGTGGACAAATCTGATTCAAGAAAATCCAGGCTGAGACTTCTGGTGTCGGATATGTCGGAGGGGGAGAGCCGTCGGTATGGGTGTGAGGCCGACAGTGTCAAATATTTAGAGAGGACGAAGACTTCAGTGTGGAGCATCTTGGTGCAGAGAAACAGTGAGTTTCTGGTGGATGTTTGTACTATATGTGGTGATGTTTGTTTGTTGATGATGTTTGTTTGTTGTTCTGGTTCATCAGTAAACTTGCCTTCCTGTCCGTCCGTCCTTTTGCTTTATCTGTCTGTCTTCTATGTGTCTGTCCCTGATGCTGCGAAATAGCGAGTTGTGGTGATGATGTTTGTGGTGATGTTTGTGATGATGTTAACAATGATGTTTGTGGTGATGTTATGATGATTTACGTAATGATTCTTCAACTGGATCAAACAGCAGGGAATTTCATCATTTTTCTCCTAATTTTTGTATTTGGTGTTTTGTTTGTAATCTTAAATTCACGCTTGACAAAGCCAGTTGGCCAAAATTTGTACCTGTCTTGTCTGGTTGTATAAATACCTCCGATTCTTTTTTCTTGTTTTTCTGGTTCGATTTATGTTGTTGTGTTAATTCACCTCACCCGCGTTCCTGTCTTTCTGTTCTCTTTGTATATTTCTGTCTTCTGTATGTCTGTCTGCGGTGTAGAAAACAGCGAGTTTGTGATGAAAATTTGTTTTCTTGGGGTTTTTTTTTTTTGTGCGTTTTTTCTTTACATTCTTGGGTTCTGTCACTTTGTTTTTCTTTCCGAATCTGTATTCTGTCTCTCAGCTCTGTCTGTTTGTGTGTCTCCCTGTTTTTCTTAGATCTGTCGGTTTGTTTGCTGTCTGTCCAGTGTGTGTGAATGAGTGTATTTGTATTCATTCCTTCATCCCCATTCCCCCCCCCCCCCCCCATTCTCTCTCTTGTTCCACCTCCTCTTTATCACAGTGTACTTTCATTCGGTGATTTTTTTTATTTGTGTTTGGTTTACCTCCCTTCCTCCTTCTCTTTCTATATCTGTCTGTCTGTCTGTCTGTCTGTCTGTCTCTCTCTCTGTGTCTCTTTCTGCCTGCTGGTCTGTCTTTTCTCTGTCTCTCTCTCTTCGTGTATATGTCTGTCTCAGATCTTTCGTTCTTCTCGTATATATATATAATATATTAGTGCTCTGTCTCTGTCTCTTTGTCTCTCTCTCTCTCGTCTCTGTCTGTCTGTCTGTCCTGTCTGTCTGTGGGCGCGTGTGTATGTGTCTGTGGTTTGTGTGTGTGTGTGTGTGTGTGTGTGTGTGTGTGTGTGTGTGTGTGTGTGTGTGTGTGTGTGTGTGTGACACTATCATTCGAAAAGATGTCATCATCATCATGTGCCTGCCGCATGGCGTTAGCGATCATGCCCCCCACACGAATCTATCCCCTGTCGCTGCAAGTCCATCTCACACCCTCTCTGTCTTCAGCCACCCTGCAAGTCCATTCAGTATTTTCTCCCTGGGTCTGCCAGGCGCTCTCTTTCCCTCCAGCTTTCCTGTTGTGACCAGGTGCTCCAATTCCCCTTCCTCATAAAATGTCCTACAAATGTTTGCTTGTCTTTTCCTAATCTTCCTTTATTAATGATCTTCTTATGTTTGCCCCCTTCAAGACCGTCTTGTTTGTTTTCGTTGCTGTCCATGGAACTCTCAACCATCTTCTTAGAAACCACATTTCGGCTGCCTTAATTTTCTTCTGGCTTTGCGTATTGATTGCCCACGCCTCACAACCGTGCAACAGTATGGGTCTATGTAACATTCAAAAACTCTCTTCCTGATGCTAATCGATAGGCATTTGTTGGTAAGAACGCTTTTAATCTTCTTGATTGCTGCGTTGGCTTGGCGTAATAATGAAAAAAGGCAGTAATTCCTTAAGTGGAGAAGGCTTTGAAACAAACACGCACAGTGTGTTGCTGGGCGGTATTAGACAATACTGCGATAATATATAAGCCTTTGGTTATGGGTAGTGGGTTGGTTGGCACCCACCTCCATCACACACCCTTCTTTTTCTGTAAGTGGGAGGGGGGAGGGGGAGGGGAGAGAAAGTTGAGTAGGCAAATGGGGAATTTAATGTGGATTATATGTAACAAGTTGTAATAGACGTTTTTATTTAAATATTTTTCATAGGGTGAAAAAAAAACCAACCGATGGTGGTGTGTGGTGGTGGTGTGTGTGTGTGTGTGATGGTGATGAATGATTTTATTCATATCATTTATTCTTATTGTCTGTTTCTTTTCTTTTCTTTTTTTTTTTTCGTGGATGGAAACTTGATTACTAGTATATTATTTTTTCCTCCTTCGGTCATATTCTTGCGTGAAGAAGAGGTGGCGGTGATGGTGAGTGGTGGTGGGTGTTTGTAGTTGTGTGTGTGTATGATGATGATTTCATTTATATCGTTTATTCTTACTTTCTTTTCTCTTTTTTTCTTTTCTTTGTTCCATGAGTGGAAACTTGATTACCAGCACATTATATTTTTCTTCGTACTGTTATATTCTTCCGTGAGGAAGAGGTTTGATAAAGATTATTCAGGATATTTCAGATGTTTTTCTAAACCACACCATGTCATCTAAGTCAGTGATGTAATCTTCTTGAAATATGAGGCTTCAAAACAATTTATTACTCAAGAATATTAGCATCAGGTCCCGGGGGACCCGTTTTACAGCTAGTCTTCCTGTTCTGTACATGCAATGTAAACATATAATAATTGAAAAATATCTACGCTCGAATTAGATGTCTTAGCTGGTATGCTTAATACTATCAGGAAATTCAAGTGCTTAAGTCATTGCTCTCTTTGTCTGTCTCTTTCTGTCTCTGTCTCTGCTCTGTCTGTCTGTCTATCTGTCTCTCTGTGAGTGCATGTTTCGCTTTTGTTGTGTTTATAAATAATATATATTATATGTATGTATATATATATATATATATATGTATAAAAGTGTGTGTGTGTTTGTGTGTGCTGTTTGTGTGTGTGCGTGTGTACGTGCTGTGTATGTGTGTGTCTGTGTCTGTATGTGTGGTGTGTGTGTGTGCGTGCGCGTGTGCGTGCGTATTTTTGACATTAGAATCACATGCAATATTAAAAAAGATCAAAAAAAAAAAAAAAATCATTCCCCGACAGTAACGTTGTTACGAATTGGTCTCTGGAAATGGGACATAAATCCTGCTAGCCTTGTCTCCACTAAGGGAAACAACTTCGGGTCTTTTTAGCGACGACGACAGTTTCTGGCAACAAAGACAGAAGAGTTCTGGGTTCGCCATGATGGCTGCAGCCTCAGTCTGTGTCGTTTACACTTTGTGGATTTTCGCTTTTTGTGCGGTCACAATTCAACCATCACTACTGCCCAGCGGTAAGTTGATTCTGTGTAGTTTCTGTTGAATTTTTGTGGTGATTTTATAGATGAAAAATGTTTGTGGTGTTTGTGGTTAGTTGTATCAGCAACGTAATTGTATTCGTTCATTGTGTGGGTTGGTGGGTGTGCTGTAGTATTGATATTCCTGCTAGTTCCAGCTCGTGTCTTGTGCTCAGCGGGTCAGGAAAAAAGAAATGAACCGTGCGTTTCAAATGGGTAACCTATGATCAAAATAAAATATTCTGTATTTATAAATATCAGTGACAGATAGTAGATTCACTATTTCTGGATACTACGAAACTAAAGGAATGTTTGACATATTACTTAATACACATTTGCATGGATTCACAATGTGTTGTTGAAGCTTATGTGGCTGGTATTTATGTCGTGGTAGAAGTCACACCTTCAAAACTATAAAACTAAAGGAATGTTTTATGTATTACTTAACGTACAGTTGCATGGATCCACAGGTTTATAGCGAGTGGATAGTTGTGTTTTAAATCAGACCTTCAAATTGTATGAAACAAAGGAATATTTGATATTTCACTTAACGGTACATTTACATGGATCCACATGTTTATAGCGAAGAGCTAGTTTGTTGTAAGTCAGACCTTCAGTTATTTATTTACATGTATTTCATTTATCTGTACTTCGAACATAAGATACACAGATACGCATACCATTTTCATGTAACCAAGAGTTTTCCAGTGATAGACTTATACTGTACTAGTAAAATAAAATATAGGCTAGGTAAAACATACACTGGGTAGAACTCAGGGCCTGGCCAGCTCATGGGTTTATTGCAGGCTAAAGGCTTGTTCCATGACCACCATACACATGGCACCTGCACGTCAGTGCATATGGAATTCATTCCGAGCGCGGGGACGAAATCTTGAGAAACTGAAGCTGAAACTTGCATAGATCCAGAATGAATTAAGACAGATAACAAGAGTATAACAGCAAATAGACACTTTGAAACAAAATATATGTGTCCTGTAGTGGTAGCGTGCAGTTATATGGATCCAAGACGGGCTTTTAGATACAACTGTATAAACTGTAGCGCTAACGTTATGCTAAACGGTTGTTTTTCATTATTTATTGATTTTTTTAGGATCATTGCACTCAGGGAGGTTACCTTTGTGCCCCCTTTTTTTTTTCGTCCCATTTTCTACGGCATCTTAATGGCTACAGAAGTTAGCACAGATGTTTTTGTTTTAACAATCATGATGATATGTCGATGAGGATGATAATCACGATGCTATGCAGTTTCATCTAGGATTGAGACTGCGTGACAGGGCTGTGTACTCTACGCTTACTATCATAATATATCCTGGCGTCAACCAGGCCCGAGAGATACAGACACTGCGGTGCTGGTCAGAAGATTTGGGCGGCACCTTCAATGACGCATCCATGAAGTGGATGAAGACTCGACTGTGTGGTTCCAGTCTTCCCAATGAGCCCATAGCACGCCCAACTCTGGGTAGGAGCCGTTAGAAGCCGAAAATCCCACATGATTTTGGAATGGACTGATGGGATTGAACCCACAACCTTCCGTGGTAGTCCGTTGCGCTTAACCACTACACCACGGCGACTGGTTCAGTTTATTATTATTTATTATTACATTATGATTATTATGAATGATGATTAGCATTATTACTTCTACTATTTTAGTAGTATTATTACTATCATTATTTTTTTGTTCATTCATCTGTTACAATTTGTAAACTTTGTTCACGTCATGTTTATTACCCATTTAAATTTTTTTTATTTGGATTATTCATTTTCGTGCGCGCGCGCCGCGCACGCCCCCACACACACACACACACACACACACACACACACACACACACACACACACACACACACACACAACGCACGCACCACCACCACACACACACACACACACGCACTAAGCGAAATTCATATGTAGACCATTCCATAATGTATAGTTTTCGTAGCGAAGAAAGATTAATAGAAAATGTTCACAGCTAACACAACGACTGAACTGTAGATTAAAATGGTGTACTTTCCCTCCCAGGAATGACAGTGCGTCACTTCCGGAATATCACTCTTCTACAGGAAGTGGAATGCTGGGGCGGGAATCTGAGTCAGGGCATGGAATTACTGTCCCTGAAGTTGTTCAGACTTCCTGAGCACACCATGCAGACGTTTGCTAACGTCATGAAAGGAGAATGCGTCACGTTCTCTGACTATTCTTCCTGCCGCATCGACGAGAACGATCCTAGAAAATCCCTCGTACGTCTGCTGGTCTCAGACCTGGACCAGCGGGAAAGCAGACGATACGGGTGTGAAGCTACTGTGTTTAAGTCGGTGGATGGCACCGAGACATTTACCTGGACTTTGGTCGTCAAGAGAACCCGTGAGTGATTTTTTCTTTTTTTTTTTCTGTCTCCTCTTTGTATCCGAGATGTTGAAGAAAAGTTTGTGTGAGGTTCTTAAGTCGTTTTTCTTTGTATCCGAGATGTTGAAGAAGAGTTTGTGTGAGGTTTCTTTAAGTCGTTTTTCTTTGTATCCGAGATGTTGAAGAAGAGTATGTGTGGCTTCTTTAAGTCGTTTTTCTTTGTATCCGAGATGTTGAAGAGAGTTTGTGTGAGCTTTTTTAAGTCGTTTTCTTTGTATCCAAGATATTGAAGAAGAGTTTGTGTGAGGCTTTTTTAAGTCCTTTTTTTCTCTTTATATCCGAGATGTTGAAGAAGAGTTTGTGTGAGGCTTCTTTAAGTCTTTTTTCCTCTTTGTATCCGAGTTGTTGAAGTTTGTGTGTGAGGCATTTTTAAATGTTAGTCTTTTTTATCTTCCGATGTAGCAGTCTACTAGTAAATGATACCATAGGCGGATACCTTAGCCGACTTGTTGAAAAACAGATTAAGGCATTGACGTCTTCTTCTTCTTCTTCCTTCTTCGTGTTCTTGTTCTTGTTCTTTTTTTTTGTTCTTGTTCTTGTTCTTTTCTTTTTCTTGTTCTTCTTCTTTCCTTCTTTTTTGTATTATTATTCCCAAGCAATCACATTGACGGCACCGTCTGAACTACTACTGTGACTTGAGCTCCTCTTTTATTCATATATTAATTTCTTTTAAATGGGTCGGACTTGAAGTTCTGCCCCAACTCTGTACTTAATCACGACTGTGCATAAGGTTTATTTCTTTTCTTTGAAGGGTCAGAGGAAGTGGGGAGAAAAGGAGCGAACCAAGCGGTTTGTGTTTAACTTCTGTTTAAACATGTGTGTGTGTGTAGTATATGAGAGAGAGAGAAAAAGAAGAGAGAGAGAGAGAGAGAGAGAAAGGGAAAGAGAGAGAGAAAAAGAGGAGAGAGAGAGGAAGATGGAGAAAGAGAAAGAAAGACAGACAGAGATAGAGAGAGAGAGAGAATGGAAGGGGTGGGGGGTAGAGAGAAAGAGAGAAAGAAGGAAAGAGAGAAATAGATAGAGAGAGAGAGAGAGAGAGAGAGAGAGAGAGAGAGAGAGAGAGAGAGAGAGAACACGAACTAGATATTCTCAGCTTTTGCGGATGTAACTATATGAAGGTGGACTGTTGAAGAGTTGCGAAGACTGAAACTGTGTTTGATATCAGAACTGTTTGAGGAAGATGTGTGAAAACATTTTCAGGGGAATATCCGACAGTATTGTATTACCAGTATCGTCAAAGCACATAAAGTCTCATTTCAACTTAAAACCTTCTTCAAAACCACCGTTTTTGAAAAATAGAAAATCTGGATTTTTTGAAAATGACATTTTTATGAAAAGATGATTGTTTGAATGGCTTGACTACCTTGTTTTTGATTTTTTTTCTCTCCACTGATTTCGAGGAGATTAAGATCAATTACCAGCAGATTTGGACGGAGTGCGTATGAAGTTACCGAGGGCTATGAAATGCTGTCTTTGAAATAAGTATCAACTAGTACCAGTATCAGTTACCTGGAAACATTATTTCGTTATTGCCATTATCCTTTTTTTCACCCGCGTGCTTGCTTTTCTCGTTAGTACCGTCACTATTACTGTTGTTATGGTCGTTGTATTTCATTTTCACCCAAAAGAAAACATCACATTTATTTATGTTAATATGTATGTTAAATGGGTATTTCTCTTGGTTTATCTTCTCTTGAAAATAATAGAGATGTTTTTTACTTCGAGCGGTTACTTGGTTGCGTTGATAATGATGATGATGATAATGATTATCATCACCAGTCGTCGTTGTCCTCTCTCTCTCTGCTCTCTGCCTGTCTGTCTGTCTGTCTGTCTGTCTGTCTCTCTTCCTCTCTCTCTCTTCTCTCTGTCTGTCTATCCCCTCACTCTCTCTCCATGTAAAAAAATGACGTGTTTATTAATTACTCTCGTATCTTCATAAGTAAAGAAATTCATCTCATTTGTCTCTTTCTCTTTCACACTCAGACGCACACGTACGCACACACATACACACACGCACACACACATACACACACGCACACACATTCTCTCTCACTCACTCATTCACCCACCCACTCACTTACGCACTCACTCACACACTTCTTTATTTATTTATTTTTTAAAAACTTTTATTTATTCATTTTGTTGTTGTTGTTGAAATATTTCGCTACCGTTTTTTTGTTTTTTTTTCGTAGTCATGTCCGTAGTTAAGCAACAAAACTTGCGATGTCTGAAGATTTTAAGGGACGTAACTACTCCTTCCTTCATTACAAACAAGGGACGTCACTCGGGTTTCGCTATTTTTTAACACCACACAAGCTCGACCGGAGACAGAAGGAGAGAGCATTCGCCATGATGACTGCACGGTCGCAGTTCGTTTGGATTTTACACTGCATTTTCCACATTTTTCTCCATTTGTGTGACTGCTCCAACAACGGTACGTAAACTTTGAGTTTTATATTAGCTATTCCTAACGTTCTGATATAGAAATAATAACAAAATATGGAGACGAAAGAGCAGACTTATCCATGTTTCGTTGTCATTATCATTTTCTCGATAGCAGACCGCTTGCATGGCTTGTAGTAGTAAATGTGTCGATGGCAGGATTTGTGGCAGTAACTACACATGCTCAGCGTTTTCTCTTTGTTTCCTTCATTAGAGTTTGGAGAGATTCATTGTACGATTCCATATGCGCTCGACTCAAATCTGCCAGCAGGTAGTATCCGACAGAATCGTTGAGCTGGCGGAAAACTCAATGCGCTGTTTACGGCCTTGAAACGAGGGGCGGAACGGGATCTGTGAGATACTGACACTGACACCACCAGAATGATTGGAACGTTAAACCTTTGACTCCCTCGTCCTATCTACCGGCCTCCTGCCTTGTAAGCCATGATAGCGAAGCAAAAATTTAACCCTTTCACTACCTCACCCTATTCACCAGCTTTCATTTCATTTCGTTCTGGTTTGGTTTGTTAGTTTTTTAAAAGAGCTACATAGACCCTTTTCGCTAGTTCTACACAGTTAACATGACCAGGATTTTTTTTAAAGAGCTACATAGACCCTTTTCGCTAGTTCTACACAGTTAACATGACCAGGATTTTTTTAAAGAGCTACATAGACCCTTTTCGCTAGTTCTACACAGTTAACATGACCAGGATTTTTTTAAAGAGCTACATTTACCATTTTCGCTAGTTCTAAAGTTAACATGACCAGGATTTTTTTAAGTTAACATGACCAGGATTTTTTTAAAGAGCTACATTTACCATTTTCGCTAGTTCTACACAGTTATCATGACCAGACGATTCAAACTGTATGTTGGTGTAAGAAAATTATTTTTCTACAGGCTCGTTTATAATTTTCAAGACTGTTGAAATTGAAATGTCTGTGATTTTGTGTGACTTGGTATGAAATATACACGCGTGTGAGTGTGCGGTTCCTATGGCAACATAATTTTTGCATCTTGTTTTTGGACGTAATTCATGATACTATACAACTAAATCTAGCTATATGTCGACATATTTCACTGTAAATTTTCCAGCTTTTGGCCAATAGCTTTAACATCTGTCATGTTTTGTTATGTATGACTGTGTAAGAGTGAGTGTCTTACTATAACAGTCTTGTCTAATGACGAGAACTTTCAGTTCTATGCATCTTCTTTTGGACATACTTCATAATACTATACAACTAAATCTAGCTAAATGTCGACACATTTCATTATAAATTCACCAGCTTTTTGCAAATACCTTTAACATCTGTCATTTTTTGTATGACTGTGTAAGACTGAGTGTATCACTACAGCAGTTGTGTCTATAACGACGATAAATTTCCATGCCTTACAGGCCTAACCACAAAAGCCTTCAAAGGCTTCCCCAGTCTGCAGGAAGTGGAATGCTGGGGCGGGAGAGTGGACCCGGACGTGAAACTGCTCTCGCTCAGGCTTTTCACCGTGTCGGAACAAACCGTTCAGGGATACGCCAATGTCTTGACCTCCGAGTGTCTGACCTTCAGCGAGTATTCGTCTTGCTCGTTCGATGCCTCCGACTCTCACCAGACGCGCGTGAAGGTGTTGGTTTCGGATTTGAACCCCGGGGAGCATAGGGAGTATGCGTGCGAGGTTAGCACCCTCAAGTCGCTGGAAGGGACCAAGACTGCCCTGTGGACCGTTACCGTGGTTCGGAAGGGTGAGTGGAGTTGTCTCGCTTGGGTGGATGGGTTGGGTGGATGCAAAACATATCCCCCCCCCCCCCCACACAACACACAGGATTTTCATTTGATTTGAATACTTCTTATTCATTAAGCTTTTTATTTATCTATCTATATATCCTTCTATTCATTTGTTTGTTTGTTTATTTATTTATCCATTCATTCTTTCATTGTTTTCAGTTTTGAGCCCATTTATATACAACTAATTGATATAAGCGTGTTGTAGAAGAACTAACAGAAAACGAAACGAACATTTCAAGGGAAGCAAACTCGCAAGGCACAGGCTTGTTCAAGGGAACTAACTGAACTATTCCTGTTTGTTTTTTTTCAACAACGCCACCGTTGCAGTCACAATAACCAAAATGGCCGACGCTGCAGTGAGAGGCGTCTGTGGTCGTCTGTTAATATCACTGACTTTTCTTCTGGGAATCTGCGCAGCAGCCTTCGACCAAATGGTACGTGGATAGTCTAGACTGTATAATACTTTTCTATTACTGAGTTATAATACTTTTCTATTACTGAGTTATATTTTGATGAGGGGTCGAAATACAGGGGCGTGAAAATATGTCGTTTTGTGAATCTCATATTTCTGTGGAGGCAGCAGCCTACGAGTTCCTATCGATGTTGCTGCGCTGCTAGAGAATACTGTGCATGAAAGAATGGTTTCGCTGTGTCTCTTGCTGTGTGTGTGTGTGTGTGTGTGTGTGTGTGTGTGTGTGTGTGTGTGGGTGGGTGGGTGGGTGATGTGGGGGTGGAAGAAGTAAGGCGACGACAGTTTCATCTGTGTTTAATTTTATTTTATTCGGTGGAGGGCGAAGACATTTTCGTTTGACCTGGTAACGTTTTGATTTTCTTTTAAATGGAGAGGACGACGAATTTTTCATTTGATCAACCCACATTTCATTTCAGTTTAAGTTTGTTTTCTAATTTTGGAGTTCTCATTTTACTAAATGAGATTACTGTATCTCAGACAGCTGTATATGTTGTTCTCAAATTACTGTCTGGCGATTTTCAATTTTTTCAAAACAGAAATATTTTCGATTGTTTTCAAGCTGTTGTCGAAGATTTGGCTTTACTATTTAAGATGTTATCGTCGTCTTCTTTGTTGTCTCAATAAACTCAAAAGATGTAGATGATTGTGATAAAACACAAATTTACATTTTAGTAGAAACATCACAGTTTATAAAAAATCTTATTCCAGAGGTATATGTACATAGAACTGGAAATAACAAATGCGATAATGATAATGATGATGATGATATAATGATTACAAATGATAACAATGAAAATGATGTCGATGATGATAGCAATGACGATGATGTCGATGGTGATTATAATACAAGAACAATATCAGTACTGATGATGAATATGATGATGATGATGATAATAATAATAATAATAATAATAATACAATGGAGAGGGTCACACGCCTTGCAGGCTGAGTGCATTCTGCTCCTGCGTTTTTTGTTGGATTCTCTGTCTGTGTACGGTGTTTGCTGTTAGTTTTTGTTGTGGTGGTTCGTGATGGACTGGACGATGTTTCCGTGGTGCTGTGGTGCTGCTATGTTTGTGAGATTGACTGTATTTTACATGTTCTTTTCGATAAGACTGGCAGTTTTACAGTTGAATCAACCGCCATATCCCCTCCCTCTCGCCAATACGCACGTGCAGCCGGCATGCTTTGTGAGTGGCAGACAACGTGAAGCAGTGTTATCAGGTCAGTGTGAGTCGCTTTGCTACACACGCCAACAGCTGGTATCTATCGGTGCAGTGCCCTTGACCCCTGACCTGACCTCTCGACTTCGCCAACTTGGCATTGGTTACTCGTTACCACGCAGGCGCTCACGTCGTGGCGGCAGACGTAAACAACACAACATTACCGTGATCGTATCTAACAGAAGAAATGATCAAAAACAACGAAGTTCTACCGTCTACCATAACACTGCCAACCTCACTCGCATCAACACTGGCTCTCCTGTAAATTGCTTCTCCCGCCGATCTGCTTCATTTCGTCTGTCTGTCTTCAACGCCCAAGCGCTTGGGACTGGCACAGAAAAACGCTCTGCTCTGTCCTATTTCATCCACGACAACAACGTCGATGTCTTTGCTGTGGTGGAAACTTGGTTTCGTGCTGAAGGTGACGAGGCTAAGTGCCGTGACATCGCTCCCCCTGGCCACTACACCCTCTCCTTCCCCCGCCAGTCCCGTGGTGGTGGCATTGCTTTTGTTGTTGCTGATCCACTCTCCCCTTTCCTCTCCACCAAATCCTCCTTCCCTTTCACCCACACTTCTTTCGAACTGGCACAACTTACCCTCACCTTCCCCCACCACACTTTCCACCTTCTGTGTTTGTATCGTCCTCCTCCAAACTCTAAGAACCGTCTCACTGACTCCAACTTCATTGACGAATTCCCGGATCTGCTGTCCTACTGTAACTCCCTCCATGGTTCCTACATCATCGCTGGTGACTTTAACATTCATTTTGATCGCCCCTCCGAACCCACCACCTCCAAAGTCATCGATTTTCTGGACTGCTACGGCCTGGTTCAGTGCGTCCACGCTCCCACTCACATTCGTGGGCACACATTGGATAATATAATCCACAGGACTGACCAGACCATGGTGAGTTCCATCATCATCGACCACACCCTCCCATCTGACCATGTCTGCCTTGTTGCTGATCTTCATTTTTCCCGCCCTCCACCCCGCAAAACGTACATTCAAGCCAGACACCTTTCTGCAGTGGACATGACTGTCTTTGAGGCTGACCTTCAGTCTCTCTTATCTGCTTCCCCGCCAACCACACCTGATGACCTCAACTCCCTTCTCCTTGGGCTCCTGGATCGGTTCGCTCCTGCCTGTGGCCGCCTTGTTTCCAAGAGGCCACCATCACCTTGGTTCTCCTCCATTGGGCCTCAGCTGCAAGCGGCCAAGTGTGAAAGGCGCAGAGCCGAGAGACAGTGGCTCAAAAGTCTAGTCTGACTGTTCATAAGCAAATTTTTCAAACTGCCAACAAAATTGTCAATAGCCTCGTAGATGCCTCTAAATCAGCCTATTACAATGCTAAAATTCTTGCCTGTTCCACTTCCAAACAACTGTATAATATAACTAATACTCTTCTTGGCAAAACTGGCTCTTCTCCTCTTCCATCTCACCTGCCACCTTCTGATCTTCCACAGGCTTTCTCTGACTATTTTTTCAACAAGATTGCTAACCTCAGGCTTTCTCTCGATTCCACGACGAACACTCATGCTACATTTCCTGAACCCCCTTTCTCTGGAATCCCCCTTACTTTCTTCCAACCCGTTTCTGAGGACTTTATTAAGAAAATCATCATGAAATCTGGCATTAAAACCTGTGAACTCGACCCATTGCCAGCTTCTTTTCTCACCCATTGTCTCGATACTCTTCTCCCTCACATCACCAATATCATTAACCATTCCCTCTCAACTGGCTCCTTTCCTTCTTCTTTCAAGTCAGCAATTGTAAGACCTCTTCTAAAAAAGACGACTCTTGACCCTGAGAATTTGAAAAACTATAGACCTGTGTCAAATCTTCCTTTTCTTTCCAAGGTCTTAGAGAAAGTTGTTCTTGACCAGCTGTTAAACCACCTTCATTCCAATAACCTTGTCTATTCCCTTCAGTCTGCTTACCGTTCTGGACATAGTACCGAAACTGCTCTTCTCAAAATCTGCAACGACTTATTGACTACTCTCGACTCTAACAACGTATCACTTTTGACTCTCTTGGACCTATCTGCTGCCTTTGACACTATTGACCACTCTATCCTTCTCTCCCGTCTACATCACTCTTTTGGGCTCCATGATACTGTCTTGAACTGGTTTCATTCTTACATCACCAATCGTCTGCAAGTAGTTTCTGTCAATGGTCTTTCTTCTAATCCTTCCTGTCTGACTTACGGAGTGCCACAAGGATCTGTTCTGGGCCCCTACTTTTCATTCTCTACACCTACCCTGTCTCCTCTATTGTCCAAGAACACCTGCTTCAGCATCATTCTTTCTCGGATGACAATCAGCTGTATGTCTCTGGGCTCTCCCTGACCTTCCCATCATGATCCAGAAAACCCAATCTTGTGTAGCTGACCTGAAGGATTGGATGACTGATAACAAACTGAAATTAAATGAAGAGAAATCCGAATTGATCTTGATCACCCCACCCAAACTCCAAAATCACCCCTCTCTTCCAACCTCTGTCACACTTGTTGACTCATCTATCCCTCTCTCCCATTTTGCCCGTAACCTTGGTGTAACTCTTGATCAAACCCTGTCCTTCCACCAGCATGTGAGCAACGTCTGTCGGACTTGTTTTCTTGAACTCCGCCGAATTGCTTCTATCCGCCACCTCCTCTCAGAAGACACGACAAAGGCTCTTGTCTGTGCATTTGTTCTATCCCGTCTCGATTACTGTAATGCTCTTTTTTCTGGTTCCCCCTCTCATCTCATTAACAAACTTCAGAAAGTTCAAAATCATGCTGCCCGTCTCATCTTCCGCTCTTCAAAATTTAACCATGTTACGCCATTGCTCTGTTCTCTCCACTGGCTCCCTGTTCAGCAAAGAATATCCTACAAGATTGCCTGCCTCTGCTTCAAATCTATCGAGTCTTCCTGTCCTGAGTATCTCACCCATCTGTTACATCTCTACACGCCATCTCGAGCTTTGCGGTCCTCATCTGATACCCGTCTCTATAGTATCCCCATAGTCCGCACTAAAAGGTTTGGGCAGCGTTCCTTTTCCTATCAAGCTCCAACCATCTGGAATCAGTTACCTCGCTCTCTTAGATACTCACCCTCTCTGTCCACATTCAAACGCTCCCTCAAAACTCACCTGTTTCCCAAAACTGGTAATCTCTGCCCCCTTCCCCCCATGTAATGTAATGGTGACATTATAGTGTCTTAGTGTCAATGTGTCATTGTATTTGCATGTCATGCTGTGTGTGTGTTTGTGTGTGTGTGTGTGTGTTTGTGTGTGTGTGGGTGCTTCTGTGGGCGTGTG
>JAPXFY010000029.1:23324788-23344788 GCA_030674185.1 Monoplex corrugatus
GTCTCTGTCTCTCTGTCTCTTTCTCTCTGTCTGTCTTTCTCTCTCTCACACACACACACGCACGCACACACACATACACACGCACACGCGCGCGGCACACACACACACACACACACACACACACACACACACACACACAGAGAGAGGAGAGAGAGAGAGAGAGAGAGAGAGAGAGAGAGAGATTTTATCTGTCTACTCGGATATAGACTTATACTTTGGAAGTTGTGAAGGGAGGTGTGTTGTGTGTACGTGTGTGTGTGTGTGTGTGTGTGTGTGTGTGTGTGTGTGTGTGCAAGGTTGCAAAGAGGAGGGGATGACTCACACACGCTGTTGTGTTTTGCACGTCGGTTTATACTTAATTGTCCTAAACGGAAACACAGTATTCGCGCAATCTGACCATGCCTTCAGTTTGTTCTGTCTGTGCTGTATAAAGTCAACGGTAATATCAAGACATTTTCACTTTGGGAAGCTCTTGTGTTCGTGCGAGCTTACGCCTCTCTGTCTCTTCTCTCTCTTCTCTCTCTGTCTCTCTCTCTCTCGTCTCTTCTCTCTCTTCCTGTCTCTGCTCTCTCTCTGTCCTCTTCTCTGTCTCGCTCCTCTCTCTCTCTCTCCTCTCTCTCGTCTCTGTCTCTGTCTCTCTCTCTCTCTCTCTCTCGTGTTATGTGATGGGTTGTGTATGAGTGTGATATATATATATATAATATATATATATATAATGGTGTGTGTGTGTGTGTGTACGTGTGTGTGTGTGTACGTGTGTGTGTGTGTGTGTGTGTGTGTGTGTGTGTGTGTGTGTGTGTGTGTGTGTGCAAGGTTGCGAAGAGAGGAGGGGATGACTCGCACACGGTGTTGTGTTTTGCACGTCAGTTTATACTTAATTGTCTTAAATGGAATGACAGTATGAGCGCAATTGACCATGCCTTCATTTGTTCTGTCTGTGTTATATAAAGTCAACGGTAATAATTTCTGAAGCTCTGTGTTGTTGCTTACGCTGTGTGTGTGTGTGTGTGTGTGTGTGTGTGTGTGTGTGTGTGTGTGTGTGTGTGTGTGTGTGTGTTTGAGTCTGTGTGTGTATGCGTGTGCGTGTGTGAGTGTATGTGTGTGTGAGTGTGTATATGTGGTGTGTGTGTATTTGAGTGTGTGTGTGTATGCGTGTGTGTGAGATTGTAAACGGGCGTGCGCGTATCTGTATGTATGTATGTGCGTGTATGTATGTATGTGCGCGCGCGCGGCGTGTGTGTGGTATGTGTGTGTATATTGTGTGTGTGTGTGTGTGTGTGTGTGTGTGTGTGTGTGTGTGTGTGTGTGTGTGTGTTGTGAATTCTTCATCCCTATATTTTCGCTTTCCCTGTCTTTCTCTGTGTCTGTCTCTGTCTTTCCTTTTCAGTGGCACTCAAATACGTGAGCAGTATGCTTTGGCAGTATGTTTTATTTTCTATTCATTCTTTATCTCAGTCTGTAAGTTCTGTCGGCTTTCTTCGCTGGAATATTGTTGATTGTTGTCGATTGAACTCAGATCTTCTGGAAGTACGCGCGCAGAGAGAGAGAGAGAGAGAGAGAGAGAGAGAGAGAGAGAGAGAGAGAGAGAGAGAGAGAGAGAGAGAGAGAGAGAGAGAGGTTGAAAATTCAACCTATGCTTCGGTGTTATTGCCTTGATTGTGGTAAAAAGTCACTGGTTTACTCGAGCATACATAGATTGCACTAGACATAACGCTTAGATTGATTGTCAGATTAGCGCATATAAAAAAATTTATTAGTATTATTATACTGTCATGCGCACACATGTTCACACATAAACGCTTGTGTGCACACATACACACACGCACACAAAGATTTGCACAGGCAGGCACGTGCACTCAGGCCCATGCGTTCTTACATATTTGCATACACACATGCGTACAGAGATATGTACACATACAAATTTAACATATGATATCCGCTAAAAAATGTACCAAGAAAATCTCATTTAGAAAACAGTTAATGAAGACGAATGTTAATTCTTAAGGTTCGACATAATAATTATTGAGAGAGAGAGAGAGAGAGAGAGAGAGAGAGAGAGAGAGAGAGAGAGAGAGAGAGAGAGGATCGGGATTGGACAAGAAAAAAGTTCTACAAATAATCTGCTTGTGTCTTTGTTGGTTTTTTTTCAAGTTTTCCCACTGTAAATAGCTTATGTATTACTTACATACATGTACCTATGTACTATCTATTGTGCCAGTGGTGTGTACGTCAGCAATCTATTTGCCTTTTCTGTTATGTATCTACCGGTATTAGGTCTGTCGGTCGGTCAGTTTGTGCATCTGTCCATCTATCTGGTCATCTCTCTTCAGTTGGTTTTCTTTTTCTTTTTCAATAATCAAAGGAAAACAGCAAAGCACAACCATTTTAATCAGTAGATATCACAACAAAGACAACAAGAAGCACCATCTGCATCCTCCTCCTCATTATTATTATTACTCATTATTATTATTATTGGTAGCAATAATAGTGGTAGTTGTATCATCATCATTATTACAATTTTTTTCTTTAGTGTTATTTTTTATGTTGAATGATGAGAGAGGAGGAGATAACAGTAACTAGAAAAATTATGATGATGATGATACTACTACTACTACTATTACTACTACTATTACTACTACTATTACTACTACCACCAATAATGATAATAATAATAAGGATGATGATGATGATGATGATAAATTGGGAACTGTATCAGTAGCGAAAACTAGGGCAATTCCGCCATAGACACGAATTTGGGGTGGAGACTTTCATTCATGGGAAGCAACCCCTTCCGCCTTTGCACTTTCAAGGGACGTAACCAGCATAATGTATTCAGGCTCGCTGATGTTGTTGTACAGGAAGCAGACGAACACTTCGCCATGATGGCAGAGAGAATGTTTGGTGTTTTCCAAGTGCGGTTTCTTATTCTTCCCTTCGGCTTTTGTCTCGTCGTTTTTGGATCTAAACCTGGTAATTATCACAAAATTTGACTCTTTTGTTTAATTATAAATTGTTATGATTGAGATGTAGTGACGGATAATCGCGGTTTTGTGTGGAAAGAAGTTTTAGTGATTCCGCAACCATTTGTGTTGAGGTAGAATATTGACTGTGTTTGGTGAGAACGCCTGCAGGTTGAAACTGACTGTATGCGCGGGTGAAAATTTCTGATTATGTTTTGTTAGGGGATATATAACAGTAATGATGACAGGATGGTGATGTTGATAATAAATATGATGACAATAATAACGATGATAAATGATAATACTAGAAAACTAGTTCAGCTTTGCTTTGTTCCAGAAGCGGAACGCAAAGCGCTAAACATTATCATGAACTAGGAAAGCATAGTGATCACTTGGCGTGAATACGTTTGCCGGTGTTTACAATCTTGGTTTCAGCTTTTTCTTTTTCTTTCTTTCTTTTCTGCTCTGTCTGTCTGTCTGTCTGTCTGTCTGTCTGTCTGTCTGTCTGTCTGTCTTCTCTGTCTCTCTCTCTCTCTCCCACTCTCTCTCTCTTGCTGTCATTATCTATCTGTCTGTCTGCTCCCCCCCCCCGCTCTCTCGTCTGTCTGTCTTTCTCTCTCTCTCTGTCTCTGTCTGTCTCTGTCCTCTTCTGTCTTTTTCTCTCTCTCTCCTCCCTCTCTCTGTCTGTCTGTCTGTCTCTCTTCCCCCCCTCTCTCTCTCGCTGTCTCTGTCTGTCTGTCTGCCCCCCCCCCCCCCCGCCCTGCTCTCTCTGTCTGTCTTTGTCTCTGTTCTCTGTCTCTCTCTGTCGTTGTCTCTGTCGTTGTCTCTGTTTCTCTCTCTCTCTTTTCTCTCTCTCTCTCTTTCCTTTAAGATCTAATATTTCTGGAATGCATGTATGTACATTATTTTGCCCACATGTGCAGACGATACGTAAGTTACTCCTGCCTACTATTCAAAACTCGATTATTAAATATAAGATAAATGAATTTATAAATAAAACAAAAAGCAAAAAATGTTATTACTCCAGAATATCTGCTGGACTAGCTCTTTGTACCAAAATATAAAATACATAACAAATAAGTAAATATACCATTAAGATAAATGAATACGCAAATGAAATTTAAAAAGTACATTAATGATATTACTCTAGAATCTCTGCTGAACTAGGTCATTATATAGAAATCGAAAGACAAAAGGAAAAAAAAGAATAACAATAAAAGAAAGACAAAATTAATGGCGGATAGCTCTACAGAGAAAAGGTGCATGCATTGCAGTAAAACAACAACAACTATTTTGCTGCTCTCTGACGAAATGTTCTGTTGGCAACTTAAAACTATTTTCAGGCAAGGTATAACCCATTAATTAACCTTTTGACTCCTTCACCCTAACCACCGTCTTCCTGCATACGCAAGCCATGATAGTAAAAGCAAAAACTGAACCCTTTCACTCCCTCAGCTTATTCCTAGCTTTCTGCAGGAAGCTTTTAGAGATGGTATGGAAATGAAAAAAGTTACTTTCTTGCACATTGATAGGATGAGGTAGGCAAAGGGGTAAGACACCTGTTAACAAATACTTCGGAATTTCATCTGAGAAAAAAATCTGTTCCTTTTATGAATCATCTACATTCGTCAGTGAAACTTAAAACCAGAAGCAACAACATGAATACAGAATGTTTTAAAACGTATTCCTTGAGGACTGTTTGATGTAGAGCTGATGCATTCCGTTAAGAGTTCACGTATTTGAGTCTGGCTGCAAAATGGGTACATGAATTTGTTCAGGGTTGAGGAAGGTAATGTTTCGAGGGAAAGCGAGTGGGTACCTCCCTAGTAGCACTGACCCGGAACAAATTAAATATCTGTCACACCTTAGGGTTATGGAACAAATTTTACTTCATGCGAAAAAAAAATCCAAAGTAAAAAAGAATTTAGTAAAAGAAATCAACAAAAATATCCGTACAAGTGAAGTAGTTTTAACAAAGTCGGTCTAAAAAATTTAGTAAAAATATCAACAAAAATATCGTCACAAGCAAGTAGTTTTAACAAAGTCAGTCTCAAAAGTTTAGTAAACAATCAACAAATATTGTCACAAGCTAAGTAGTTTTAACAAAGTCAGTCTCAAAAATGTAATAAAAAAATCAACAAAACGATTATCACAAAGGAAGTAGTTTTAACAAAGTTAGTCCAAAAGTTTAGTAAAAAAATCAACAAAAATATCCTTACGAGCCAAGTAGCTTTAACAAAGTCAGTCTAAAAAAATTAGTTAAAAAATCAACAAAAATATCAGTACAAGCGAAGTAGTTTTAACAGTCAATCCCAAAAGTTTAGTAAAAACTTTAACAAAAATATCCGTACAAGCAAGGTAGTTTTAACAAAGTTACTCCCAAAGGTTTAGTAAAAAAATCAACAAAAATGTCAGTACAAGCGAAGCAGTTTTAACAAAATCAGTCCCAAAAGTTTAGGAAAAAGAAATCAACAAAAATACCCAAACAAGCAAAGATTTCTTTTTTTTTTCTTTTATACAAAACTTCAGTCCCAAAAGTTTTTTAAAATAAAATAAAAAATATCCGTCTCAATGAAGTCAGTCTACAAAAATAGTAAAAATAAATAAATAAACAGAAAGATTATCACAAGCGAAGTAGTTTTAACAAAGTCAGTCCAAAAAAAAAAATGGTAAAAAATATCAACAAAAACATCACCACAAGCGAAGTAGTTTTAACAAAGTCAGTCTCAGTATGTCACCGTTAACTCTCCCAGGACTAGAAGTTCGCGAGTTTCAAGGATTCCCCAGTCTACAGGAAGTAGAATGTTCAGGACGAGGCTTAAAGCCGGAAGTGGACTTACTGTCGCTGTCGTTGTACAGAAGAGGGGATAGTGAGGTGCTGGGGACCTTACACGTCATCAAGAACTCGTGTTACACACACTCGCACTATTCTCCCTGCTCCTTTAGCTCCCAGAACAGTCGACAGTCCACACTTCGTGTTCTGGTGTCTGACTTGGCTGAAGGAGAAAGTCGGCAGTACGTGTGTGAAGCAGGAATCATCAATGCCAAAGGAAAACCAATGCAACGGTTTGGGTCGTTACCGTTACCAGAAGACGTGAGTAGTGGTGATTGTCTTTTTTCATTTCGTGTGTGTGTAGTGTGTGTGTGTGGTGTGTGTGTGTGTGTGTGGGGGTGTGTGTGGGGTGTGTGTGTGTGTGTGTGTTGTGTGTGTGTTTTCCGTGATCATACGTTCTTTTAGTTGTAGATAAAGAGCGTGTTTTGATATTTAAAAGAAACTTGCATTCTTCTATTCCACTGTATTGTCTCTCTGCTCCAGTCCACATCTCTGTCTGCCTGCTTTCTCTCTTTTATCTCTCTCTCCGTATCCCTTCCTCTTTCTCTCTCTCTCTGTCTGCATTATCTGTCTGTCTCTCTGGCTCTCTTCTCTCTCTCCTCTCTGTCTCTCTCTGTCTCTCCCCTTCTATCTGTCTCTCTGTCTCTCTGTCTTCTGTCCTCTCTCTGTCTCTCTCTGTCCCTGTCTGTCTCTATCTGTTTTTCGTCTGTCTCTGTCTCTCTGTCTGTCTGCATCTCTCTGCGTCTGCCAGCGCCTGTCTGCTATCTGTCTGTCTGTTCTTCTCTCTGTTTTCCGTATGTCTTTCTGTCTGTCTGCGTTGTTTGTCTATCTGTCTGCCTATCTGTCTGTCTGTCTCTCTCTGTTCTCCGTATGTCTTTCTGTCTGTCTGCGTCTGTCTTCTGTCTGTCTCTCTTTTTTCATCACTCATCTTCCATCTTTTGCCCCACTTCCAGTCTAGTCTCTTATTAATGATTTTTGTATCTGCATTTTTGCACTTTCTTTGAAGCATCCAGCGATTTAACATTTTCAGCTAGTCAGCATGAAATAGATGCTGTTCCTTGTGTGTCAACCAGTTTGTTTGGTTTTGCTTTCGTTTCTATTGCTGGGTTAATACCACGTCTTTGATACAATAATTCTGTTTACTAAACGCTATGTCTACAGGTGGTAAAAAAAACACACACATTGAAACCAGACATATCACAACAAACAAACGAATGAACAAATAAAAACTCTCTCAGTAAACAGTTTCCGAAATTCTAGCACATCGCTTGGCATGGTTTCTGAAATAATATACTGTTGTCACCGATATCGTTTTGATGGAACTTTCAAGGATTTCTCAGACTTTGCCTATCTGTCTGTCTGTCTGTCTCTCTCTCTCTGTGTCTCTGTCCGTCTGTTTGCTTCTGTCTCTGTCTGTCTCTGTCTCTGTGTCTCTGTCTCTCTCTCTCTCTGTCACTGTCTCTTTCCGTGTCGCTGTGTGTGTGTGTGCGTGCGTGAGTGCATGCGCGCGCGCGCGTGTGTGTGTGTGGGTTGGTAGGTGGGTGGGCGGGTATGTGGTTGCACGTGCGTGATGAATTCATACGACTTAAAAGAAGTGCAGTTCATTCAGACACGCGCACACACACACGCGCACACACACACGCGCGCACACCCACACACACGCACATACATACATACAATACACATACACATGTACACACACTTGTATGTTATGTTATTGCATATCAATCAGCTACAGTTGTGTGTGTATGTGTGTGTGTGTGTGTGAGAGAGGAGAGAGGGAGAGAGAGAGAGAGAGAGAGAGAGAGAGAGAGAGAGAGAGAGAGAGTTTCAAAACGGAATCAATATAATCAAAAGTAAGTGATCACAGATTAAGCATATCTTCATGATATTGAAAGTGTTGAAACAGCAATACCAACAGTCACAAACGCAGTACTGTTAAGGTATCAACTTTTAATCAACCACTCACGCAGTTGAAAAGCACCATTTATGGGAGACAACTGCATCATTCTTAACGCTGTCAAGGGAAGCAACTGCATAATATATTCAGGCGATAGGAAGCAGACGACACAAACCTTTCGCCATGATGGCTGAACGACTGCTTGAACCTCTGCATGCTCGTGCTTTTGTTCTTATTCTGTGCTGTATCCTCGTGGCTTCTGGAACTAAAAATGGTAAAATAGTATGGAATGTGATATCAGGATTTATGCAGAAGTTGTCAAAATCGAAGATTTTGGTTTAAAACGATGGCTTTTGTGTCATTTTGATGTCGGTTCAGAACTGAGCTAGTGTGTGTGTGTTGCGTTCGTTCATTGATGTTGGTGCACTGTGGAACACTGCTGTTGCTGTGGTTTTCCATCTTGAATTTCGTGGGCCTTGTGATTTAGTTCACTATTTACCCATAGAAATTGAACAAGCTATTTGAAAATGCATTAATAAACCACTCTATAAGTAATGTGTTTTTATGAAGTTATGTAATGAAGTTTTTCGCTTGACAGAGAGAACATAAGCGTGTGGAAAAAATGAAAAATTATACTGAGGTGCTTCCTTTGTGCTTTTCGACAAAGAGGGTTTGTAATATGTAGGGAAGGTTTGTCGAGTTTTTTGATGCCATAGAAATGAAAATAATGGACCGTGTACTCTTTGTAACTTTTTAAGAGTGTTGGGATGGGGGAGAAGATCGTTTATAGAGAAACACACACAACACAGACACAACACACACACACACACACACACACACACACACACACACACACACACACACACACACACCACCTCTCTCTTCTTGTGCCTCTCTCTGTCTCTCTCTACTCACCACACAGACACACTCACCACACACACACACACACACACAGCATCAAACACACGCATGCACGCACGTATGCACACACATACACAAACCACACACACACTCATCTTTTGAAATCTCTCTACACATAACACTACACGCCACACACACACACACACACACACACACACACACCACACACACACACACACACACACACACACACACACACACACACACAAAGGAATGCATTGATCATGCCATGGTAGTTATCAGTTTTATAGCGCTGGAAACACTATTTGTTTATTTGTAAGCTTGAAAGTACATACCTGGCCAATTTTCATTCAGCCCCTCGTTTTCCCTCTGACTGGTTTGCATGTATATTCATTTCTGTCAAAGACAATAAAAACCCTGCAGGATTAGTGAACATTTTCTGTCAGAATGACTCCAAAATTCAGGATTTTTTTTGTGTGTGTCAACGCATTTTCAACCAGGTATGTGGTGGGTTCCTTAAACTTTGTTCGATGAAAATCCAGCAAAAGCAGCATAGAAAGTTGGGACGATCGAGTGAATTATTTCACACACGCACGCGCGCGCGCGCACACACACACACACACACACACACATACACACACGTACACACGTACACACGCACACACACACACACACACACACACACACACACACACACACACACACACACACACCATCTCTCTCTCTCTCTCTCTTAAACAGGCACGCGCGCATGCACTCATGCACACAAGAGAGGCGGAGAGAGCCCTGTTTGTGTCTATCCGAATCAGTATCTACATATCAAAAGATACATTTACAAACGTTACACAGTTGGATTATCAAAAATGACTAAATAAATAAATAAATGATAAAGAAATGGAAAATTAAATATAAACATATAAACGAAAAAGAAAAGAAAAAAAAGAACCAACAATAAATGATTAGGTAGAGAATGAATAAATAAGACAGATAAATATGTAAATGTGTGCATATCAAACAAAATACTTTGAATAGGGGTACATAGATGGCAATTAGATTTTCCAGCAATAAAAAGAAAACAAATAATAAAAATGAATAAATAAATGAATAGTAAATAAATTGATAAATAAATAAATGAAAACATAAATGTAAGAAGAACCAACGAATAAACAGATTAAACAGATAAAGAATGAATAAGACAAATAAATACATAAATGTTGCACCAACATATGTTAAATAGAAGAAAATATAAATGTGTGCATACCAAACAAAGTATTTTAAATATGAGTACATAGACGGCTGTTAGATTTTCCATGAATAAGAAGAAAAATTAAAACAAACAACGTTCTCCCAGGACTAGAAGTTCGCGAGTTTCAAGGATTCCCCAGTCTACAGGAAGTAGAATGTTCAGGACGAGGCTTAAAGCCGGAAGTGGACTTACTGTCGCTGTCGTTGTACAGAAGAGGGGACAGTGAGGTGCTGGGGACCTTACACGTCATCAAGAACTCGTGTTACACACACTCGCACTATTCATCCTGCTCCTTTAGCTCCCAGAACAGCGAGAGTCCACACTTCGGGTTCTGGTTCGGACTTGGCTGAAGGAGAAAGTCGACAGTACGTTTGTGAAGCTGTTGTTCTCAACTCCAAAGGAAAGACTAACACTACGGTTTGGGTCGTTACCGTTACCAGAAGACGTGAGTAGTGGTGATTGTCTTTTTCAGTGTGTGTGTGTGTGTGTGTGTGTGTGTGTGTGTGTGTGTGTGTGTGTGATTATACGTTTTGTTTAGTTGTGGATAAGAGAGCATGTTCTGGTGATTTAAAGAGAAACTTGCTTTTCTTCTATTCGAATGTATTTGTCTCTTTGGTCCAGTCCACATTTCTGTTTACCTGCCTGTTTCTCTCTTTTATCTCTCTCTCCTACCCCGCCCTCCCTCCCTCGCTCCCCCCTTCTTTCTGTGTATCTGTCTGCCTGTCTCTCTCTATCTCTCCCTCTCTGTCTCTCTGTCTGCTGTCTGTCTCTCCCCTCTGTCTGTCTGTCTGTCTGTCTGTCTCTATCTGTCTCTGTGTCTATCCTCTCTGTCTCTCTCTGCCCTGTCTGTCTGTCTTCTTCTGTTTTCTCTGTCTGCATCTCTGTGTTTGCCTGCGTCTGTCTATCTTCTGTTTGTTTGTCTGTCTGTCTGTCTCTCTCTCTGTCTCTGTTTCTCTCTCTCTGTTTCTCCGTCTGTTGTCTGTCTGCGTCTATCTGTCTGTCTTCTATTCTTTTCTTTTCATCATCAACAGTTTCGTTTCGCACTTTCTTTGAAGCACCAGCAATTTAAAATTTTCAGCTAGTCAGCTTGAAATAGACGACGTTCCTTGTCTGCGTTTTGATTGTTTATCAACCAGTTTGTTTGGTTTTTACTTTCGTTTCTGTTGCTAGGCTAAAACCACGACTTTGATAGAATATTTTTTTGCTGAACGCTATGTCTACAGACACAAGTTACACATTATGAAGCCAAATATATCGCAACAAACAAACAAACGAAAGAACGAACAAATACAAACTGTTACAGAAATCATTTTTTGAATTTCGTAGCACATGACTTCGTGTGGTTTGTGAAAAAAATATTTTTGTCACCGATATCGTTTTGATGGAACTTTCAAGGATTTCTCAGTCTTTGCCTGTCTGTCTGTCTGTCTGTGTCTCTCTCTGTCTGTCTCTGTCATTCTCTCTTTCCGTGTCACTGTGTGTGCGTGTGTGTGTGTGTGCGCGCGTGCGTGTATGTGTGCGCGCGTGTGTGTATGTGTGTGTCTGTGTGTGCGCGCGCACACACACGCGTGCATGTGGTGAATTCATACCACTTAAAAGAAGTCATTTTACTCACAGACACACACAGACACACACACACACACACACACACACACACACACACACACACACACACACAACACACACACACACACACACACGCACGCACACACACACACACACACACACACACACACACACACACACTGCATGTGATTAGTTGGATATGATTAAGAGAGAGAGAGAGAGAGAGAGAGTTTCAAAACGGAATCAATCTAATCAACCGTAACTGACCATTGATTAAACATCCCTTAATGATAATGAAAATGTTGAAACAGAAATACCAGAAATCACATTCACAGTTCTGGTAAGATAGTAACTTTCAATCAACCCCTCACGCAATGGAAAAGCACCATTTATGGGAGACAACTACATCATTCTTAACGTTGTAAAGGGAAGCAACCTGCATAATATATTCAGGCGATAGGAAGCAGACGACACAAACCTTCGCCATGATGGCTGAACGACTGTTGGAACCTCTGCACGCTCGTGCTTTTGTTCTTATTCTGTGCTGTATCCTCGTGGTTTCTGGAACTAAAAATGGTAAAATAGTATGGAATGTGATGTCAGGATTTATACAGAATTTGTCAAAATCGAGGACTTTGGTTAAATTGATGGCGTTTTTGTGTCATTGTGATGTCGGTTCAGAACTGAGCTAGTTTTGTGTGTGTGTGTTCGTTCATTGATGTTGGTGCGCTGTGGAACGCCACTGCTGCCGTATTTTTTTCCATCTTGAATTTCGTGGGCTTTGTGATTTAGTTCACTATTTACCCGAAATTGAACAAGCTATTTAAGAATGCATTAATAAACCACTAAATAAGTAATGTGTTGTTTACTGAAATTATAGGTGAAGTAAGTTTTTCGCTTGACAGGGAGAACATAAGCGTGTGGATAAAAATGAAAAATTATACTGAGGTGCTTCCTTTGTGCCTTTCAACGAAAAGGGTTTGTGATATGTAGGGAAGATTTTTCGAGTTCGTTAATGGCATAGATATAAAAGTAATGTAAAATGTACTGTTTGTAAGCTTTTAAGAGTGTTGGAAGGGAGGAGAAGATCGTTTATAGAGAAACACACACGCACACATGTACACAGACACACACAGACACATGCATATACACACACGCATGCACACACACGTTCTCTCTCTCTCTCTCTCTCTCTCTCACAAACGCACGCACACACACACACACACACACACACAACACACACACACACACACACACACACGCACACACACACACACACGCACGCACGCACGCACCACACACACACACACACAACACACACACCACTCTCTCTCTCTCTCTCTCTTAAGGAGTCACGCAGACATGCATTCACACATTGAGAAGGAAGGCAGAGAGAGTCTTCTTTGTGTCTGTCTGAATCAGTATCTACATATTGAAGGATACATTTACAAACGTTACACAGCTATATTACCAAAATAAATAAACTAAATAAATAAGTAAATAATAAACAAATAAATAAGTGTATAAATCAATAGATAGATAGATAGATAGATAGATAGATAAATGAAAGAAAAAAGAATCAACGAATAAATAGCTTAGGTAGAGGATGAATAAATAAGGCAGATAAATATATAAATGTGTGCATACCAAAACTAAATACTTTGAATAGGGGTACATAGATGGGTATTAGATTTTCCATGAATAAGAAGAAAAATAAACAAGTAAATAAATAAATGAATAAATATATAGATAAATATATGAATGGAAAAAGAACCGACGAATGAACAGACTGAATAGAGAATAAATAAATAGAACAGATGAATACAAAAATATTGTGATACCAAATAAAACATTTTGAATAGGAGTACATAGATCGTTTGTTAGATGAATAGGGGAACATAGACGGCTGTTAGATTTTCCATGAACAAGAAGAAAAATAAAAACAAACAAACGTTCTCCCAGGACTAGAAGTTCACGAATTTCGAGGATTCCCCAGTCTACAGGAAGTAGAATGTTCAGGACGAGGCTTAAAGCCGGAAGTGGACTTACTGTCGCTGTCGTTGTACAGAAGAGGGGACAGTGAGGTGCTGGGGACCTTACACGTCATCAAGAACTCGTGTTACACACACTCGCACTATTCGTCCTGCTCCTTTAGCTCCCAGAACAGTCGACAGTCCACACTTCGTGTTCTGGTGTCTGACTTGGCTGAAGGAGAGAGTCGAGACTATGTGTGTAATGCCAGCACTATTAACGTCAGAGGAATCACAAGTACCACCGTTTGGACCATTACTGTGACGAGAAAAAGTGAGTAGCTGCATTGTGCTGAATATTCATTTGTTTCTTCGTTCATTCGTTTGCTCATCTTGGTAATTAGTCTGACTATTAATTCGATCAATCCTTCATTGGCTCATTTGGTTATTCGTTCGTTTCTTAGTTCTTTTGTGTGTGTTCGGTTTGTTTTTCTGTTCAGTGTTATTCTTCTTCTTCTTCGTCTTCTTCGTCTTCTTCTTCTCTCTTCTTCTTTTTCTTCTCTTCTTCTTCTTCTTCTTCTTCTTCTTCTTCTTCTTCTTCTTCTTCTTCTTCTTCTTCGTCTCTTCTTCTCCTTCTTCTTCTTCATCTTCTTCTTCTCTTCTTCTTCTTCTCTCTTCTTCGTCTTCTTCTTCTCTCTTCTTCTTCTTCGTCTTCTTCTTCTTCTTCGTCTTCTTCTTCTTCTTCTTCTTCTTCTTCTCTTCTCTCTCTTCTCTTCTCTTTTTCTTTTCTTCTTCTTCTCTTCTCCTTCTCTTCTTCTTCTTCTTCTCTTCTTCTCTTCTTCTTCTTCTTCTCTTTCTCTTTTTTTTTTACCACTTCTCTCATTTCTTTTTATGTGATTTTTGTCGTAATTTGTCAAATTCCATTGTTAGGGGAAAGAACCGATTTGAATTAGTTCTCTACCTTTACTTTGTCATTAATTATGGTTTTGTTGTCACAGATTATGCATCATTTCTAGTTTTTTTTTATCCGTTTCTGTACGTCTTTAATTTCATGTCGATATCATAATTGCTGAAGAGAGGTCGTGTGAATGAGTTTGTGAATGTGTGTGTGTGTGTGTGTGTGTGTTTGTATGTGTGTGTGTGTGTTTGTATGTGTGTGTGTGTTTGTATGTGTGTGGTGTGTGTGTGTGTGTGAGTGTATTTGTATGTGTGTATGTGTGAGTGTGTGTGTGTGTGTGTGTGTGTGTGTGTGTGTGTGTGTGTGTGTGTGTGTGTGTGCGTGTGCGTGTGTGCTGCCAATAAGAATGGGTTGTTATGTGCGCTGTAACATTAGCGTACAAACATGTATATATATATATACATAATACATACATGTACATACATACATGCATGCATACACACTTACATACACACGCACACACACACACAATATATGTATATGTATATATATATATATATGCATATATATAATATAATATGTATATATGTATATATACATATAAACACATGTTCAGGTAGTTCTCACAGCGACACTACAGTCGTTAGCTCATTGCGACAGCTATGTTATACAGTCAGATTCTTTTATTTGCATGTGTGTGTGTGGTTGCGGGCAGGATGGGGTAGGGTACCGGGGAGAGAACAAACATACACATTGCGATTTTCTAACGAATCGTTTAATATTATTTGCATGGTGTTATCTATCTGCTGCATTGCGTTCCCCTTCCAGCTCCTGTGCTAGATGTGGGGCATGAAAATACAGGGTGGCTGGATTTTGCTAAAACTTGGGACTCCAGATGTAGTATTTGGAACCAGAAGAACAAGAAAACCAATGTAAGCCCGTAGTTAACAAAACAAGACAAAACAAGCGCAAATTTTCGGCCAACTGGCCTTTGTCAAGCGCGAACGCACGGTCACAAACAGATCACAAACACCAAACAATGGATAATAAAAACAGGACTAAAAACTTCCCTGCCGCCTCGTCCAGTGGATAAAAAGGGACCCACTTGTAGTATTTGGAGTTCAGTCCTAGTCTGCAGCATAAAAAAACTGCCTGTCAACATACACACTTTACTTATTTGTATCTCTGTATTGTCATTTTTGTTGTTGTTGATAATATCCTTCTGTGTTCGTTCTATAGACCTTGAGTTTGATATTGTATTATGTCTCTCCTGTTCTTGAATCAGGAAACAAGATTAAAAGAAAACAATTAAAACCTGACAATTTTTGCAGCCTGATTTCATGTTCTAGCCGTTCTGGTGGTGTCTGTGTTTCATGGGTTCTGTTCTTCCCTCTCCCCCTCTCCTCCATCTTCTACCTATTCTATTTGAAGACCTTTGCCAAGAGCAAAAGGCTTTGCTCAAGCTTGAAGAGTGTGCCTGATATTTGATGACACATTTGGGTAGGGTGCGTATGGGACTGCCTGAGTGCTAATGAATATCTATTGAATAAACTCTAACCAAACAACAGCAAAGCACAAAAGCATGAAAACTGCAGCGGCAGCAACAGTATTTTTTTGTTTTTTTGTTTTTGTAAATAGTGCTCTTTCTGTCTCTATCTGTCTGTCTCTCGCTCTCTCTCTCTCTCTCTCTCTCTCTCTCTCTCTCACTCTGTCTGTATGTCTGCCTGTCTGTCTGTCTGTCTTTCTCCCTCTCTCTCTCTCTCTCATTCTCTCTCTCTCTCTCTCTCTCTCTTTGTCAAACACATTTCCTTAAAATCCAAATAGTTTAAATGTAAACGTGTATTCCTGTTAAGTCATGCACGTGCGTGTCCTTTTTGTAATTGTATGTGAGGAAGCGTAAGTTGTGCTGGGGCCATTTAACATATGGGTATAGGTCACATGTGCAGTGATGGTTACGCTTATGAAGGTGGTGTGTTCAAGGATCATGACGAATGGAAGGTGCTGTATTAATGGTTGATTGTTGTGTAATATTTAGACTGTTACCTTTGCTGCATTTTTTTTTACTGAGAGCAAAAATTAGCAGGTGAGTCCACTTCCCGACACACCAGATGTACACATGCTTATGCCCGAAAATTCTGAGAGGAAATCTCCTCATGTGTTTGTTCAACTTTTGATATAGTATTGACTCGTGCCTATTCATAAACGACTAAAGAAGATGAGAAAAAAAAACTGTTTCCAGTTTTAATCCTCTACTCATGGTAATGGTCTTAAGTTTTCGTTGGTCCTGTTCCTCCCTCCACCACTACCACTCTCCACCATTCCATTTCAGGATCTTGGTATCGCAAAAGTTTGGCCGTGTCTAAGTTTGATAAGGATCCCACCGTAAAAGAGTCTAGAAAAACTGACAAATTAACTATCACACTCACACACACGCATACATTCACTCATACAGCCGTGCATTGTATTATAATCGGAAATCAGGTATTTCTCTACTTTTAGAGGAGACGAGCATGTTGTAGGACCACCACAACAGTCGAAACACAGAAACGAGTCTCGATGATAACACAGATTTAACCGAATGAACCAGTTCCTCAACCCAAACCACATTTATGGGAGACAACTCTTCCATTCTTATTGATGCTAAGGGAAGCAACCTTTATAATATATTCAGGCCGTAGGAAGCAGACGACACAAACCTTTCGCCATGATGGCTGAACAACTGTTGGAACGTCTCCATGCTTGTGTTTTTCTTCTGATTCTGTGCTGTAGCCTCGTGGTTTCCAGATTCGAAAATGGTAAAATTTTGTGGACTTTAATATCAGAATTGAGAATGTGATTGCTAAATCCGAGTAGTTTCGTTAAAAATGGCAATGTTTGTGTGGAATGTTGAGCTTGGGTCCTAACGGAGCCAGTTCTCACTTGTCGTTTATTGATAGTGGTGTTGTTGAGAGCACTGCTGCGGCCGTGGTTTACCATGGTGTGCCGAGTGCTGCAGTGTTGTGGGCATTGTGGTGTAATTTAGTGCTTAGCTGTTCGTTATTGAAATACATTTGAAAATGTATAAAGGCTTATTTGAATCACGGAACGGTTTGAAGCGGGGAAAAGAAAGGTTGTCTTTGAACTAAAAGAATATAATAACGCTAAAAAACTTACATGAAATTGCTACTTTTGTTTATGAAAAATGATCAGTGTTCCCCAAATGTAAATATTTTTTGTTCTTTAATACCACGAGAAAACATTTTTAATCGGCTGGTTGTATTTATTGCGTGAAGACACAAACAGACAACTAAAAACAGCCCATGAAGGTTAATGAAAGGAAGTTGTGATGGAGATGTTTCAGGCTGTATGTAACTTATCTTTGTAGAGGCTTTTGAAACACTGTTTGCTAAATTGTGATCTTGAAAGTCCATAGCTTGTTCATTGAAAACCAGCACGTTTGTGATAAATCCTTTGATTAATATTGTATTATCTGTACAATCAAAAGTGCCAGTTCCTACTGATAAATTCTACGCTAAGTGTGTGTTCATGTCATTTTCTTAGTATGGCAGTCTGAAACATCTGACAAAGACAAAGTCAAATATTACGTCACATACACACATGGTCAGTTTTTTTGTCTTAGTTTGGCAAAGATCTCATCATAAACAATCCAGAAAATCAGACCAAGTTAAATATTACACTCACACACTCACAACACACACACACACACACACACACACACACACACACACAACACACACACACACACACACACACACAAATACACACACACACATACACACACACACTCACACACACACACACACCACACACAACACACACACACACACACACACACACACACATAATAATATATAATATATATATATATATATATATATATAATGAACACAACGGATAGGGCAGGGAGATGGCTGTTAGATTTTCCATGAATAAAAATGAAAACGTTCTCCCAGGACTAGAGGTTCGCGAATTTCAAGGATTCCCCAGTCTACAGGAAGTAGAATGTTCCGGACGAGGCTTAAAGCCGGAAGTGGACTTACTGTCGCTGTCGTTGTACAGAAGAGGGGACAGTGAGGTGCTGGGGACCTTACACGTCATCAAGAACTCGTGTTACACACACTCGCACTATTCCTCCTGCTTCTTTAGCTCCCAGAACAGTCGACAGTCCACACTTCGTGTTCTGGTTCGACTTGGCTGAAGGAGAGAAGTCGAGACTATGGGTGCACGGCTGGTATTATTAATGCCAAAGGGATGCCGAATACCACCGTTTGGACCATTACTGTGACAAGAAAAAGTGAGTAATGTTGCATTTAATATCCTCTCACTCGTTCGTTCATTTCTTCATCTGTTTGACTGTTCGTGTGCTTGTTCATATGTATTTGTTAATTCGTTTGTTCGTTTGTCTTTCTCGTCTTCTTCTTCTCTACTTTACCTTTTCTTGTCTTTCCCCTTGCTGCCCACACTCCTCCCTCCCCCCGTTTCCTTTTTGCCCTATGCCAGTCATTCTGTTAATTATTACTTTCAAGATCGACATGTCTTCTTCTTTACTTACCATTTTCTTCCTCTTACCCGATCTTTCCCTTCTGCTTTTTTGTTGTTGATTTGTTGTTGCTGCTGCTGGTGTTGTCATTCTCTGTCATCTCAGCATCACCACCATCACTATCTCTTCTTTCTCCTTCTGTCTTCCCTTTGTCTTCCGTCTCTGTTTCGTCTTCGTCCTTACCTTCGTCATCTTCGTCTGTCTTCCTCAATCGTGGTCTTTTCTGTTTTCGTCAGTCTGTTTTTCATCCTTCTTTGTCTGTTTGTCAGTAAGTTTGGTCTGTCTGTTTGTCTTTCTTTATTTCTCTGTGTCTCTGTCTCTGTCTGTCTGTTTGTCTCTGTCTCTGTTTCTGTCTGTCTGAGCTGCCTGTCTGTGTGTCTGTCTGTCTGTCCCTCTCTTTCTCCCTCATTCTCTCCCCTCTCTCCCCCCCCCCTCTCTCTCTTTTAGTTAAAGTTTGTTTTTAAGCAAATATATACGAGCGTAGATTAGCAACAAAGAACTCCTAGCAAATAACTTCTACTGTTAGAAGATTTAAATACCATTATCATTGCCTCTCTGTCTGTCTGTCTGTCTGTCTGTCTCTGTTTGTCTATCTGTCTGTCTGTCTGTCTGTCTCTCAGTCTCTCTCTCCGGCATATAATTACACGCTAAAACGATTTAAACGCGTAGTAGATCATTAATTAAAAAACAAACAAACAAAATGAAACAAAAGGCGAAAAAAAACAACCCAACCAAACAAACAAAAAGCCCAATTAACCAATCAAAAACAAAATCAACCGAACAAGCAAAGCACCCCCACCCCCTTCCAAATTAAAAAAAAGATGAAAACCTAGGTAGAAATAGCCCAGTTGAAACTTTTATTCTTTTTCCCTTCAATCCTTGTGTACCCTCTCACCTAACATCCTTTATTTACCAGTCTCTTTTTGTATATCGATGGTACTATCTGAGCAAGACTCATGAGACCTTCAAGCGGTTTAATTTTCTTTCTTTCTTTCTTTCTTTCTCTCTTTCTTTTCCCATGATTTATACTGGAATAAAATATTCTTGACTTGACTTTCTTTCTTTCTTTCTTTCTCTCTTTCTTTTCCCATGATTTATACTGGAATAACATATTCTTAACTTGACTTTCTTTCTTTCTTTCTTTCTTTCTCTCTTTCTTTTCCCATGATTTATACTGGAATAAAATATTCTTAACTTGACTTTCT
>JAPXFY010000029.1:23347288-23352288 GCA_030674185.1 Monoplex corrugatus
TATATATCCAGTCGATGCGTTACTGTGGGTGTTCCTACTCGTGTGAGTGCATGAGTGTGTGTGTGCACACGCGCGTGTGGATATGTGCGAGTGTGTATGTGTAAGTACGTGCATGGTAGACCCTGTGTTGTCTTCTGCAATTGATCACAAGATGAAAACTAATACAGTGAGATATATTTTGCGTATTGATATGTAGTATTTCTTTACATCTGTCTGTTACTTGATGGTGTCTTCATTTTATTTAATTTAGTTAGTTTTTTTTGGGGGGGAGGGGGTGAGGGGGGGGGTAGGTGTTGCACCTGTCATTCGTTTGTTGTCATTTTTGTTTTGTTGTATATCTCGTCATTGTTGATTTTTTTTCTTTACTACAAATACCTCCTATGGCGAATTGCAACCTTCTTGCTCAAGCGAGACTACATGACTTAAAACTGTATGACCTTGACTTTTTCAGTACTTATTTCATGACTTCAGATTTGTAAAATTCAGCAGGAGAAAAGAAGAAGAAACAAAACGAGTGTTCGGCCACGTCGCTTTAAAGGGACACAATCGTGAGATGCTTTATCCGTTTAAGGGGCAGCAACCGCCGTGGAAATGATTATATTCGCGGGGTTGAGGCCAGTCGCCATGATGGCTTCACATGATGTTGACGGGATGTGGAATATGTGGCGGGTTTGTGTTTGTGTTTTCGCCTCCTTCGCTTCCGTCGCTTCTGCAAGCAACCAGGGTGAGTATGTCAGTTCAATTCGTAACCATTGTAAACCTTTTTTTGCATGTGAATGTAGTCTGTGCAAGGAACTGTTGTAGATAATTCAGTCTGTTGCGAGTTGAAGTTAGGCTTGAGTCTGTGTAGAAGCGAGGGAAACTGTTGTTGATGAGAGAATGGGTGTAGTCAGGTACGCTGTCTCTGTCTTTCTCCCTCTCTCTCTTTCCTTCTCTGTCTCTGTCAGTCTTTGTCTCTGTCTCTGTCTCACTTCTCTCTCTCTCTCTTTCCCTCTCTTTCTCTCTCTCCCCTGTCTCTCTCTCTCTCTCTCTTCTCTTCTTCTCCCCTCTCTCTTCCTCGCTCCCCTCGCTCTCTTTCTCTCTCGCTCCTCCTCGTCTTTGCACCTCTTTCTCTCCTTCCCTCTCTTTTCTCTCTCTGTCCTCTCTCTCTTTCTCTTCTCTTCCTCTTCTCTTCTCTCTCTCTTCCCTCTCTCTCTTCTCTCTCTCTCTCCCTTCTCTCTCCGCTCGCTCGCTCCTCTCCTCTCCTCTTCTCTCCTTCTCTCTCTCTATCTTTTCTCTGTCTTGTCTCTTCTCTCCTGCCTGCGCTCCGCTCTTCTGATTCTCTCTTCCTCTCTTTCTCTGTATCTGTCTCTCTCGTCTCTGTTCTATCTCTCTCTCTCTCGTTTTCTCTCTCTCTCTCTAGTCTCTATCATTTTTAGGGAATGTTTACTGTTAATGTTTTAATGAAAACGAGACTGACCTTTACAGAAGCCGTAGGTTGTATTGATTTTAGTCGTATGAAGACAAACCGAGTAGCGATTTGTCTAATCCAGCCGTTTATATGAGATAACATTAGATATCATGGGGAAAATAGTTACAGCATAGTATTTCAAGACAACAAAATATCAGGCAGTTTCGAGTCGGTTACAAAATCCACGCGATGGGATGAAGACTTGTAGTGACAAAATTATTTTCAACAGCGAAAACCGAATCATATTGAAGTTTCATATATTGGAAGTTTACAGAATTACCATGTTAATTTTATAGGTACACACGCACACACACGCGCACACACACCATAACACACACACACACGCACGCACGCACGCACCACACACACACACACACACACAGACACACATACACACACACACACACCATAACAGACACACGCACAATATAAAAAACAAACATACTCACGCACCATAACACACACACACACACACACACACACACACACACACACACACACACACACACACACACACACACACACACCATAACAGACACGCGCACACCATAAAAAACAAACATACTCACGCACCATAACACACACACACACACACATATATATATATTTTTATATATATATATATATATATATACACCATAACAAACACACACATACATACACAAACACCATAACAAACACACACACACATACACAAACACCATAACAAACACACACACACATACACAAACACCATAACAAACACACACACACACATACATAAACACCATATCAAACACACACACACATACACAAGCACCATAACAAACATACACACATACACAAACACCATAACAAACACACACACATACACAAACACCATAACAAACATACACACATTCACACACACCATAACAAACACACACACATGCATACACAAACACCATAACAAACACACACACACATATACACAAACTCCATAACAAACATACACACATACACAAACACCATAACAAACACATACACACATACACAAACACCATAACAAACACACACATACACAAACACCATAACAAACAAACACACACAAACACCATAACAAACACACACACACACAAACACCATAACAAACACATACACATACACAAACACCATAACAAACAAACACACACAAACACCATAACAAACACATATATACACAAACACCATAACAAACACATACACATACACAAACACCATAACAAACACACACACATACACAAACACCATAACAAACACACACACGCATACACAAACACCATAAACAAAAAAACACAAATACATGCATACACACACACAACCATAACAAACACCATAACAGACACACACACACACCATAACACACAAACAAACACATAAACACACACACACACACACACACACACACACACACACACACACACACACACACACACAAAAACACGCACGTACACAAACACACACACGAGTGCACAGACGCTCTTGCACACGCGCCAAGCCTACGTCTCTCGTCACCACACATGCACACTACCACACACACGTGAGCACACGCACGCGCACACACACACACACACACACACACACACACACACACGCACGCACACACGCGCACACACGCACATCATACGACACACACTTTAACACACATGCACACTATAACACACTCACACGCACATAACCACACTCACACATAAACGCACACACAAACACCCACACCTACTCACACACACACACACACAAACACCCACACCCACTCACACACACACACAGACACAAACACTGAGACAAACACACACACACACACACACACACACACACACACACACACACACACACACACACACACACACACACACACACACACACACACACAGAGCTCTATCGTAAAGCACACACCTTCTACAGGATCGGGATCGCATGGGTTCGAGTCTACTTCGAAATGCCATTGAAACAATATGAACTTGCACATAATTTCTAGAAGGTGGGGATACTATTTATACTGAAAAAGCCCCTGGCATCCCCACGGAGGGTCGGGGGAACCTTTAGACACCCAGTTGATGATTGGGTGCCTGGTCCTTTTGAGAGTTGGGGATAATGAAGCAATGACGGAAAAATCGAAGTCCCATCCTCTAAAAAAGCTGACCTATTATCCTACAGTTAGTACTGAACTCTGTACAGACTCACTCCCTGGCGTCCATACTGTAAGTTGTGGGCTAAGAGTTACCTGTCCTTATTATAAACATTATGTCCTTAACCCTTTGACTCCCACACATTATCTATCATCTGCAAAAACAACTCTTTGACTCCTTCTCCCTACCCACTAGCTTCCTGCAGGAAGCTGGTGGATAGGGTGAAGGAGTCAAAGAGTAAAGATTTTGCATTGCTAGCGTGGTTAACAATGCAGAACACTGGTGGACAGAGTGCAGGAGTCAAAGGGTTAAACAATATAGTTGAAGAGGTGTCTGATCATCGGGATGGTCAGTATTATTAATTTCCATGTTTTATTTATAAAATACAAAAAAAATTACTGAAGAGATGTCTAATCTTTAGGACATTTGAAAATTATTTGTAGGTGTGTATAGTTATTGGTGTAATCAGTATTGCTGATGCTTGTGTTTTATTCTTAAATTATCAGACATTTTATTGAAGAGGTGTCTAATCATTGGGATATGTTAAAGAAATATTTGTAGATTTGTCTAGTCGTTAGTACATTCAGTATTGTTAATGTCCATGTTTTATTTTTAAAGTATCAGAAACTTGTTACTAACTGTCTCTGTGTAGTATGTAAGTGAGCGTACGTGTGTGCGTGCGTGCGTTCGTGCGTGCGGTGTGTGTGTGTTTGTGTGTGCGTGTGTGTGTGTGTGCACGCTTGCTTTCCTGAAAGCATATGGATAAACGTACACGTACGTTCATGAATATGTTTCTACACCTTCGTTTTTTTTTTATGTTTTCTTTTCCTTATTTATCAATTTTTTGTAAATTATAGAAACAGATAAATTTTCCAATTAATAAAACCCAGCAAGTGTTTCTCAACCTGTGTCCTTACAAATGATATGAAACAGACTAAACCTTCAGTAACGAAACCCATCGGCCTGCCCGTATTATTTCAGGAATGTCCGCCAGAAATTTCAAAGACCTTCTAGAAATCCAGGAAGTGGAATGCCGACCAGAAAACCTCCAGTCTGGCATGAAGCTGCTGTCCCTGGCGCTGTATCCAGCCTACGACAAAACGTCAGTCCTTGTACTGCTGAACGTGTTGAACGATAACTGTCTTACGCACGGTGAATACTCCTCGTGCAACATCGACGCTGCTAACCCGCAGCGTTCCAGTGTTCGTGTGCTGGTGGCTGACATGATGGCAGGAGAGAACAGGGAGTATGGATGTGATATTACGGTTTTTACGGCGAGAGGGAAGACGTCTACCTTGAGTCGGTCTCTTGTCGTCTCACGTCTGCGTGAGTTTTCTTGGTGGTGTTATAATGTTTTCCCTTTTGTTTGAAGATGTTGCCATCAAAAGAATCAACGTACTAATATCATCGCCTTCTACTACTTC
>JAPXFY010000029.1:23372288-23374788 GCA_030674185.1 Monoplex corrugatus
TCCTCCTCCTCCTCCTTCTTCTTCTTCTTCCACATCTTCCTCCTCCTCGTCCTCCTTTTTTCTAGCTTCGTACGCACATTCGCGCCTTGTCGGTGTGTGTGTGTGTGTGTGTGTGTGTGTGTGTGTGTGTGTGTGTGTATGTGTGTGTGTGTGTGTGTGTGTGTGTGTGTGTGTGAGAGAGAGAGAGAGAGAGAGAGAAAGAGAGAAAAGAGAGAGTTGTTGAATCTAATACAGAAGTCATTATTTTCCTTTTGTTATTTCTCATTTTGATTAGTAAAGTTGATGATTACGATAGCAATAAAAGAAGAAGAAAAAGAAGTGTGATAATGATGAAGAAAGAATTGAAATCATAATGCTACATGCCGGAAAGCAAACTTCGAAGCGCTTTGCACTTCACAGATAATGTATGGGCCTACATCAATATGTTAGTGAAGAATACATCAGTGAAATACATGTAAGCATGTAAGTGACATGAGTGTTTGTTTTCGCCGTGCTTCGTTGTTTTCCCCATTTGTTTATGTTTTATGGGCAGAGTTGTGGGGAAAAATACGTCCATACGCCTAAATCCTAACCCACTAGAGTTTCAGTCGGTCAATCAATCAGTCGATCAATCAATCAATCAATCAATCAATCATCAATCAGTCAACAATCAATCAAACAATCAATCAATCATCAATCAAACAATCGGGCAGTCAGTCAGTCAATCAAACAGTCAAACAATCACTCACTCACTCACTCACTCACTCACTCACTCACTCACTCACTCACTCACTCAATCAATCAATCAATCAGTCGGTCAATCAGTCAGTCAGTCATCAATCAATCATTCAGTCAATCAGTTTATCCATCCATCCACCCTTTACTCCTTATGATCATCGTCTCATTTTGCTTTAACCCTTTGACTCCTGCGCCCTATTCACCAACTGCAAAAACTTAACCCTTTTACTTCCTCACCCTATCCACCAGCTTCCTAGAGGAAGCTGGTAGATAGGGTGAAGGAGTCAAAGGATTAAATTTTTGCTTTGCTAGCATGGTTGGCAATGAAGGACGCTGGTGGACAGGGTGCGGGAGTCAAAAGTCTTGAAATCTTAATGACTGCCTGGCTGAACCTGTCTCTCAGTGACAAGAAAGCCACTTACTGCATAGCATTCGTCGGCGATCCGGCTGACTTCAGCGCAACTGCTGGGTTGAGAACTGGCTTCAGTGCGCACCGCCGTGAGCGAACTCACGACAGTGCGACTGAACAAGTGAGGAGTACACCGATGACAGGTTGTGTCGGCCCCGGTCACGGTTGAGGATGGGGTTCCTTGCGGCGATGTAAACTGCCTCCTTGTTAAAATCTTCTTTATGGACTTCATTTTTTATTTATTTATGTGTACTTTTTGTCGATGTACTTGCAGCAAAAGTGCCGATAGTTCTACGAAATGCTGCTGTTTACAAATTTTCTTCATGACCAGTTAAGTTTGATAGAGCCGGAGACTCGAGATCTGCTATCTTGATATCATCGTCATGTGTCCTGCCGCATGGCGTTGGCGATCATGGCCCTCCATATGCATCTATCCCTTGTCGCCGCAAGTACATCTCTATCCTCAGCCACCCTGCAAGTCCGTCCAGTATTAACTCCCTGGGTCTACCTGGTGCTCTCTTACTCTTTGATATATCAAGTTCAAACCTGCCTCCCAGTATAAACAAAATGACCTGTTCGCTGCCTATAGCATTGCTCCAATCCTTTCGGTGGTATCAGTGCACCATAGGCTCCCCCCTCCCCTCCTCTTTGCTCCCGTTTCAAGACCTTGTTGCTGCATAGAGATCTGCGCAGGCTTGAAGTGTCTGCCAGATTATTATTGATAGGCTTGGATGGAGGGCACATGGAACTGTCTTCCATGCGATGAATTATTCTGGCACAACCTCTAGACTCTTCTTCCTTTTCCTCCCTCATCCTATACTTGTTGTTGTTGATGTTTTTGTTCTTCTTCTTCGTCGTCGTCGTTGTTGTCGTCGTCGTCTTCTTCTTCTTCTCCTCCTCCTCCTCCTTCTCCTTCTTCTCCTCCTCCTTCGTCTTCTTCTCCTCCTCCTTCTTCTTCTTCTCCTCCTCCTTCTTCTTCTTCTATCTTCTTCTACTTCTTCTTCTTTTATCTTCTTCTTCTTCTTCGTTTTCTTCTTCTTCTTCTTCTTCTTCTTCTTCTTCTTCTTCTTCTTCTTCTATCTTCTCCTCCTCCTCCTTCTTCTTCTATCTTCTTCTTCTTCTTTTTTCTTCTCTTCTTTTTCTTCTTCTTCTTCTATTTTCTTCTTCTTCTTCTTCTTCTCCCTTCTTCTTCTTCTTCCTCCTCCTTATGCTTCGTCATCCTGTGCTTCCTTTTCTTTTCTTTTTTCTTTGTCCTCTTCTTTCATCTTCCTATACGTATTTTTATTCCTTTCCCTCCTTCTTCATCCTCGACTTTTGGGGGGGGGGGGAGAGTGAGGGTGTCTGGGTGTGTTGGTGTCTGGGTATGTGGGTGTG
>JAPXFY010000029.1:23379788-23399788 GCA_030674185.1 Monoplex corrugatus
ATGGTTATCATCATCTCATCAGGTGCCTTGCCGCATGGCGTTGGCGATCATGGACTTCCATCTGTCTCTATCTCTTGTTGCCTAGAGATAGAGACAGGTGGGTTCGTGTGCAGGCTTAAGGCTTGTGCCATGATCACCATACACATGGCACCCGTGACGTTAGTGCATATGGAATTCGTTCCCAGCGCGGAGACGTCATCATGTGAAACCGAAGTTATGGACAGACAAAAAAAGAAAAAAACAAAAATACTGAATGGGTATAAGGGAGGTAAACCAGACCAATCGTTACGTCCCTCAGAGGTAAAGTTGTGCGAGATGGATAGATATGGAAAACATATGCTAAATGGGACCCTAAGACCTTGCATCATGCAGCGCTTATGTGCAGGAATAGGGTTTATGCCATGATCGTTCTGGATCCTTTCTATTATAAGTCGTCAGTGCATGTGGAATGTGTTCCGAACTCGGAAACACCGTCTCGTGACATTGAAGCAGAATTTGTGAGACAGAGAGACCAGCAGTACTGAACAGGTCTACAAGATGAATACAAAAAACGTGGACTTGGTTGGGTTTTCTTGTTTCGCTACAATCGCTTTTGGTGTCTTTTCTTCTTCCTTTGGAGCTGAAAATGTACTCAGGAATGGACATTGTGTGTTTGTGTCAAAACTTAAGTGACGTACTTATGTACCTTGAGAGCTTTGGGAAGATATTTTATGGATAAATTTTGCTTTTTCGGATGATGCCTGTTTTGTAACTGTGCAGCGATGGCTGCAGTTGTCTTGTCGTTGAATTCTGAAGTGCAGGCAATATCATTTCTAGTCTTACTGAGAATGTTTTGTTGTGATGTAATTGAGTAACCCCCCCCCCTGCGCGTGCGTGCGTGTGTGTGTGTGTGTGTATGTATGTGTGTGTGTGTTGTGTGTGTGTGTGTTTTGTTGTGATGTAATTGAGTAACCCCCCCCCCCTGCGCGTGCGTGCGTGTGTGTGTGTGTGTGTGTGTGTGTATGTGTGTGTGTGTGTGTGTGTGTGTGTGTGTGTGTGTGTGTGTGTGTGTGTGTGTGTGTGTGTGTAAACAGTGTGATTATGTATTTCTGCGTTGTCCGGTAATTCCTTTTGTCTTACTTTCAGTCGGATTGTCTGTCCGTTCACCCGATTGTCTGTCTGCCTATCTCTCCTTCAGTGTCTCTCAGCGTCTGTCTGTCTATCTGTCTTTGTCTGTCTGTCTGCCTGTCTGTCTGTCTGTCTTTGTCTGTCTGTCTGTCTGTCTGTCTCTCTCCCTCTCTGTCACTCTCTTTCTTTCTTTCTTTTCTCTCTTTCTCCCTTTCCCTCTGCCTCAAGCATGTGCACAGATGTATACACATTTCTAGAGTCTAACCGTGCATGCATACATATTTGAAAAAAAAAATGGTCGTAAATATATACATAGGCTTAAACATGCTATACAAAAAAAAAAGATTACATGGTATATAATTATGATCAGTAGTAAAAAGTGACAGTAAACATTGTGACTGTGTATATATAATTCAGGCTTAAAATAAAAGATGTGCCCTTTCACGTCAGTAAACAAAATATTGCTGTTATTACTAACACGACCATCTCGACTACCGTTAGTATTACTACTAAGTACTAAAATATAAAAACAAAGCGGTAGTTTATCAACTGTACCAAATGTTCCATATGTCTCAATATGAATGTAACACACCTGTCAATTTCTCCTGCTGGCTACTACGTTTGGGAAGTTGTCTATACTTTTTTGTGCTAAGTGTTGTGCACTTATTCTTTGTTGTCTTTTGTATGCGTTTGACAAAGGCCATTTGGCCGAAAATTTGTGCCTGTCTCGTTTTTGGTATGTTAGATACGCGTCTATTTTGTGTGTGTGTGTTTTTCTGATTAAAATTTCCATAACTTGAACCTAGACACATAAACTTCCCTAATATTTCGTCGAACATCAGGGAAGAGTTGCTGATATTCCCCTGATTTTTGTGTTTGTTTTGTTTGTTTGTTTGTTATTTTTTGTACTTGTTGTTATTGTCTTACGTTTACGTTTGACAAAGGCCAGTTGGCCGAAAATATGCGCCTGTTTTGTTTTTGTTGTTTCAAATACGCGTTCTGATTCTTGTTTGTGTGTGTGTGTGTGTGTGTGTGTGTGTGTGTGTGCGTGCGTGCGTGCGGTGCGTGGTGTGTGTGTGTGTGTGTGTGTGTGTGTGTGGGTGTGTGTGGTGCGTGCGTGTGTTTTATGGTGACTGTTTTCTTGAACGCGGACAGTAACCGTTGTTTTGGATTTAATAAAAACAACAACTAGACACTTATTAATCGTTCCGCTCTTGATTTTCTCAAAATCGGGTCATGTTTCGCGTGTTTGCAAACAAAATGCTACCTCTTGATTCAAATTCGAACGTTTGTTCTTGATTCTATTCCATCTCGCAACATTCGTGCTCTCAAAACACTACTGTACACAGTCGTGTTCGGCAATGCCGTTTTCGATTAATGGGAGAGAAATCTTGGAAAACAAGATCGAGGTAAGGGACAGAATTCGAGCCGCCTCGTCAGCAGCTGTACAGTTAACTGCGAAGCATGATGCAGAGAGAAGAGCAAGTAAGGCAAGGCAGTCGCCATGATGGCTCTACGAAGCTGGAAGCTGCTGTGTTTTCTGTGGATTGTCTGCACCGAATTTTCCGTTTTGTGTGCTTCTGGAGCTGAAAATGGTAAGTCACATTTTGTATTTGCCAGGTGTATATGTTGATGAACGTGTTAAGAAAGCACAGTCTTGTGTTTTTGTTCTGTTTTTAGAGATTTTGAATGAGAGATATCGACTGATTTGGTAAAGCTTTGGAACGGCTACACAGGCGCTTGTGTTGGTGATTCGGTTGTGCAACGTGTGAACTGACGACACATACACTATAGGAGCAGTTTCTTTTCTGTTATGCCATTAAAATGTCTTTTTAAAGAAAAAAACCAGAACTTGAAGGTTTTGATTATATAAAGGGAGGAGAGTATTTTATGGCACGCAATGTATTATCATTATAATTGTTCGGTATTCTATGAGAAAGTGTTTCTCTGCAGGCAGGCAGAATGATGGTTGGTCTGTGCACGTTTAACGCGAACACGCGTTTTGTTATCTAAAGACATAATTATCTCCTCACTATTACAAATACAGTATTTTGTTATGTGTTATTTCTTAATGCTTCATAGGGTTACAAAAATGATATAATTGTTATGTAATTGAATGCTTTGTTTGTGAATGAGGACGTCGATTGAGGTTATAATCTTCCGTAATCGACCTTTTTTTTTTTTACTGCATTTTGTTTATGGATGAGGACATTTGATGAATACTGTTTCCTTAAGTAAAGTATAATAGAAAAAGAAATGCTGAGTACCTATCTGAGACGAATTATGTAGTACCACTGCACAAAACAATGAGTCAGAGAGAGGGGGAATTGACACAAAGTTTTAATGTATGGCACCCAGCCTTTTAGCGTAGGTACACGTAAACATGTGGCAGAGAAAAAAAACGTAGAATGCATTGTAGAAAACTGGTAGTATAAGGTGTATAGTTATTATGTGTTGACAGATTTGTGGTATTTTTTACCCTTAAGCGAATGAAAACAAAAACAAAAACAAAAAACAAAACAAAACAAAATATATAATATATATATATATGTGTGTGTGGTGTGTGTGTGTGTGTGGTATGTGTGTTTCTTCATTGTTTGGTTACACTATAAATGTTAAAACGTTATATAATCTGGACAATTACTATTGTAAATGTGGAATGTTTGCTCGTTTTTCTAAAAGATCAGAAGGATATATAGGATGAATGAAGGAATTCATATCGTTTGTTAACTTTAAATCATTCAAACCTATCTGAGTCTAAATTTGCAGATTGTTATTTTCACAACCTATTCTGACCTGACAGGTGTTGCTTAAATTTACTGATTGATATCCACACTTATTCTGAGCCTGATAAATGCTGTTCTAGATTTGTGTTTGTTATCTCACACCTGTTATTGGCTGATAAATGTTATAACTATGCTAATTGTTATCTCACACCTGTTCTGAGCTTGATAAAGGCTTATAAATTCACTGATTGTTATTATATCTGTCTGTTATCTTATATCTGTCTGTGCCTGCGAAACGCTGTTCGTCTGATCCTGATAATGCTGTCATGCTGTTGTAAATTAACTGACTGTTATCTCACACATATTCTGAGCCTGGTAAATACTGTTGTAAATGTATCGATTGTTATCTCACACAGATTTTGAACCTGATTGATTCTGTTCTAGATTTACTAACAGACATCTCACACCTATTCTGAGCCTGATAAATGCTGTTCTAAAGTTGCTGTTTTTATCTCATATATATCTAAGCCTAAAAAAACCCAAATTAAGAAATGCTGTTCCTCTGAGCCTGATAAATGCTGTTCTAAATTTACTGATAGACATCTCACACATATTCTGAGCCTGAAAATGCTGTTCTGAATTTACTGATTGACATCTGACACATATTCTGAGCCTGTTAGATGTTGCTCTAAATTTACTGATTATTATCTGACACGTATACTGAGCCAGACAAATGTTTTTCTAAATTATTGATTGTTATCTCGCACATACACTGAGTCTGATAAATGCTGTATGCCTGAGCCAGGGAAATGCTGTTCTAAATTTATTGGTTGATATTTCACACACATACTGAATCTGATATAAATGCTGCCTGCCTTAGCCTGAGATATGCTGTTCTAATTTTACTGGTTGTTCTGTAACAAGTTTGGTAGGGCGTTTTCTGTAATGACTGATTTTAATGAACTGCATACTGTACGAAAAAGTGTAAGGCCTAAGAGTGTCTAAGGGAAAAGACTTCAACACATTCACCTGCCCCATTTCAGGACTACGTCACGCCTGTTCAAGGGGTTACTGGCCCTGCAGGAAGTAGTCTGCACGGGAGGAGTTTGAAACCGGAAGTGAAACTGCTAGGCCTCCAGATGTACACGTATCCTGGCAACGAGCTGGTGGCGTCTCATGAACGGTTACACAAGACGTGTGTCACCTTAGGGGACTATTCCTCTTGTGTCCTCAATGCCCGAGACACTCACCTGTCCGAAACTTCGGTTCTTGTGTCTGATCTGAAGGAAGGGGAGAGGCGTGGATATAAATGTACGGCCAGTACTGTGGATTCTTACGGTGTGTCCAAAATGATGGGCTGGACCATTGTGGTTGAAGCTATCAGTGAGTGTTTAAGTCGTAGTGTTTGTGTGTGTGTTTGTGTGTGTGTGTGTGTGTGTGTGTGTGTGTGTGTGTGTGTGTTTGCGTGTGTGTGTGTGTGTGTTTGGTGCTGTGTGTGTGTGTGTGTGTGTGTGTGTGTGTGTGTGTAGCGATCAGTGTTGATGTCTGTGTGTGTGTGTGTGGATATGTGGTGTGTGTGTGCGTGTGTGTGTGTGTGTTGTGTGTGTGGTTGTGTGTGTGTGTGTGTGTAGTGTGTGTGTGTGTGTGTGTGTGTGTGTGTGTGTGTGTGTGTGTGTGTGTGTGTGTGCTAGCGCGCACGCCCGCACGTGCGATATCAGTTTCCATAAGTCCGTTTTTCTGTGTGTGTTCATTCAAACTACCTGACCCTCCCTTTCTGTCTGTCTGTCTGTCTGTTGTCTGTTTCCTCTCTCTCTTTGTCTGCCTGTCTATCTGCCTGTCTGTCTTCTCTCTCTCTCTCTTTGCTCTGCTGTCTATCTGCCTGTCTGTTTGTCTCTCTCTCTATGTCTCTCTCTCTATGTCTCTCTCTGTCTCTTCTGTCTGTCTGTCTGTCTGTCTCTCGTTCTTTCCCTGTCTCATCTCACTCTCTTTCACTCTCTTTCTGTCTCTCTCTCACTCTTTCTCTCTCTTTCACTGTCTCTCTCCTCTCTCTGACACACACACGCTCTTTCTTTCTCTCTCTGTGTCTCTGTCTGTCTGTCTGTCTCTCTCTCCCTCTCTCTAGTTCTTTCCCTGTCTCACTCTCACTCTCTTTCACTCTCACTTTCTCTCTCCCTCACTCTCTCTCTCTCTTTCTCTCTGACACATACACGCTCTCTCTCTCTCTCTCTCGTTTCTCTCTCTCTGTCTGTTGCTGTCTGTCTGTCTGTCTCTCGTCTGTTCCTTTCTCTCTCTCTCTCTCTCTCTCTCTCTCTCTCTCCCCTTTGCCTCTTCTGTCTCTGTATCTATATCTGCTTTCTTTCCCAGTTTTTTTTCAGATTTGTGTCATATGGTTGATAAGACTCCGCAGAATGGTTCTGGCGTTCAAGCTGATTCTGTAACACGTTGAACACAGGTTATTGCCGACCAAATTAAGGAAGAACCATCATTATTCTGGGTCATGTTTGCTGATACGGTTTGGTGCTTAGGTTTCTGTTTCAGCCTACAGCACATATACCATTAAGTTTCTGTTCTACAGATTATGCTTGAATTAAAATGATCTCACGTTGGGTTGCCAGAGATATAGTTTTTGATCCACTGTAAACGACAGTGTTATATTAAGAGTGTGGCACGCTGCGAACAGCATCTTTTCATTTTGTGGTGTTTTCTTTTGTTGGTGTTGTTGTTTGTATCTTTGATTTGTTTTGCTTTGCTTTCTTGTTATTTTCAATACATAGATTTCTTCAAAAAAATAAAAGGTTGGAGCTAAATAGCAAGAAGACTGAAGTCGTGGTAATCATTAAAAAAAATATAGAAAAAAAACAAAACAAAAACAAAAGAAAAAAAACAAACAAAAAAACTTGAAATCCCTTGATGCAAAATAACAGCAAATGGCACAACTTTGAGACAGGTTGATGAGTATAAATATCTGGGAACGGTGATCTCACCAGACGGCAGATGCACATCAGAAATAGCCAGCAGAATCGGCCAAGCCAAAACAGCATTCTAGAAGATGAAAAGCGTTCTTCCCAACAAATGCCTATCACTTAACATCAGGAAGTGAGTTCTTGAATGTTATATAGAACCGATACTCTTGTACAGTTGTGAAGCATAGACAGTCAATACGCAAAGCCAGAACAAGATTGAGGCAGCCGAATGTGGTTTCCAAGAAAAATGTTGGGAGTTCCATGGACAGCAATGAAAACAAACGAGACAGTCTTGATGGATGCAGACACAAGATCACTGACAAGGAAGACCAGGAAAAGACAAGCAACATTTATAGGCATTTTATGAGGAAAGGGGAAATAGAGCGCCTGGTCACAACAAGAAAGCTGGAGGTAAAGACAACACCAGATAGACCCAGGGAGAAAATATTGGACGGACTTTCAGGTGGTTGAAGACTGAGAGGTGGGAGATGTACTTGCAGAGACAAGGGATTGATGCATATGGAGGGCCATGATCGCCAACGCCATGCGGCAGGGCACATCATGATATGAGGTTTCTTCAGTCTAACTTCAATCTCGTTTTGATAACTTTTTGGTACGTTTGCTTATATTTTCTCCTGAAACTCTCCTCTCCCCGCCCCAGAATTCATGAAATCCTTGAATTTTCTGGTAAACTACTTTAGTTCTGACGCTAAGTATGAGATTGTACTCACTAGGACGTGTGCGACTGCCCTTCAACGATGTTATTTTTTTTTAAGTGTACCTTTGATAAAAGCGTGTTGTGAAATGTGTGTGTATTTTTACATTCTTTTAAAACCAGAGGCGATAGGTTAGGAGGAATGACAGGGGCCTGCAGCATGATTTGCAGTGTCTATGAGTTTAATGATGCAGTTTGATATTTCATATTTTCAGCGTTTCAACATTTCACGGATGCGTGGATGCTTTTATTCTACGTCTTTGAGGGGTTTCTCTCTGTCCCTGTTTCTGTCTCTCTCTTCTGTCTGTCTGTCTGTCTGTCTCTCTCTCTCTCTCCATCCTCTCACACACACACACACACACACACACACACACACACACACACACACACACACACACACACACACACTCGATTTAAATACACTCGTACGCACGCAGCATACACACACACACACGCGCATCGCGCACACACAGACACAGAACATACACATACACAGTCACGCGCGCACTGTGTATATGTGTGTGCGTGTAGGCCTGTATGTCTACGCGTGCACGTGCATATTCTTTCTCTACTATATTCGCAAACTCACCAATTATGAAGATCTGTATGAAGATCGTTTCCTTCTGATCTCTTGTGTTTTGTTTATTGTTTGTACCCTTGATGGTTATGTAAACCAGGTCAAAGGTTAAATAAACTAGATCACACTTGATCTAATGTAAAGCGAGGCTTTAGTCAAAATAGGGTCACACTTCTTTGTCACAAATAATTTTTTTTCGTGGCTTTCAGTCACAATATTAAACAATAGTTTATTTGCAAGCGGTCCATAGTGTCCATGTCCCCTTGTGGGGATGTCGGGGGCTCTTTCAGTATAAATAGTATCCCCACCTTCTGCTGGAAATTCTGTGTTAAATTTTTTTCTCTTTTTTGTCACTCTCTTTGTTTCTGCCTTGTTCCTTTGCTTTCTGTCATTTCTTCCTATCATTTTCTGCCTTGCTGGTCCATTCACCTGTTGTGTTCGATACTCTTACATTCTTTTCTTTGGATTGATAATTCGCACGTGCTTAAATGCATTTTGCCTCTATGGAGGTGAGATACATTGAAGCAATTTTAGGTAATTTATGCCCGTTTTTTGTCTATGTCTTAGTGTTCTTAGGTGTGCTTAGATTTGTATTCAGGTGGTTTTTGTTTGTTTGTTTTTTTGCTTTTTTTTTGGGGGGGGGGGTATCTCCTGTGCTATAAATTGGGTGGAGTGGTCAACGACGGGGGCGTGTCTTTGGATCGTGTGTGCGTATGCATTGATATGTGTGCTTGATTTTTTCTTTTTTACTGTTGAAGTTTTGTATGTTTTGAAGCGGTTATAGCCCTGATATGGTTCTACGCAGTCGGCTGAGCTTTAAACAAAAACAAAAACAACAATAACAATAACAAAAGTGTCAGTGTCGAGGTTTTGCGTACGTAAAATGGGAAACGACTCTTGGAAGCTTCACCTCCGCAAGGGACAGAACTGATGTTGGCTTTGCTGCCTGCCAGTGGAAAACTGCACACAGAGAAACAAGAGCCAGCCGGAAAACCAAACGCCATGATGGCTGCGCAACTTGTCAACGGTCTGTGCATTCTGTGCATTACAATCACCGTTTTTCACAACATTTCGGCTTCAGATCGAGAAAACGGTATGTGGGGTTTGTCCTGAAACTATTTTTCCTACTTCCTATTCAGTTTTAGGGATGCTAATCGTTGGTTTCTTCGAAGATTTGAGTAGAGAGCTAATGCTTGAAACAGTGTGAATTTGATGTGCTGTTCGAACGCTACAGCCTCAGCGACGTTTTCTCTTTGATAATTTACGATATCGAACATACTTAGTCTTTATTTTTCTGTTCTGTCCATGTGTTATCTTCATTCGAAGATGTATTATTACAGATGGGAGTTCTGTTAGATGGTATAAAGTCTAAAGATATGGGAACAGTTTCTGATCAAGCAGTTATCTAGGCTGAACGGTTTGTGCAGTGGTAGTTCGTGTTGATGTGATGGCGTCCTGTGCATAATCAATGAAAAGAGATCGCCTGGCTTTGACGGCAATTTGGGCTATCAAAAGTACACTTGTTTATGTGTGTCAGTATACTTTCAAGGTGTTTTCTCTAAAATTTGTATGATATTATTTTTTTTTTAGAATATTGTCAGTCAATAATCGAATAGTGGGAAGTGTTCATATGTTATAGTATTGATTATTGCTTGGTGTCTTGTTCTATCATTTTTTTAGTCTGGGAGTTAAAGACACTCAGATATAACAGCTGATTACTTTGAATATGAAATAAAACTATATCCATCTCAGTCTGATACTATTATCTATGACTTAAAGGATAGAGGTAGGTTAATGTATATATATGTATATGTATAATTATGTGTTATATATATATGTACATATATATAATAATGTATGTATATACATATTTTTATATATGTGTGTATATATATATATATATATATATATAAAGAGAGAGGGAGGGAGAGAGAGAGAGCGAGAGAGAGACGTGTGTGTGTGTGTGTGTGTGTGTGTGTGTGTGTGTGTGTGTGTGTGTGTGTGTGTGTGAACTCTTAGAAGGTAAACACAACTTTTCTTTTAGTGACATAGATACATAATATCCTTGATCGTACATACAGTTGTGTAATAGTACACATACATTACCTTCAAGCAACCCACCCATCCCGTCTTCAACCCAAACTCAATCACCCGATAAATTTCAGGAATGACATCCCACCTTTTCAAAGGTTTCCCAACTCTCCAAGAAGTCATATGCTCGGGGAGAAATCTGAAAGCGGAAGTAAAACTGTTGAGTCTTCAACTATACAGACTTCCAGAAAACGAAATTCTGGCATCCTTAAACGCGTTTTCTCAGAGCTGTGTCACTTTAGGGGACTACTCGTCTTGTGTAGTTGACAACACAAACACACATCATTCAGAACTTCGCATTCTCGTGACTGATTTGAGAGAGGGAGAGAGGAGGAGTTATAAGTGCACGGCCAACACTGTGGATTCCTATGGCTTGTCTAAGATTCTGACCTGGATTCTTGCTCTGGAAGGGTTAAGTGAGTATCTGTTTGTCTGTCTGATGTCTGTCTCTGTGTCTGTCTGTCTGTCTGTCTCTGTCTCTCTTTTTTCTCTGTCTCTGTCTCTCTCTCCTTCCCTCTCTCCTCTCTCTTTCCTGTCCTGTGTGTGTGTGTGTGTGTGTGTGTGTGTGTGGTGTTTGTGTGTGTGTGTGTGTGTGTTGTGTGTGTGTGTGTGTGTGTGTGTGTGTTGTACTTACGTCTTGTGTGCGTGTGTGCGTGTGTGTACGTCGTGCTTCTCTGTGTGTTTGTGTATACGTGTGCGTGCGTGTGTGTATATATTGTGTGCGTATGTGGTGTGTGTGTGTGTGTGTGTGTGTGTGTGTGTGTGTGTGTGTGTGTGTGTGTGTGTGTGTGTGGTAGCTAATGTTAGCCTTAGTTTATCATTACTATTATACATAAATATCAGTCTGCACGTGCCTATTCGCATGCATGTTCTGTCAGATATATTCTCTGTCTGTCTATCTGTTTGTTCTGTCTGTTTTTCTGTCTGTCTGTCAGACGGTCTCTGTATGTCTGTCTGTTTGCCTTTCATGTTCTGTCACATATGCTGTCTGCCTGTTGCCTGTCTTTGTCTTCGTTTCTCTTTCTGTGTCTGTCTCAATCTGTCTCTCCCTCTCCCCTCTCTAACTCTCTCCTTCTCTTTCTCTCTCTCTTCCTTCTCACTCTCTTTTCGTTTTTTTCTTCTTCTTTTTATTTAGTCTATACAATAATATAATCTTTACGTGTATAGATCTAAATATAACAGTTCACAGCATGTTGCTATTTTTCTGTTAACCCACAAAACATACGGTTTAGTCCCACACTCGGCGAAAGATGTAAAAAAATACTATTTATCTGTTACACTCTTAAATAAAGAATATTCTCTCCTCTCTCTCTCTCTCTCTCTCTCTCTCTCTCTCTCTCTCCTCTCTTTCTCTGTCTCTTTCTGTATCTGTCTCTCTTTCTTTCTTTCTTTCTCCTTCTCTCTCTCTGTCTCTGACTCTATCTCCTCGCTCTGCTCTCTGTCTGTCTGTCTGTCTTTGTCTGTCTCTTTCTCTGTCTGTCTGTCTCTCTCTGTGTCTCTGTTGTCTGTCTGTCTGTCTGTCCTTTCTCTCTGTCTCTCTGTGTCTTCGCGAAAAAATTATTTTTGATATGCTACTGCCCATATAAACGTTTTATTAAACTGCTGATATGGCCTGGACTGTGATGTTTGTTTATATGTAACCTGGCGTAGACTGTGACATGCACCTGAGCTCATGTGAAATGAACATATGGCTGGTATATCATTTATACTTTACATACTCACGATCAAGATCTGTTGATATAAACACTGAAAGACTGAGCAGACGTTACTCAACCTCGACTTCACCCCTTTCTTCGTCCGCGCGCAAAACCATTGTCTTGAATTTCAGTCAACCACTTAAAGAGTTTACATTCATAATTAATAATGCTCAGACACTCCTCTCTGTCTCTGTCTCTCTGTATGTCTGTCTGTCTTTCTGTCTCTGTCTCTCTCTCTGTCTCTCCGTCTCTCTGTCTCTCTGTCTCTCTGTCTGTCTTCTTTGTCTCTCTCCCTCTCTCTGCCTCTCTGTATGTCTGTCTGTCTTTCTGTCTCTGTCTCTGTCTCTCTCTCTCTCTCTCTCTCTGTCTCTCCGTTTCTGTGTCTGTCTGTCTTCTGTCTGTGTCATTATCTGTCTCTCTCTGTCTCTCTCTGTCTGTTTCTCTGTCTGTTTCTCTGTCTCTGTCTTTGTCTCTCTCTATGTGCTTGTGCGTGTGTGTGTATGCATGTGTGTCTGTGTGTGTGTTTGTGTGTGTTTACGTGTGTATGGGTGGATGTTTCCATTTCATTTTAAACAAATCTGCAGATTCTGTTTGCATAATCTTGTCGTACCAGTTCACAATTTTATCGTTATATGGGCTATATTTCATGCATAATGATTAGGGTATCATCATCATCATCATCATCATCATCATCATCATCAGGATATGTAGATTTATAATAAACGATACCTGCAGCCGTTGTCTGGATCTGCAAGCTTTCCTGTATAATTGTTAGAGGAGCATTGCACGGAACTACTTTGGTTCTGACTTTTGCCTATGGTTTGATTCCAGAATGTTTCATGCATCTCGTAATTAATACGATTTTGACCAGCAAGATTATAATGCTGTTTACCTGCACACATCGCAGACCCTGCTCCATCATTACAAAAAAGTCAGCTAAAGACTCGTTTGAATTAGAGCACCTGGTCACAACAGGAAAGCTGGCGAGAAAAAATAAAAACGACGGATAGACCCGGAGAGAAAATATTGGACGGACTTGCAGGGCGGCTGAAGACAGGGAGGGAGGAAGATGTGCTTGCGACGACAAGGGATAGATGCATACGGAGGGTCATGATCGCCAACGACATGCAGCAGGGCACATGACGATGATGATGAGACACTTATTTCTGGTACTCTGATTGTTGTCCACACATGACAGTAACTCAGATTCCTATCGTGATGGGGTGCTGTGGGGCTCTTTCAGTAAAATAAAAAGCTAAGCTCCACCTTCTGGAACTGTTGCACTAGATATTTCCACTATACCTCTTCGTTTTCTGCTATGCTTCTTTGCTTTCTGTCATCTTTTTCCCATTGTCTGTCTTGCTCGTGCATTTACCTGTATATGTTTTACGTACTTTTTCTTGGGCCCTAACTGGGTATATGTATTAAATGCATTTTTGACTCTAGGGAGATGAGATATTTGAAGCAATTTATGTCCTTTTTTATATATGTTTTGGTGTCCTTAGTTATTTTAAATATGTGTTCTGATGTGTTTTTTAAATTCCCTGTGTGATAAACTGGACAAAGTGGTCTACGCTGGGAGCATGTCCTTAGATTGTGTGCGTGAATGCATTGATACGTGTACTTAATTTTCTAATTTTTTTCTGTGAAGTTTTGTATGTTTTGAAGTGGTTGTAGCCCTTATATGGCTCTACGCAGTCGGCTGGGCTTTAAACAAGCAATAACAATAACAGCCCTTTCGCTGGGTGATTTTGTTGCTTCTTTTATAATCATTCGTCGTAAATATAATTTTTTATAAAGAACAAGAGAGTAAAAAGATGCACATTACATGTCTCATTTTCATCATGTAACGTAAGGACACTAAGGTTCTGTACTTTTCCTGTAAGTACAGCTAACATTGTTTACCTTGAATATACATTCCGTATTTAGCTCTCCGCTACAGACACTTGGAACAATGTGTGCGTTTCTGGTCATACAAGACATTTTACTGTATTCATCACTTGGTCATAACAAATATGGGAGAGAACTGTTGGAGCCTTACAGCAATACAAGGGAGAGAAGTGAGTGGTTGCTGTGCCTGCCAGCGCGAGTTGTGTTAGGTGCTAGAGAGAGCTACAAGGAAGACGGTCGCCATGATGGCTGCACAAGATGTCCATCTTGTGTGTTTTCTGTGCATTGTTTTCACGTTTTCTCACACTGTGTCCACTTCACCATCACAAAACGGTAGGTTGAAACGTTTATTTCAAGATTTTATTCGTGTAAGTTCTGGAAGGAGCGGTCGTAACTAGGAACAATCGTTAGATTGTGGCTTAAATCATGGGACAAAATGTGCTACTGTGGGTAGCATTAAAGAGCACAGGCGCTCTGCATCTGTTTAGGTGCTGTTTGCAGCTTGTCGTTTTGTTGTGTTGTTCTTGTTTTTATCATGAAAGGGGACTAACACTCGTAATAGAATGAAGTGCATTGTGAATAAATGTGGATTCGAATAGGATTTAAGAAATTAATGTATCATATTTTTTAGTTGTGGGTATCATGTGCAGTGTTACATTGATAGAATATGAAGTCAGGTACTGCTGTTTGATCGATTTTGTTTGCTTTACCCTTGTGACAATTTCTTATTACAAATTGCGACTAAAAATCTTAACAGAATGAAGTTAGTTTCGCCAAAAAGAAGATGTAAATAGGACAATGAGATAAATATTAGAATGTATTTATTGTGGGGTCATACATTGTACTGTGTCGACACAGCTATGTCTGATATCCCGTTGGTAAGCCTGTTGTGTAATCAACTTTCCTTGCCTTGCTATTGTTTGGCATAGTCCTTTTTGTTTTCTAGGGTCTCCCCCCCCCCCCCCCCCTGTTGTTTGTTGATTTTGATCATAATCATGTATATTTGACTTTTAAAATCGAATCAGTCTTTCGTGATAAATCCGTTGACTTTCAGGAATGGCGTCGCGTCTATTCAAAGGTTTCCCAAGTCTCCAAGAGGTGCTGTGTTCGGGAAGAAATCTGAAAGCAGAAGTGAAATTATTGAGTCTTCAGCTGTATAAACTGCCAGAAAACGATCTTCTGGCGTCTTTAAACGTGTTCTCTAATAGCTGTGTCACTCTGGGAAATTATTCCGCCTGCGTAGTCAATCACGAAAACACCCATCATTCGGAGCTACGTATTCTTGTGACTGATCTCAGGGAATTGGAGACCAGGAGGTACAAGTGTACAGCCAATACCGTGGATTCGTATGGTCTACCGGAGAATCTGATCTGGATACTCGCTGTCACTGGAGTCAGTAAGTACGAACTTTGTTTAACCTATGACTCCCCACAGCCTGTCCATCAGCATCTTTCATTTGTCAACCATGCTAGCGAAGGAAATACTTAACCCTATGACTTCCTCACTCTATCCACCTGCTTCCCGCAGGAAGCTGGTGGATAGGGTGAGGGAGTCCTAGGGTTGAATTTTTTTGCAGTTGGTGGATATCTGCACGGGAGTTCAAAGGGGTAAACAGTATTCCTGCAAGAAGCTGGTGGATAGGGTGAGGGAGTCATAGGGTTAAGTTTTTACAGATGGTGGATAGGGTGCGGGAGTTCGAAGGGTTAATAAAACCGTATTTTTCTGTGCTTCTTAAACTGGGTGAAGAGGGAAGTATAAGACTGATTATAATTTTCTGTAATGCGTGTGTATCATCCTATGCTGTTATTTCACTGTCTGTTAATTAAAATATGGATGGAGGGAGAAGGTTATCGTTATTGTTGTTTGAAGCCCAGCCGACTGCGTAGAGCCATATCAGGGCTAAGGGAGAAGGTTGGAGACGGATTTGTTCATCATCCCTCGTGTCTGTTGTGTTTATCACTATCGTCTGTCTGTAAAGAAATTTCGCCACCTATGTCTGAGGTGGTTCTGTGCAATTGTTGGTTTAGGGTTACATCAATTGGTGGTCACCAACGTGTGTATTATTCGCATGGGACCGTCCCATAACCAAGCCCACATCGATTAAGAACTCCAGATGCCTTTCAGTTTTTTCTTTTGTCGATTGGTTGGCTGGTTGATTAATAAGTTAGTCAGTCAGTCAATCAGTCAGTCAGTCAGTCAGTTGGTCAGTTATTTTGTTAGTTATGCTTAGCTAATTGGGTAGTCAGCTAGTTATTTAGTTTGTTAGTTACTTATTTGCGTGGTTGCTTGATTGGTTATGTGGTTGATTACATTTGTGTGTGAGTCGATAAAATCACGTTTTGTTATTTGAAATCGAAACATTAATTCAGGCATGCATTTATCATGGCGAAACTTTTATTTTATTTATTTTTTTTTGGTTGCTAATTCAGCTATATAATTATCAGTTTATAGACACCGGTATGAATATATCTATGTACCATGTATTTCTGTCTGTATCGGATTTGTATTGACTTTTCGCTGTACTCATATTTTCTTCTTTATCTGGGGATCTGAAAATATTACTGTGTGTGTCGATTTTGTACGTAACTTTTCGCTACACTGTGTTGTTTTTTTCCCCTTTTTGGGTGGATCTCAAAAATGCCATTGCTTGTGTCGAATTTGTACGTTTTTTTTTCGTTTTGTTTTGTTTTGTTGTTGTTGTTGTTGTTGCTACACTCTGTTTTTTAACATTCTTTTAAGATTTCAAAAATCCCACTGCCTGTGTCGACTGTGGATATAACTTAAGTCTTCACTATGGTTTTTCTCTTCTTTGGGGATCTCAAAAATGCTAATGCCTGTGTCGAATTTGTAGGTAACTTTTCGCTACACTGTAGTTTTTCCCCTTTTTTGGGGGGGACGTCAAAAATGCCACTGCCTGTGTCGAAATTGTATGTAACTTTTCGCTACGCTGTATGTGTGTGTGTGTGTTTGTTTTTTTTAACCTTCTTTGGGGATCTCAAAAATGATACTGCCTGTGTCGAATTTGTAGGTAACTTTTCGCTACGCTGTGTTTTTTCTTTTTTAACCTTCTTTGAAGATCTTAAAAATGCTATTGCTTGTGTCGAATTTGTATGTAACTTTTCGCTACACTATATTTTTCCCTTTTTGGGGGGGGATCTCAAAAATGCTTCCGCCTGTGTCGAATTTGTATGTAGCTTTTTGCTACAGTATGTCTCTTTTTCTTTCTTTGGAGATCTGAAAATGCCATTGCTATGGTGTGTCTGTTCATGTAGCACCATCATATAACTATATTATACGCGTGTATTATTACTATTAATATTTGAGCGAGTCGTTTTTATATCTGCATTTCTTTGTTCTTGTTATCTTTTTCTGACAATCAAACATACATGCATGCGCATACACACACACGCATAAATCAGGGCGCACGCACGAATGCACACACGAGCATTTGGGCATACACTCACGTACACACACACACACACACACACACACACACACACACACACACACACACACTTACACACTTACACACACACACTCACTCACACACAAACACTCACACGCACACGCATGCACGTACGCACGCACGAACATACAAATACACACTCATGCACAGAAACAGACACACGTATGCACAAACATACACTACGCACAAGAGGTAAACACACGAACGCATATACACACTCACCCACACTCTGTCTGTCTGTCTGTCTGTCTCTGTCTCTCTCTGTCTCTCTCTCTCTCTCACATATACACGCACGTACACACATAGCTGTTAATTTCTGACATGCAACGAGGGTAATCAATGAATTATATATGTTCAGAAATTTAATTACCTTTTTCATTTCGAAATTCGGTCACGTTTGTCTCATGGTAAAAGTATATAACGACCTGCAAGAAAGTGGCTTTTTTTTTTACTGAAAATCTGCGTTATTTACCCTACTTATGCCATATAATGGGGATGAATGTGAAGTCGCTACAGATCCCTAAACCCTGCCCACCATTCTTACTCAATGTGTGTTCAGAAGCTGGATTTGATAACAGATATATTCATTATTGTCTTAAGAACAAGAAAACCTGTCTGGATGCTACTTTACAAATGAGACTTTCTTTCATTTTTGACATATTTTGTTTATGTCTGTTTGTTGTTGGTGTTTATTCGTTAAGTTTTTTTAAAACATGTATTACGATAGTTGTTTTTTAATGTCAGTTACCATAAACGCTTTTAGATATCAGTAAATATGTTTGTACCAGTTTGGCGATGTTTTCACTAAGAAAATTGAGAAATAGGAAATATTTAGTAGTTGAAAAGAAAAGTTGTAGACATATGCATTTGTTTCATTATGATTGGCATCATTGCATTTGTCAGCGCCTTGTCCTCACTATTATCATAATCGTTGTCATCATCATCACACATTGTACTCTCCCTCCTCCCCCCTCTCTCTTTGTCTCTGTCTCTCTCTCTCTCTCTCTTCTGTCTTACTCTGTCTCTGTGTCTCTGTCTATCTGCCTGTCTGTCTGTCTGTCTCTGTCTCTCTGTCTGACTGTTTCTCTTCCTCTCCCCCCTTTCTCTCTGTCTTTCTGTATATCTGTCTTTGTTGTTGTTTGTTTGTTTGTTTGTTTTTGTGTGTGTGTGTGTGTGTGTGTGTGTGTGTGTGTGTGTGTGTGTGTGTGTGTGTGTGTGATGATAATGATACATTACTCACACTACCAGCCTCTGAGTTACTTGTGTATGATATTGTCGTACGTGTGTGTGTGTGTGTGTGTGTGTGTGTGTGTGTGTGTGTGTGTGTGTGTGTGTGTGTGTGAGTGTATAATGATAATGATACATTACTCACACTATTAGCCTATGATTTAATTTACTTATGTATGCTATTGTCTGTTATATCGCACGGATGCGTCAGTTTAATTAAATTAGAAAAAATCTGCATGGACGTATGCTATCATTCATATATGTCACTGTAGTTCTAGTGTTTTCACTGTAAAAATTCTATTCATGTTTGTCTAAGTACGTGTACATGAAACAATATTTTTTTTCCATTTTTCAACTGATACTTCAGTGCAACAATTAAATTCACGGGAATCTGTGTGCGTTTTCAATACTTTCGCTGTAATAATCATTGCGTGTGATGGGAGAGAACTGTTGGAGGCTTCCAGCAATACAAGGGAGAGAAGTGAAATGGTTGCTGTGCCTGCCAGCGTTGTGTTGTGAGAGATGTAGAGAGAGCTACAAGGAAGACGGTCGCCATGATGGCTGCACAAGATGTCTACCTTGTGTGTTTTCTGTGCATTATTATCACCGTTTTCTCACACTGTGTCCACTTCAACCTCACAAAATGGTAAGATCAACTCTTTAATTGTCCGTTGGTGTAGTGTACTTGTCATTTAATAGTCGTTTTGAGCTGTAGTTGTTGAGTATTTCGAGGTTTAGACTGGAAAAAGGAGCACAGTGCAGTTAGGTTGAACAGCACAGACATTTGGAGCTGCACTGAAGCTGATCATTAGCTGTGTCATACTTTTAGCGTGTTGAAACGAGCGTTGGAACGAAAGGTGAAAATGAATGAATTTCTGATCTTACTGAAAATATTGATAAATAATCTATACTGTCATCATAAATATTTCGTGAATGAATCATGGCAGGTTGTAACAACACAACGATTGATTGATTTTCATTCTTGATGCTGCGTAAGATTCATACAAAAAGACTGTTCTGTAATTCATAGTTGTAAGTCTATTTTCCACATCTTATGGACATGTGGTTTTTAAACTGTCTGAGAACAAAATATATACATGATTATGATTTTTAAAACCAAGGTTCTGATGTTTAGGTAGCCTAAACTTGTCCATGTTTCATTGTTTCGTTTCTTAAATAGTAAGAGTGAGTCATCCTATTTCCCTCCGTTACCTTTTGTCAGAACTGAGCATCAGTTCTGAAAAATTATTATGATAGATGAAAAATACATCTACCATAGATTTATTAATTGATTTCAGGAATGACATCACGCCTTTTTAAAGGTTTTCCGAGCCTTCAGGAAGTGCATTGCTCTGGCAGAAATCTGAAAGCAGAAGTGAAATTGTTGAGTCTTCAATTGTTTAAACTTCCAGAAAATGAACTTTTGGCGACGTTAAATGTATTTTCCAACAGTTGTGTCACTTTAGGGGACTATTCTTCTTGTGTGGTGAACAGTCAGAATACACATCAGTCAGAACTTAGAATTCTCGTGACTGACCTGA
>JAPXFY010000029.1:23404788-23407288 GCA_030674185.1 Monoplex corrugatus
AAACATATTTATCCTCACACATCAACTCCTTTCAGGAATGACGTCCCGCCTGTTTAAAGGTTTTCCAAGCCTTCAAGAAGTAATTTGTTCAGGAAACAAACTGAAAGCAGAAGTAAAACTATTGAGTTTGCAACTGTTCAGACTTCCAGAAAACGAACTTCTGGCCTCATTGAATGGTTATTCCAACAGCTGTGTCACTTTAGGGGATTATTCAGCATGTGTGTGGTTGACAGTAAGAACACTCATCAGTCAGAACTTAGGATTCTGGTGACCAATTTGAGGGAAGGAGAAAGCAGAAGTTACAAATGTTTGGCCAACACTGTGGATTCCTATGGATTTCCCAAGATTTTGACGTGGGTGACTTCTGTCAAGAGAGTCAGTAAGTAATGAATATTTGTGTTGAGTTGAACGGTCTTCACTCTGTGTGTGTGTGTGTGTGTTGTGTGTGTGTGTGTGTGTGTGTGTGTGTGTGTGTGCGCGCGCGCGCTGAGCGTGGTTCTTGCGCGTTTATATATGTATGTATGTATATAATAATATAATATATATACATGTATATAGTATGTGTGTGTGTGTGTTGTGTGTGTTCTGTGTGTGTGTGTTAAATTTGAGAGTGCATTCAAATTCATCTATACATATTGGTATATGCGTGTACATGTACGTGCTTACGTGCATGCGTGCGTGCGTGTGTGCACGCGCTACAGTCGACAAAGCTTCAATTCCTCATATTACCCCAGTTTAACTAACATACATGAAAGTTTTGTCAACAAATTGCATGGGAATGAACATATTTTTAAAATCTAATCTGTCAACATATTTATGATGTTATCGTCAAGCTGTTTGACTTTATTGAAATGTCCGTGGACACAAGATCTCATTGCTCGAATTCAGTCCCAGCCTGCAACAAAAACTTGGCATAGGGTTTGCGCAGGCTCAAAGAGTCTGTCAGATGATTGCTGGTGGATCTTGTGGGTTGCATATATACATATATAATATAGTCCAAGAGTGATACATCCCTTTCAACAAATTGCAAACAAACAGTCGTTTCATCTTCTTTATGCATGCATGTATGAACACACTTCAGCGTGTTAAGTGTTGTGTGTGTGTGTGTGTGTGTGTGTGTGTGTGTGTGTGGGGTGTGTGTGAGAGAGAGAGAGAGAGAGTGTGTGTGTGTGTGTGTGTGTGTGTGTGTGTGTTGTGTGGGTGGTGAGGTGTGTGTGTGTGTGTGTGTGTGTTGTGTGTTGTGTGTGTGGTGTAAGGTAAGTTCGTTTTTTGTGTTTTTGTCTGTCTTCTATCTGCCTGACTTCTTCATTTACGAACCCTCTTCTAGCCTACTTTTTGACGATATGGAAGGAAATGTAATTGTGCATGATTAAGTGGGATGAACAATCATGTTAACTCACAATAATAACATTCTCTCTCTCTCTCTCACTCTCCCCCTCCCTCCCTTCCTCTTTCTCTCTCTTCTCTCTCTCTCTCTCTCTCTCTCTTCTGTCTGTCTGTCTATCCATCTGTCTAACCATGTACGTGTGCCCATGTTGTTTTTTAGTTGTGTTGCGTGTCGTTGCGTGTGATTGGTGTGTCGTGCCTGGTGAGCAAAATCATGCCTTTATTAGTTAAAATTTTTTGGTTTCATTTTTAATTTGGAAGCTGTGTATTTTATCATATAACTAACTAACTAACTAACTAACTAACTAACTAACTAACTAACTAAACTAACAGATAGATAAATAACGAGATAAATCGATAGATATGTAAATAAATAACATTTGCTCAATACGTATTATCATTATGCAAACTGCATCGTTCTGTCTTTGAATCTTAGTATATTCTGAATCTGTTGGAGTTATTGTCCCCAGTAATGACATGTATATTCTGAGCCTCTTTGCCTCAATAAATCTTCAGGGGCTCTGTATTGAGCTGTGTATGTGCGTGTGTTTGAAAAAGTATATAAGTGTGTGTTCACGCAGGCAGTGTTGTGTGTGTTGGGGGAGGGGGGGTGTATGTGTGTCTACTTGTGGTGTATGCTCTGTGTGTGTTGTGTGTGTGTGTGTGTGTAGGATATATCGCAGCAAGAATTACTTAAGGGTTCAATTTTACGTATGCTTCCAAGTTGTTGAAATTGTGAATGTACATGTACAATGCTCTGTAGAAAAAGGCATTACATTTGCCACTTTTTTTTTTGCCACGTCTAAAATGTCAGGTTATCTCACTGACATTTTGTTTATTTGGTTCGCTTGATGTTATTGTTGTTGTTCATGTTGCTTTTTTATGTTAGATAAGAGTGTTGTCAGCCTTGATGTAGCCTAAGCTGTCCTTTAAACAACATACATTTATCTTTATTTCATTTGATGACTGCGATAAATGTAAATAATAGTTCATTAATTCGCGCAAGATAATGCAGATTGTATAAACTTCAAACAGACTCATAAATAGTTTTGTTCAATTGGAATACAAAAGCATTTTTCACTATGTCCATGACTTGGACGTAGCGAATAATGGG
>JAPXFY010000029.1:23412288-23424788 GCA_030674185.1 Monoplex corrugatus
ATCGTTGCCTGTTCATAATTAATTGATCGAGTTCAGTTCTGTTGCTGTGTAGGTTTCAAGAAAAATATTTTGAGCGTGACAAAACGTACAGTTCATATGTATGGTCGTGACGTTTTACGATGTGACTGTCACGTCTTGTGGGATATTTGGAAGTGAAAAGAAAGTTTATTTCTACGACCTCTTGAGTTTAGTACTTAATGTTCGTATATTGGGTATCAAAGAAAGTACATGTTTAAGCTGCATCCATTGTACATGTTTTGTCTTGCACTGAGCTGATTTTTTCTTCTAAGTTAATGTTATCAGAACTGGATGTACATAAGACATAAGAGCCAGAACAAGTTTTGTCAATACAATCGTTAAATGTCAGGCGTACCATAAGGTAGCGTACCATGTCCATAATAGTTTTGTTTAAATAGAATACTTAAAAAAAGAAGAGAAAAACAACACACGTTTAAGCTTATTGAAATGTGAATTTCTGTTCAAAACATGTGAGGATCATGCAAAAAGCATGACCATGACGATCACAAAATCGTTGCTTACTTCCAGGAATGACATCGCAGCTGTTTAAAGGATTCCAAGTCTCCAAGAAGTGATATGTTCAGGGAGAAACTTGAAAGCAGAAGTGAAATTGATGAGTCTTCAGCTGTTTCAAACTTCCAGAAAACGAACTTCTGGCGTCGTTAAATGGATATTCCAACAGCTGTGTCACTCTTGGAGATTATTCTTCCTGTGTGATAAACAGTAAAGACACACATCAGTCAGAACTTAGGATTCTTGTGACTGACTTAAGGAAGGAGAAGTCAGAAGATACAGGTGTGCTGCTACAACTGTGGATTCTTATGCATATTCCAAGATTCTGAGTTGGGTGCTGGTGGTGACAGGAATCAGTGAGTATCGTAGTGTGTAAGTCTTGTAAAAAGCGTGTTTACTCGAAGGGAGAATTATGTTCATTTGATAAACACGTTTGTAGCCAAAGCAAAAGAGAGTTATGTTTTATTGTTATACCTTTTCTTTTTAGCTCCTGGCCGGCTGGCAGTCCCTCTTCTCTCTCTCTCTCTCTCTCCTCTCTCTGCCTCGTCTGTTCTTTCTTTCCTCCCTGTCTGTCTGTCTCTGTCTCGTCTGTCTTCTGTCTGTCTCTCTGTCTGCTGCCTCCTGTCTGTCTGTCTGTCTATCTGTCTTGTCTGTCTCTCTCTATTTTTCTCTGTCTCTGTCCCTGTGTGTGTGTGTGTGTGTGTGTGTGTGTGTGTGTGTGTGTGTTGTGTGGGGTGTGTGTGTGTGTGTGTGAATATATCTGTTTCGAACAAAATTGAACTTTATTTGTCACATTCTTCTTTTTGTTACTTTAATGTGCACTAAGAATATAAAATGTCACCTAGTAATCCTTCACTACTAGCTCCACACACAACACACCACACCACTGACACACACACACACACACAACACAACACTGGCAATTACGGGCCCGTGGCCAAAATACAGGAGCGTCTCTGTCTCTGTCGTCTGTTTTTTGTCTGTTTTGTCTCTGTCTGTCTCTCTCTCTTGTCTCTCTTCGTCCTCTCGTCTGTCTTGTCTTCTCTTCTCTGTCTGTCTCTCGACTCGCTGATCTGTGTCTCTGTCTGTCTGTGTCTGTCTTGTCTCGTCTCCATCTCTCCGTCTCTCTGTCTCTTGTCTCTGTCTCTCTCCTCTGTGTCTCTGTCTCTCTCTCTCTTCGCCCTTCAGTGTCTTGGCTTGAGGGCACTGGTGAATACTGGCACATTGGACTTTAACATTACAATGATTGATTTGGATCCTTGTATCGTTCGTGTGTTATTTGTTCTATGTATCACATCCCACCTACCCCCCTCCAGCCCCCTCACCTCCCTCACTTGTGAAACAGCTTTATACATAAAACGGTGGACCATTAGCAAAAAATTAAATCGCATTCGCACTGTCTGTCTGTCTGTCTGCCTGTCTGTCTGCTGTCTGTCTGTCTGTCTGTCTGTCTGTCTCCTCTTCTCTCTTTTGTTCTCTCTATTATTCATTCATTCGTTCATATATTCAGAATTTGAGCGTGATCTCTTCTCTGATGTTTTACTGTTTTTTTCTTTCGTATGTATTTAGCTTTCATTTTGTGGGTGTCCTGTCTGTTTTTGAAGTGAGCCAGGAGACTGATTCTGCATTGGTTGTTACCGTCACTTACCCAAACCCAGAAATAAACATTAAACAGATATTTACCAGTGTAGAAGTCACTGAAAGTTAACTTACTGTCATTGTCAGTTACTGGGTGCTGATCGTTGAAATGAAATTTCAGAAGTTCGATTTTTGAGGAAAAAAAAAAACACCAACGAAAGTTGTTTTTTCCAGCACTCAACACAGTTGTACCATTATTAGTGATGATGACGATATGTGTCATAGATATTCAAAGGTTTGTTTTGACATGTGGAACAGACTTCCATATTATGTGTATTCTTTTAACCTGGTAAAAGTTAGGATCTTCTTTAAGGCCTTGTTTCTTTATTGAAGTGATAAACCCTGATATGTAAGTCAAAAGATGTAGAGGAGCACATTGTTTTAGATGTTAACACTATCTTTGGCCATCTAAGGTACATGTAAAGTTGAAGGAAAGAGCTAAAATTCTTGTCCATTGTACAGCAGGAAAATAAAAGATGTTCTACATCTGAATGCACTGTAGACTCAAAAGGAATGACTGATCTCCTAAAAAGATTGTATGTTTAGGAGTAAGTGAGTTACTGGACTCACTGTTTCTTTGATTTATTTTATTTTAGTATTTGTTCAGCTACTGTTGAGAATCACATCATCACAATTTCATACTTGAACTACTAAAAGCAACAGAAAAAGTTAGTATTGTGTGACAGTTTCAGTTTCTCAAGACGACGTCTCGGCGCTCAGAACGAATTCCATATGCACTAATGTCACAGGTGCCATGTGCATGTTGATCATGGCACAAGCCTTAAGCCTGCACATAAACCCATGAGCTAGCCAGGTCCTGAGGCCCTACCTAGACTATGTTTTACCTAGTCTATATGTTATACTGGTATTGTATCAGCCTATCACTGGAATAATCTTGGTTACATGTAAATCGCATGTGTATCTATGTATCTGCTGTTCAAAAAAAGGAACATATATATAAAGTAAATAAATAAATAATTAAAGATCTGAATCACAACACAACTAGCTATTCTGTATAGACTCGTTTCACATGACAATGAACTGCTAAGAGCAACAGAAGAAGTGAATATTGTGCGACAATGAACTGCTAAAAGCAACAGAAAATCGAGTATTGTGCGACATAATAATCATATCACTTTACATTTCAAATATCTGGACGTGGCAGTATTTTGTTTCTTTCGATCAGTCTTTTTTTCTTCTTCCCAGGTTTAATTGCTTTCACCTAGTGTGTTTATGTGTTTTTTTTTCGTTCCTTTTGTTTTATTTTTCCCCCAAGAGATCTTGTTTTCATGAAGTATTCTACGTTTTAATTGAAAGTTTACAGTTTGCGTAAGAAATGGCATTTGTGGTATAGTGCACTGATATCCTCTCACTGTCTTGAGAAAACAAGATTACACCGAATTTTCTTCTAGTTGAAGTTGAAGACATTAGGTGTCATTGCTTTTTATTAATTCTATCACGACTTTGAGTATTGTTTACTTAATTTGTCTGAATTATGTGCATCAAGTGGACTGCTGAATTCGAGATTTTTTTTATTTTATCGGTTTTTGTTGTTGTGTTGTTGTTGTTGTTTTTTATACTGGGAATCAATTACAACATTTTACTGTTTCCATCTTAAATGTTGAACTCCATGGAATCGACATTTTTGACATAGAAGATTGAACGTGAGACGCTTAGTAACGTTTGCATCGTAGTTTGATGGGCTGCACTTTGTAAAAAAATGGGAAGTAACTGTTGAAGCCTTACAGCGATACAAGGGAGAGAAGTGGTGTGGCTGCTGTGCCTGCATGCGTAAACGTGAGAGAAGTAGAGAGAGCTACAAGGAAAACGGTCGCCATGATGGCTGCACAAGATGTCCACCTTGTGTGTTTTCTGTGCATTGTTATCACCGTTTGTCACACTGTGTCCACTTCAACCTCACAAAACGGTATGATCAACTCTTTACTTTGAGTTTTTAATCAATTTTAGTCATTAAATAGTCGTGTTTTAACCTGTATTCATAGGATATTTGAGGCTGAAGCTGGAACGAGTATACTGTAGTAATGCGTAAACAGCACAGACTGTTTTGGAGCTGTGCTAGAGCTAACACCGTTTAGTAGCTCATATGCATGTAGTTTATTAAAATGGGTATCGTAGAAAATGGAAATTGTAGATGCAGTTAAATCTTACGTCACAAAAGACTGTAGCGCAGTTTTCTTACTTTTCGTTATGGCATTTTGTAAAACAATCGTCTCACTTTTCTATGCTTAATAGATTTGTTTTCACGTCTGGTGCTGTGTATGTTTTATGGGAAAATGATTTGAAAGCTACTCTAGTTTCATTGTGATGGGGTTACAATTTCTTGCAGTTTTGTCGACTCTGTAGTGTATATATTTGAAGCTTGATAAAAAAGAAAACAAAAAAAACAACAAAAAAACAGACAATAAGAGTTGCACTGATTTCTTCAAACTGACTTTGCATATATTTCTTCACATTGACACTGTTTTGAAAAAGCTTACCGTCTCCTTGCTTCTGAGAAATTGCAGTGATGAAATAATTCTTTTATTGCTTTGTTTAACTAGTATCAATTGTTATCGAGTATGTAGACAGATAATATTCACACATCATTATCATCAAATAATGATTTCAGGTATGACGTCACGGCTGTTTAAGGATTTCCCAAGTCTCCAAGAAGTACAATGCTCAGGGAGAAATTTGAAAGGAGAAGTTAAATTGTTGGGTCTTCAGCTATTTAAACTGCCAGAAAACGAGCTTCTGGCGACATTGAATGTCTTTTCCAACAGTGTGTTCACTCTTGGGGAATACTCTTCATGTGTAGTGAACAGTCGAAACACACATCGTTCAGAACTTCGTGTTCTTGTGACTGATTTGAGGGCAGGAGACGGCAGGAGCTATAAGTGTACTGCAATACTGTGGATTCTTACGGATTTTCCAAAATTCTGACTTGGGTGCTTGCCATTACGAGACCCAGTAAGTAGATGATATTGTGTTTTTGGTAAAGCGTGATTTGACTGGGTTTTTTTTTCCCTTTTGTGTGGATGTTCGTTTCTCTGTCTCTTTGTTCATTGTTTGTCTATGTGATTCTCTGTAGAGCTCTATCTGTCTGTTGCTTTGTGTCTCTGTGTCTCTGTTTTTCTGTTGTCTGTCTGTCTGTCTGTCTCTCTCCTTCGTCTCTCTTCTCTGTGTTCTCTCTCTCTCTTTCTACCCTCTCTGCATTTGTTGTGTATGTGTGTGAGTGTGCATGCACTTACACATACTTATGTTCTCCTTGTTTTTCATGTATTACTTTTGACAGCAGATAATCATATTACTAAGAATTGTTCTTATACAATTAAAAACCCGCACACCCTCTCTCTCTCTGTTCTCTCTGTCTCTGTCTCTCTCTCACACACACACGCAACGCATACGCACACACACAAAACAAAACACACTGGCACACGCTCTCTCTCTGTCACTGTCACTTGTCTGTCTCTCGTCTGTCTACTCTGTCTGCATGTCTGTCTCCTGTCTGTCTCTCTGTCTCTGTTCTGTCTGTCTCTGTGTCTGTCTGTGGCATGTCTGCTCTCTGTCCAACCGTCTGTCTCTCTTTGTCTCTGATATTATTATCAAGATGTGAACGCCATCTCTTCTTCTACAACTGTCCTTCTATATGTTTTCTTCCGTGCTTAATTATTTTAAAAAAAACTAAAGCTTTTCGTTTCTGTCTCGTATCTGTACTTATTAACAAACGTAAAACCGACACTAAATGGTTCTTCGTTTTACTTCAACTCAGTAAGGAACAGGTTTCACTGATGACCAAGAGATAGTTTAAAGTCACTAGAAATTAATTGGTATCTAGCGAATATAAATATGTACATACATATATTATACACACACACATATATATATATATATATACATGTATATATATATATATGTATATGTATGTAAATGTATATAAATATGTTATATAGTTATATATAGATTTATATATACATATATATGTGTGTGTATATATATTAATATATCATTGTATTTTGATAATCATCTTAGTGGTTTAGTAAAAGGTGTTGATGAAGTTGTTCGTTATTTTTCCTTTTCATAAGTAAAGTAATGAACGTTTCAGTCGAGAGACAATACTGTAGAGCACAGCGTAGATTTGGGATGCAAAGGAATATAGACATATAAATATTCAAAAACACAGACACCTTACTTACTTTTCAGAATCAATTTTCAACATCGCGCGTGTATCGATAGCTGCCTAGTTGACATTTTCGTTGATATACTTTGACGAACGTGGATCCCATTTAAACAGCACTGACCAGTACACACGCGCCATCTCACGTGCACCACACGCACACACACACGAATGTATATACACATGCACTCAACACGCACGAATGCACGCATTAACGTACATACATACACATGTCCATGCACACACACCACACTACATACACACAACATGTGCACACACACACATGCACACACATACACACTCGCGCACTCACGTAGGTACATGCACATGCGCACGCACACACAGGCGCATACATTCGCACACACATATGTACACACACGCGCGCGCGCGCGCGCGCGGACACACACACACACACACATACACGCACGCACGCCCCACACCACACACACGCACCACGACGCACGACGCACACACACACACACACACACACACACACACACACACACCACACGAGCCCACATCTTGTAGTTCTGCAGGTTACGTTTGCTAATTTCGTTTGATGATAGTTTTGTGTGTTGGGTTGGTTGGTTGGTTGTTGCTTTTCCCAAAATATTTCTGTCACTGCACGTTATAAGGTTATTTGCCTTTGTTTTAAAAACTATTCAAATTTGATAACAAGATAGTACAAAGAGGGAGTCAGCCCATATTCAGTCTGCGATATTTCACAAATGTCATAAATGCAGTTGAAAAACGCCTACACACAGCCTTTCCTCCGAAACCCCCCTCCCCCCCCCCAACTATTCATTATCTGAATCGAAGTGACTGTCATGTTTAACCCTTTGACTACTGCACCCTGTCCACCTACTGCAAAAACTTAACCTTTTGACTCTTCACCCTATCCACCAGCTCGCAGGAAGCTGGTGGATAGGGTGAAGAGAGTCAGAGGGTTAAGTTTTTGCTTCGCTAGCGTGGTTGACGATGCAGGATGCTGGTGGACAGGGTGCGTAGTCAAAGGGTTAACAAATAGTTACTTCTTCTGCTGAACGAAACGTTTGAGAAGTTATCTGATCTATTGTGTCTGTCCTAAATAAATTGACTTTGTTTCTTCGTTGTCTTTTATGTGTGTGTGTGTGTGTGTGTGTGTGTGTGTGTGTGTGTTGTGTGTGTGTGTGTGTGTGTGTGTGTTTGTATGTGTGTTGTGTTTGTGTGTTGTGTGTGTTTGTGTGTATGTGTGTGTTTGTGTGTGTGTGTGTTGTGTTTGTGTGTGTGAGAGAGACAGAGAAAGAGAGAGAAAGAAGAGAGAGAGAGAGAGAGAGAGAGTGTGTGTGTGGTGTGTGTGTGTGTGGTGTGTGTGTGTGTGTGTGTGTGTGTGTTGTGTGTTTTGCAAAGGAACGTTGTTGACAGTCTAGGGCTGTCTTGTTTCGTTGTTACCTAATACACTTTCTTCTAAGTCCATCTCCTTGTCTTTCTGATTTTCCTGTGTTCATGATTTTTGCTACTCTCATTTTCGTTGATCCTTCAGTTACACGCAGAGAAATGACGCTGGTAGTTTATGTATTCATTTACTTATTCGTTTATCTATACTAATGACGGTAATGGGGAAAATTATGAAATTGTTTTCTTTTGAGGATATGTAGTCCATGTATCCATGTCTATGTTTCTCTCTCTCTAAGCCTCTTATTTTTTTCTGCTTCCTCTCTCTCTCTTCTCTCTCTCTCTCTCTCTCTCTCTCTCTCTCTCTGTCTCTCTCCCTCCTCCTCCACCCACTCCGCTTTCCCTACATATACCCACAAATACTTATATTTGTTTTGCTTACTTGGCAAAGAATACTGATATTTTATGTGTCTCATGACATTTGTAGTGTATGACAATATATGAAGTTATTTGAGCACTATAACGCCGTATTTAACAAATTGAAAACGAAACATGATAATATCGTTACTTTGACTTGCTCTTATTATTGTGCCCCAAATGATTTTGAGAGCAATTCTGTCTTTACCAGGCCCTTAAACTAGTTGTTAAATGGATGCTAAACCTTTTTGCATCAGCATTTTGACACAAAATGTTTTTGCTTCAAACGCCCAGCACTTTGACAACAGTGTTTGGTGGGTTTATGTTTATGGAAAATGGGAGAGAACTGCTGTAACCTTCTATTCATACAAGGGAGAGAAGTGGTGTGGTTGCTGTGCCTGCCAGCGTCAGTTGTGTGAGATGTAGAGAGAGCTACAAGGAAGACGGTCGCCATGATGGCTGCACAAGATGTCCACCTTGTGTGTTTTCTGTGCATTGTTATCACCGTTTGTCACACTGTGTCCACTTCACCATCACAAAACGGTATGATCAACTCTTTACTTTGTTATCTAATGAGTGAATTTATCGGTTAGAAGTCGTTCAAAGTTGCGTTTTGAGAATTTTGAAGCTGGTAGTGAAAACACGCATAATGCTTGATGCTTGAACCGCACAGACAAGTTGGTGCTGTGCTGAAACTGAGCAGTAACTGTTTCGTGCTTGCATTGTGTCAAATGAACATTATTATTAAAAAAAAGAATTGGACTACAGTCAAATCGTTTTAATGTAAGAAAAAATTGTAATGAGATCTAGATACTTCGTGCCATAATTAATCGATCGATGTAACGACTAGTATTGTGCATGTTTTCATAGGAAAATGAGAAAGGTTTCGTTGTAATTCAATGAATTTAGTTGGCTTTACATTTTAGAATGGTAGAAAAAAGTAAAGATTTTTTCATATGTATACTGATCTGGTTTTAAGGCCCTATCTTCTTTGATTTAAATTCTGAGATTGTACAAAATTTGATAAAATCACTTCACTGTTAGTCTTTGAGACTTGAGAATGCATTTTATGAAACTGTGATGGGATAGCTGGGAAATCTACAGGTATATCACAAAGCATCATTGCTTTCAGGAATGACGTCAGGCCTGTTTAAAGTCTTCCCAAGCCTTCAAGAAGTGATGTGCTCAGGAAGAAACTTGAAAGCAGAAGTGAAATTAATGAGCCTTCAACTGTTTAAACTTCCTGAAAATGAGCTTCTGGCATCGTTAAATGGATATTCCAACAGCTGTGTCACTCTTGGAGATTATTCTTCCTGTGTGATAAACAGTAAAGACACACATCAGTCAGAACTTAGGATTCTTGTGACTGACTTAAGGGAAGGAGACAGCAGAAGATACAAGTGTTCTGCTACAACAATGGATTCTTATGGATATTCTAATGTTCTGAGTTGGGTGCTGGTGATCACTGGAATCAGTGAGTATGACGGTGAAATCAAGTCTTGGCTTTTTAAAACCGTTAAATGAAAAAGCATGTGTTAAAGATATCTGCTAAGCTGTTGTGTACAAATTATTGCAACATGTGTTCTTTGTTCTGTTTTGTTTTCAGGGGAGATGGATTTTGTTTTATTTTATTTTATTCTATTTTATTTTGTTTTATTTTATTTCATTTTTTTTGTTTAGTTTAAGTTTAGTTTAGTTTAGTTTAGTTTTGATTTCCTCTTGTTTCTGACTATCATATCATTTTGTTTTGTCTCTGTAAGTGTCCAGTGTAATATGTTCTTGTCTGTCGCTCTGTCTATCCATCTGTCTTTCTGCTTCTCTCTCTCTCTCTCTCTCTCTCTCTCTCTCTCCTGACAGTCTGTCTGTGTCTGTCTCTCTCTGTCTCTCTGTTTCTTTCTCTCCTCTCTCTCTCTCTCTCATACACACACGTGCACACATGAAGCGCACGCGCATATATGTATAAGCATCCATGCATACAGAAAAACTCATGTACACGCATTCACACAGACGTGCTCGAAAACACACACACACACACACACACACGTGTACCACACAAACACAACACACACACACCACACACACACACACACACACCACACACACCACACCACACGCAGACACACACAGACACACACAACCACTATCGTAGTATTGCAGGTTTGGTTTGTGTTGGTTTGTTGGTTGGTTGGTTGGTTGGTTGGTTCGTCGTTATTCGTTCGTTCGTTCGTTGGCTGGTTGGTTGATTTTCCCAAAGTAATTTGTCACTGCACATTATGTTTTTTTCACACATATCACAACGGCAGTTGAGAGACGCCTTTACAGTCTTTCCCTCTGCCTTTACCCCTATATTCATTCTCTGAGTCGAAGTTCAAGTTCATATTAATATTGCTTATAGCCCAGCCGACTACTAGATCCATATTAGGGCTAACACCACGTCAAAAACGACACCAAGTTAAGACAACAGTTAAAAACCATGCTCACCGTTAACCTTGCAAGTCTAATATGCGATTAAAGAAAACCATGCTCAGACGTAAAATCATATTAGGTGAAATCTGTAGATCTCTTGTAAAAAAACTGGAAAACTGCTGAGTCAAAATGACAGCCAGTGTTTAAACAAATAGTTATCTTCGTCTGCTGAATAAAACAAGAGAGAAGTGATTTGATCTGTTGTGTATGTCCTAAATGAAGTGATTTTGTTTCTTCATTGTCTTTTGTGTTGGCTTGGCAAAGGCCTGTTAGAGATAAATTGCGGCTATCCTGTTTCGTTGATTAAACAAACGTGTAACTCCATTTCCTTGTCTTTCTGATTTTCCTGTGTTCATGATTTCTGCTACGTTCATTTTCGCTGATCCTTCAATTACACGCAAAGAAATGACGCTGGTGGTTTATGTATTCATTTACTTATTCATTTGTCTATACTAATGACGGTGATGGGAAAAATAGTTGTGAAAGTTTTTATAAAATTTTTTAGGAGGATACGTAGTCCATATATCCATGTCTATGTCTCTGTCTCTCTATCTCTTTGAGCTTCTTGTTGTTTTTTATTCTGCCTCCTCTTCCTCATCTCTCTCTCTCTCTCTCTGTCTGTCTGTCTGTCTGTCTGTCTGTCTCTTTCTCTGGCTCTCCTGTCTGTCTCTGTCTCTCTGTCTGTCTCTGTCTCTTTGTCTCTCTGTCTCTGTCTCTCTGTGTTTCTCTCTGCATATGAGGAATGGTGTGTGTGTGTGTGTGTGTGTGAGAGAGAGAGAGAGAGAGAGAGAGAGAGAGAGAGAGAGAGAGAGAATATACATGTGACTGAAGGGATTCGTTAGACCTCTGTTTATCATACTGTGGAGCCCTACCCTACCAAGATGGGATGTGTATCTCTGACTTAGTTGCTGTTGAAAAACCACAGAATCACAATTTTATAGTGTCTTTACTGTCGAGAAAAGAAGCAATATGCGACTTTATATCTTTTCTACACTTGAAAGGAATGAAAAATTATCCTTTTCTTTTACAGAATCACAATTCTCACACTGTCCATACAGATGCAAAAAGAACGATGTCCAACTCACTGCATTTTGTTTGTTTGTGCGCATGAAAGGATATACCAGTTTATAGAAGTGTTTTCTCTTCTTTCCATTCATGAAATGTTAATATTCTTCAAATCATATCCGTTTCATCTGGTTAGATTTTATCCTTGCCTCTTTTTCTAAAAAGAATGCTTTCATTTGTTTTGCTTCCTTGGTAAAGAATACAATGTTTTATGTGTCTCGTATCATTTGTAGTGTACAACAATATATGAAATCACTTGAGCGCTGTAACTCCATCTTAAGCAAAGTGAAAACAAAACATCATAATATCGTTACTTTGACTTGCTCTTTATATTGTGTCCCAAATGATTTTCAGTGTAAATTCTGTCTTTACAGGCCCTTAAGCTAGTTGTTAAATGGATGGTAAACCTTTTCTCATCAGCATTTTGACGCAAAATGTTTTGGGTTCAAACGCCCAGCACTTTGACAACAGTGTTTGGTGAGTTTATGTTTATGGAAAATGGGAGAGAACTGCTGTAACCTTCCATCCATACAAGGGAGAGAAGTGGAGTGGTTGCTGTGCCTGCCAGCGAAGTTGTGATAGATGCAGAGAGAGAGCTACAAGGAAGACGGTCGCCATGATGGCTGCACAAGATGTCCACCTTGTGTGTTTTCTGTGCATTGTTATCACCGTTTTCACACTGTGTTCTCTTCACCATCACAAAACGGTATGATCAAGTCTTACTTTGTTATCTAATGAGTGATTTATCGGTTAGCGTCGTTCAAAGTTGCATTTATAAGAAATTTGAGGCTTGGGAAGTGAAAACACGCATAATGCTATGATGCTTGAACCG
>JAPXFY010000029.1:23429788-23434788 GCA_030674185.1 Monoplex corrugatus
CCAGGGTTAAAATATGAGCCATCTCTCGTTTTCTTCATCGTCTTTGCTGTCTTATTTTATTCTGAACCGAGCTGTTACGCGTATTAAATGACTTTCGCGTTTCTACTTTTGAGCGAAACCTGAAACCAACACTATACGTCGATATCACCAATTATTTTTGTTGTTGTTTTTAATTCACACATACATGATTGTTCATCTGTCGTGGGTTTAGATATTGTCTACTTCATAAAACGCTGCACGTTTATATGCTGTCTAACCAGTTTCGTGAATTTGATCGTCGAAATTAAGCCTTGAAAATTCGTGAAACCATATTTTCTTAAGGATAAACCTAGAGAATTTGTTTCTCTCTCTTTCTCTCATTCTCTCTTTCTCTCTCTCTTCATTGTCTCTGTGTGTGTGTGTGTGTGTGTGTGTGTGTGTGTGTGTGTGTGTGTGTGGGTGTGTGTGTGTGTGTGTGTGTGTGCTTGCGTAAAATGCAGCCTTTCCTAAATATAATTATTTATATGTTCATAGTAATTCAACAATTTGCCAGTGGCAGCTGGGGGGGGGGGGGGGGATTTCAGTGGTTTTATTTAGTTTTATTCATTTACTTTGGTTTGGATTTTTGTTGTTATTGTTGTCAATTTCTCTTTGCTGAATTGAAACTTCTACTAAATTTTTATAAAGTGCATTGTATATTGGCGACCAAAAAATGGTGCTGGATGCTCAGAATCAGCTTTCAATCACATACATACATCAAAATGTATTCCTTTGATATATCATTAACAATATTATTTTGAACAACTTGAGCATCTTGTCGAACAGGACTCGTACAGATATACATGTACACACGTGCGCATACGCATACATACTGACATACTCAAGCATGCACGTAGGAACGCGCACGCGCGCGCGCACACACACACACACACATACATACACACAAACACACCACGCACGCACGCACACACACACACACACAAACACACGCACGCACGCACACACACACACGCGCGTGCGCGCACGCACACCGCACGCACGCACACATACGTACACATACGTACACACATAAACACATACACACACACACAGCACACACACACACACACACATACACACACACCGCGCGCGCGCGTGCGCTGTATTTGCTACTGCGTCATCAATTCTGACCATGAACGTTTTGTAATATTACAGTATTAGTGAAAGATTTCATCAACCAAGAGCAGGCCCATAAGCCTCTGTCTTACTTCCCATGCATCCCAGATTGGTCAGACTAAGTTTGGTAGCCTTTATGTTCTCTTGTTTGTTAGTTGTTTCTGCTTTGTATTTTAAATGAAGGGGGGGGGGGGTGAATTTTACTTAGTACTTACATCAGTTTGATTTGTCCTTGTCATATACACATACACTCTCTTGCTGCAGTCCCTCCACTGGTTGCTTGTTATTCAAAGAATTTTATGAAAATCAGTACGTTCTCCTTGGACCCATGGTCGATTTTTCTGTACTTCTTCTGATACTGGGTTTCGTTTTTCAAATGCCTCGACACAGTGTTCAGCAGACAGTCGCCAATCATTTTCTGTGTCTGATCTATACTACTGGAACAGACTGCCCATGTCTCTCCAACAATAAAAAACTCTTCTTTCAAGTATAACTTCAAAACATATCATTTTGTTAAGCAGTGATATCCCCCTTAAGCTTCGCTCTCCTCCATTCCACCATCCTAATTCTGTCCTGTCCTCCCTCTCACAGTGTGTTGATGGTTTGAACCTTGTTGTTTTTGTCACTGTAAGTATATGCTTGAGTGAACGACGAGCGTGTGCACACTAATTTGATTTATATAAAGATTTAGCACCTTATTAGTTTTATGATGCTGCTGCTGCTGCTGATGATGATGACGATGATGATGACTGTGATTGTTATTATCATTATGATGATGATGATATCATCATCATCATCATCATCATCATCATCATCATCATCACCACTGTTATCATTATTATGCAGAACCATTCATAATTTATTTGTACTTTGATTTTGGCCTTAAACTGTTTCTAAAATTGAGGTAGGACCACTTCTTATTCTCATTTTATGACACACAATATTATTGGTACTTTTGCATCGTTGGAAAATGGGAAAGAACTGTTGGAGGCTTACAGCAATACAAGGGAGAGAAATGGAGTGGTTGCTGTGCCTGCCAGCGCGAGTTGTGTTAGATGTAGAGAGAGCTACAAGGAAGACGGTCGCCATGATGGCTGCACAAGATGTCCACCTTGTGTGTTTTCTGTGCATTGTTATCACCGTTTGTCACACTGTGTCCACTTCAACCTCACAAAACGGTATGCTCAACTCTTTACTTTGCGTTTTTAATAGTTTTATGTCATTACAGAGTCGTTGAAAGTTGTGTTTATCGCATATTTGAGGTTCAAGCTGAAAACAGTTATGATTCAGTAATAGTTGAACAGCACAGACATTTTGGTGCTGAGCTGAAAACGTTCATAGCTGTCTTACGCTTCTGTAGTATTAAACAAGTGCTTTTGTTTCAAGAACATAAGGAATACAATGAAACCATTGTATGTCAGAATATTATGATAAGGTGTAGAGTTTTCTGCTTTTTGATATTTGTGAAAGAATCACTACAGTTCATAATGAATGGATCGATGTCAGTTCTGTTGCTGTGTAGCATTTCTTACAAAATACTCGTGAACGACGAAAATTCATGGTTTTGTATCTAAAGTTGTTTCATGTTTGGATGGCTATATGTTATGATATGAATAACACAGAATTTGACAAGAAAAACATTGATTTCTATTCTCTTTTTAATTTCTACATCTGTACCTTGATCTTTAAGTAGCTTACCATTTTCCATAATTTAGTTTCTTCAAAGATGCTAAGCAAGACATAATGATTCTGTTCATTGTTAGAACTTCGTTTCTGTTGTCGAAAAAAGTAGAAGGATATGTCAAGAATATGAGTATCAGAAATGACACTTTACTTTCCAGGAATGACGTCACGATTTTTCAAAGGTTTCCCCAGTCTGCAAGAAGTTGTGTGTTCAGGACAAAATCTGAAAGCTGAAGTGAAACTTATGAGTCTTCAGCTGTTTAAACTTCCCCAGAACGAATTGTTGGCTTCTCTAAATGGCTATTCCAACAGCTGTGTGACTTTAGGGGACTATTCGTCTTGTGTAATAAACAGTAAAGACACACACCGGTCAAACCTTCGTATACTTGTGTCCGATTTGAGGGAAGGGGAGAGCAGGAGCTATAAGTGTACTGCTAATACTGTGGATTCTTACGGATTTACTAAAATTTTGACCTGGGTACTTGCCGTGAGGAACCCAGTAAGTACAATTTTCATTTTGTTGTGAGACGTGTTTTTACTTTTATTTATTTGTTTGTTTATTTATTTATTTATTTATTTATTTATTTATTTATTTATTTATCTATCTATTTATTTATTTTGTCCTTTTTGTGTGTGTCTCTGTCTGTCTCCTTCCCCTGTCTCTCTTTCACACGCTTTGTGTTTTCACCTATGTGTGTGCACCTCTCTCTCTCTCTCTCCTCTCTCTTTTCTCTCTCTCTCTCTCTCTCTTTCTCTCTTCCTCTCTCTTCTCTCTCTCTCACTCTCTCTTTCTCTCTCCTTCCCTATCTCTCTCTTTCTCTCTCCTATCTCTATCTCTCTCTGTCTTTCTGTCTGTCTGTCTGTCTGTCTGTCTGTCTCTTCTCTCTCTCTCTCTCTCTCTCTCTGCTCTCTCCCATCATGTTTTCAAATGGTTTACTGCTGTACGCCCTGCTATCCAGTTGTGAATGCCACTTGGCCTTGTTCTGTGTCGGAAGATAAAGCAGCGAGGGAGAGTTGTAGAATTCGTCCGTTTAGGTTTGGTCAAAACGTATCGATCTGTGCGTCTTCGATTTCTCGAGAACTTTTGCTGATTTGCTCACTTTTCTCTATGACAACATATTACTTTAGTTTGGAGACACTGGCGTGCAAGCATGTGTGTGTATGCGTGTGCGTGCGTGCGTGCGTGTGAGTGTGAGCGTGTGTGTGTGAGGTTGTGTGTATGTATGTGTGCGTGCGTGTGTCTGTGTGTGTGGCGCGCGCGCGTGTGTGTATATGTGTGTGTGTGTGTGTGTGTGTGAGAGAGAGAGAGAGAGAGAGAGAGTACATATGTTCAGAAATAAGAGTAAAGCGGACTGGAACTTCCAACACAGCACTGGTATGTTTGTGTTGTTGTTGTTGTTGTTGTTGCTGTTGTTGTTTTGTCCCATATTCAAAGTCGCTTCAATGGTCACAGAAACTGAGACATATTTTTCACAATAATGATGCGTGATGATTGGGATGATAATCGTGATGCTGTGGATCTCCATTTGGATTGAGACTACGTGACAGGGCTGTACCTGAGGACTGTACTGGTGTCAACCAGGTCCAACAGATTCAGACACCTGCAGTGTTGGTCGGTACATGCGGACAATATTTTCAGCAGCACATTTGTAAAGCAGGGTGAGACTCGACCATGTGGTCCCAGTCATCACAATGAGTCCATAGCACGATCAGCTATGGTTAACGACTGGTTAGAGTTGATGGTTTGGTTGGTTTGGTTTGGTTTAGATTTTACGTTGACATCCACTTCAGGTGTGATATGGCCGGCGGGGATAACCATCCCAGGGAAGGGGGGGGGGGGGGCGGTAGAGGGACTTATCTAATCCTATACCGACACCACAAGAACAACAATGATATTAAGATGGGACATTAAGAAGACCAGTTGTAATGTAGCACACCCCAGGATTCGAACCCACTACCATTAGTACGTGAATCCGATGCTCAATCAACTGAGCTACTGGGGCCCGCTGAAACTCCCACAATGATTTTGACAGGATCATTGGGATTCGAACCCATAACCTTCCAGTATTTAGTCCGTTGAGTTCACCACTGCACCGCAGTGAGCACAACACAGGCCGATTTTTGGCTAAAATGACTTTAGTGGTGGGTTTGCTTATCTCAGCTACACATTCCTTATTGTCATG
>JAPXFY010000029.1:23444788-23462288 GCA_030674185.1 Monoplex corrugatus
CATTTCTTGATACATATGTGGTATCTGTGTTCCTTCCTGATCTATTGTCTTTTTATATACTTTGTGAGATGTGAGTATTCGCATTTGAACCCATTCGTTAAACCAACGTTTTCAAGTTGATGATACCATTTCGTGTACAACCCCAGCAATAACATGTGTCTGTGTGATGAATACGGATATTTTCAAATAGGCCGTTGCTCAAAGTTAACTTACTGTCGAGGCGATTGTGTGAACCCAACTTTGAGAAAGGTGAATCAACTGTTTGTTTTCTGTCTCTTTCATTCTCTGTGTTTTCTTTCTTCGTAAATGTGTATGTATGTATGTATGTGTGTACGTATGTATGTATGTATGTATGTATGTATGATGTATGTATGTATGTATGTATGTATGTATGTATGTATGCATGTATGTATGTATGTATGTATGCATGTATGTATGTTCTTACGTGCACAGAGGCATGTGTGTGTGTGTGTGTGTGTATTGTGTGTGTGAGTGTGTGTGTGCGTGTGTTTGAGTGTGTGTGTGTGTATGTGTGTGTGTGTGTGTGTGTGTGTGTGTGTGTTGAGTGCGTTTTGGGGTTGTATCTGTGTGCATGTGTGTGAGTGTTTATGTGTGTAAACTGTTCCCCGTATTCGTTCATGTGTACTGCGGCGCGCGCCGTGTGTGTGTGTGTGTGTGTGTGTGTGTGTGTGTGTGTGTGTGTGTGTGTGTGTGTGTGTGTGTGTGTGTGTGTACTTTTGACTTGGGTTTTGATTTCGCAGGGAATCTGAATGATTTGAAAACAAGGCAAGATTTTGTACAGATAATAAATTTTCATAGACTCCACGAAAGTAACGCATCTTTAGCTAGCAGCAATAAAAGCATATTGTATCAACATTTCAAGAACGAATTTTTGCAAAAGAGAAATATATCACACATCTACCAGACATTCATGGTCGTTGGGATGTTGTTGTTTCGTTTTCATATACTTTCATGCAGTTGTTACAAGCTTAAGGTTAAATTGTAGATGCAAAATAACAGAAAAACAGAATATCCAAATTTTATTGTCATATTGTCTTAGGTAACGACTTTTCGAATGTCTGAACTTCATGATGACCGATTGAAATTTTTGTGTGCATCAGTATCTTGTTAAATCGTTTTATTGTGTAAGAAAAGAAAGAAAGAAAAACAGCCATCGAATTAGCCAGATTGTTCAAATTTGTACCTGTGTGCAATTAAAGTCTGAATGTTTGAATATCCAGTTTCACATGCATACCTTCTCGTTAAACTCTGTGTGTGTGTGTGTGTGTATATGTGTGTGTGTGTTTATGTGCTGGTGTGTGTGTGTGTGTGTGTTCCTGGTATATATATATCACCATTGTCACACTGTGTCCACTTCAACCTCTCACAATGGTATGATCACATTTTACTTATTCTTTCTACTCTCTCTCTCTCTCTCTCTCTCTCTCTCGTTGTCTCTGTCTCTGTGTCTGTCTGTCTGTCTGTCTGTCTCTGTCTCTGTCTCTTTCTCTCTCTCTCTCTCTCTCTCTCTCTCTCTCTCTCTCTCTCTCTCTCTCTCTCGCTGGACAGAGTTGTGGACTGCAGAAGTTTGTTGCTGTGTACAATGGAATTTTACAACGTGTGTGCCATGCTTTTGAATCAGCAACTATTAACGTGTCACAGATTTAGAAAATAACAGTTTCTTTCCACCCTCGTTTTGCTTTAAATTGCTTCATCTTTGTTTCTTTATGTATTTGTTTTTACTTGGTGGACTGTGCCTCTTGTCTGTTTCTGTTCTCTGTCCTGTCTCTGTCTTTTCGTCTGTCTGTTCTCTGACTGTCTCTGTCTCGTCTGTCTGTCTGTCTGTCTGTTGTCTTCGTCTGTCTTTCTCTCTCTCTCTCAACCTCAAGAAAACTATTTCTTAAACACATTTTAGTTATTTTTATATCATTTTCGAATCACGTATTTCAGCTTCAAATTCCCAGTTCATTTGCATTGGAACTTGCTGTGTTGATCCTTTAAGGAAATGGGAGAGGACTGTTGCAGCCTTACAGGAATACAAGGGAGAGAATTTGAATGTTGCTGTGCCTGCCAGCGTTGAGTCGTGTTAGATGCAGTGAGAGCTACAAGGAAGACGGTCGCCATGATGGCTGCACAAGATGTCCACCTTGTGTGTTTTCTGTGCATTGTTATCACCGTTTGTCACACTGTGTCCACTTCACCATCACAAAACGGTATGATCAGCTCTTTACTTGGTGACTGATTTGATGTTAAACATCATTATGAAGTCATTTAAAGTTGTGTTTTGAGAGTATTTGGGGTGGAGGGTAGAGACAAGCGTAGTACTGTAATGCTTGAACAGCACAGACATTTTGAAGCTGCGCTAAGAATGTTCAGTGGCTGACTATTGCATTCACTTTGTTAAGGTGTAGATCTCTTGATTCTAAAAGAAAAGATCTAAGATTCAATTTTGATGAGCCAGAGAGCACTTTTGTGAATTAAGTGAATTTCTTGCCTTTGTTCTGGTATTTTTCATGCACGGTCATATGTAGTTTCCATAGTTGATCGATTTTTCGTCTGAGGCTGTTTGTGTTTCATCGGAAAGTGATTGAGAGTTTAGTAGTTTTATCATGATGATTTTAGCGTATATTCCATGTTTGGAAATTGTATGGTATGAAATAATAGAGAAAGCAGTAGGAAATACATAATTTTAATCTTATTTCTCTTTCATTATGCCTTGATTTGATGGCAGCCTATCACGATCCTATGGAATCTCTTTTTTGACAAACCAGGATCTTAACATGTTTATATGTATTTTTTCGTAGTATATCAGTTGTTCAGAAAATGTAGGTAGGTGATCTTAACATATCTGTCTGTATTGTTCGTAGTATATCAGTTGTCAGAAAAATGTAGGTAGGTACTGAAAAGATTACATTGTCACTAAAACGTTGATTCCAGGGATGACATCACACCTCTTTAAGGGTTTCCCAAGCCTTCAAGAAGTAGTGTGTTCAGGGAGAAATTTGAAAGCAGATATAAAGTTGCTGGGACTTCAGTTGTTTAAACTGCCTGAAAATGAACTTTTGGCAACGTTACACGTGTTTTCCAACAGTTGTGTCACTTTAGGAGACTATTCTTCTTGTGTGGTGAACACTGAAAACACGCGTGAATCAGAACTTAGAATTCTTGTGACTGATCTGAGGGGAGGAGAGAGCAGAAGTTACAAGTGTTCGGCTACGACAATGGATTCGTATGCGTACTCCAAGAGTTTGACTTGGGTGCTTGCTGTCAGGAGACCCAGTAAGTCCAAATTTGATTGTGTTTGCTGGATATGTTGTCGTTTTTCTTCTTGTCTGTCTGTCTGTATGTCTGCATTTCTGTCTCTCTCTCTCTCTCTCTCTCTCTCTCTCTCTCTTTCTCTCTCTCTCTCTCTCTCTCGCTCGCTCGCTGGTTATCGTGGTTTCAAACCGTAAGCAACATTTTATTCAGCTGTGAATGGTTCCTGAATCTGTTGAAGGTAGATGTTGATGAAGATAGAGCAGAAAGTGAAATAACTTGGACTTTCGTCCTATAGTTTGGCCAGAAAGTCAGAAAGTAGTGAGAATTCATTCCAGGTGTAGCCTCTGTCTTTACCTCATGTTAACTCTACCTTACCTTCATGTTTGGATTCATTTCACACTCACCCACCCCCACCCCTGGAAACTTAAACCCAGACGACCTGGACAATTCAGTAGGACATCTCACTTCTGTAGGTACATTTAATTTCGATATGTCTTGTTCATGTAGCCATTTCAATAAGTGATTTTTTTTAATGCTGGTCCCTGAGGCCCATGCAATCCAGTGCCACAGAATGGGTCAGTTGTTTTGTTATTATATGTGTAGTTGTCTTTTATCAGCCCATCTGTCTGTATGTCCACCCGCCAGTCTCTCTATCATCTATTTGTTTTTCTTTGTTTGAATATAAGTAGACTACCAAGCGCAGGTATGTAAGTTGGTATGCGTGTTAATATCAAAACCACTGAAAATAAAATTTCATTTTATTGTCTGTCTGTCTGTCTGTCTTTCTGCCTGTCTGTCTGTCAGCCTGTCTGTCTGTCTGTTTCTCTCTCATTTTCTCTTGTTCTCATTCCCCCCTCTCTCTCTCCCTCTCGCTGTCTACCTGTCTACCTGTCTGTCTACCTGTCTGTCTGTCTCTCTCTCTATGTATATATTTTTTTCTCTCTGCCTTTCTGTGTCTCCCTTGTCTCTGTCCCTGTCTGTCCGTCATTCTTCTCTGTCTGTTTGTCTGTCTGTCGGTTTGTCTGTATCTCACACTCCGTCTGTCTCTGTCTGTCTGTCTGTCTTTCTCTCTCTCTGTCTCTCTCTCTCTTTCTTTCTCGCTCTCTCCCTCCTCCTCTTCCCCCTCTCTCTCTTCCTCTCTCTCTCTCTCTCATTTCTCTATCTTTCTGTCTCTTCCCTGTCTCTCTCCCAGTCTCTGTCATTCATCTCTGTCTGTCTGTCTGTCTGTCAGTTTGTCTGTCTGTCTCTGTCTTCCTCCGTGTTTGTCTCTGTCTCTGTCTCTCCCTCTCTCTCTTTTCTGTCTCTCTCTCTTCTCTCTGTTTTTCTCTGTCTGTCCCCTGTCTGTCCCAGTCTCCCTATCATTCTTCTCTGTCTGCCTGTCTGCCTGCTGCCTCTCTCTCTCTCTGTCTCTGTCTGTCTGTCTGTTGGTCCGTCGGTCGGTTGGTCCATCTGTCTGTCTCTCTTTCTTTCTCTTGCTTCCCCCCTCTCTCTCACCCTCTTCCTCGAGTAGTAAAGTGTTCTCCAAGTTTCAAGCTGTCTGTCTGTCTGTCTGTCTGTCTCTCTCTCGTATTTTTTGTGAGAAAGATAGTGGGAGCAAAACTTCAGAGTTCACCGTAAAAATAAAGAAAACTAAGCACGTGTTAGTTCACTTGGGAATCTGGTTATGTGTTAAGAAGAAGAATGATATCGTGTACCAAAAGAAGATGAATAAAACAAATTCAACATCGTTTATGTCTGTGTCATAGAAGATGTGTACAATATTGTGGCTCTTAGCTATTTGTTTTAAACTCTTTAACTTTATTTTTAATGTTTACTTGTGTACTACTGATGATTTATTATAGTTTAAAAATGTGACATTTCTCGCGAGTGTTGGGATTTTCTGTTTCTGGAAAATGGGAGAGAACTGTCGGAGGCTTATCCCAGTACAAGGGAGAGAATTTGATTGGCTGCTGTTCCTACCAGCGTGAAGCTGTGTTAGATGCAGTGAGAACAACAAGGAAGACAATCGCCATGATGGTTGCACAAGATGTCCACCTTGTGTGTTTTCTGTGCATTGTTATCACCGTTTGTCACACTGTGTCCACTTCACCATCACAAAACGGTATGATCAGCATTTTGCTTTGGTATTCGTGTGGTGGATAGATAGATAATTATATAAAGTCCTTTAGAGTCGTATTGTATGAGTGTTCAGTGCTGAGATTGAACATAAGCATAATGCGTTACTGCTTGAACAGCACTGACATTTGAGAGCTGTGCTGTAAACGGCCAGAAGGTTAGTATGCATACGCTTTGTAGCTTGTAGCAGGAACGCTAATGTTACACATTTGAGTCCGTATTCAAATTGGTGATCGTCAAAAACAGTGTAGTGAATGTCAGAAAACAATGTTGTGAAGTAAACAGTCTTTGTTTTAGACATTCGTATGCATACGCTTTGTAGCAGGAATGTTAGTGGTACACATTTAAGTCCATGTTAAAATTGGTGATCGTCAGAAAACAGTGTAGTGAATGTCAGAAAACAATGTAGTGAATGTCAGAAAACAATATAGTCAGAAAACAATGTAATGAATGTCAGAAAACAATGTAGTCAGAAAACAATGTAGTCAGAAAACAATGTAGTCAGAAAACAATGTATGAATGTCAGAAAACAATGTAGTCAGAAAACAATGTAGTGAATGTCCGAAAACAATGTAGTGAATGTCAGAAAACAGTGTAGTGAATGTCAGAAAACAATGTAGTCAGAAAACAATGTAGTGGATGTCAGAAAACAATGTAGTCAGAAAACAATGTAGTGAATGTCAGAAAACAATGTAGTGAATGTCAGAAAACAATGTAGTGAATGTCAGAAAACAATGTAGAGTGAAGTATACAGTCTTTGTTTTGGACATTCGTCAAAAAATTGTTGTAGCTTATGTAATGATCGCATTGAGCAAAGGTTTTCAGAAGAATACTAGATCATGATCAAAATTCTTTAATGATCATGGTTGTCTAATTTTTAGTGTTGTTTGTGTGTGTGTGTGTGTGTGTGTGTGTGTGTGTGTGTGTGTGTGTGTGTGTGTGTGTGCGGGCGGGCGGGCGTGTGCGTGAGAGAGAGAGAGAAAGAAGATAGAGGTAGGTAAAGAGAGAGAGAGAATATTGGGTGACTTAGTGTGAAAGAAAGATTCTATGGGCTCTACATTTCCATATTTCGATCCTAACTTGGCTTCCATCTCACATGAGTTTTTTCCTTTTAACTAAAGAAGAATCCATATAGTTCCATTCAGTGGCATCCATAGTAATCCATTCAGTGGCATCCATAGTAATTCCATTCAGTGGCATCCATAGTAATTCCATTCAGTGGCATCCATAGTAATTCCATTCAGTGGCATCCATAGTAATTCCATTCAGTGGCATCCATAGTAATCCCATTCAGTGGCATCCATAGTAATTCTATTCAGTGGCATCCATAGTAATTCCATTCAGTGGCATCCATAGTAATTCTATTCAGTGGCATCCATAGTAATTCTATTCAGTGGCATCCATAGTAATTCTATTCAGTGACATCCATAGTAATTCCATTCAGTGGCATCCATAGTAATTCCATTCAGTGGCATCCATAGTAATTCTATTCAGTGGCATCCATAGTAATTCTATTCAGTGGCATCCATAGTAATTCTATTCAGTGGCATCCAGAGTAATCCCATTCAGTGGCATCCATAGTAATTCTATTCAGTGGCATCCATAGTAATTCCATTCAGTGGCATCCACAGTAATTCTATTCAGTGGCATCCATAGTAATTCTATTCAGTGGCATCCATCCATAGTAATTCCATTCAGTGGCATCCATAGTAATCCCATTCAGTGACATCCATAGTAATTCCATTCAGTGGCATCCATAGTAATCCCATTCAGTGACATCCATAGTAATCCCATTCAGTGACATCCATAGTAATCCCATTCAGTGACATCCATAGTAATCCCATTCAGTGACATCCATAGTAATTCCATTCAGTGGCATCCATAGTAATTCCATTCAGTGGCATCCATAGTAATTCTATTCAGTGGCATCCATAGTAATTCTATTCAGTGGCATCCATAGTAATTCTATTCAGTGGCATCCATAGTAATTCTATTCAGTGGCATCCATAGTAATTCCATTCAGTGGCATCCATAGTAATTCTATTCACTGGCATCTGGCAGAGCTGAGCTTTTCTTGTCGAAAAGAGTTCTAGGGTAGACAGAAAATATGATTAAAGTAACCTGTTAATTCATTTCAGGATTGACTTCATGCCTATTTAAAGGTTTCCCAAGTCTTCAAGAAGTAGTGTGCTCTGCGAAAAATCTGAAAGCAGAGGTGAAGTTATTCAGTCTTGGGCTGTTTAAACTTCCAGAAAACGAACTTCTGGCATCGTTAAATGTCTATTCCAACGACTGTGTTACTTTCGGAGATTATTCTTCCTGTGTGATAAACAGTAAAGACACACATCAGTCAGAATTTAGGATCCTTGTGACTGACCTAAGGGAAGGAGAGAGCAGAAAGTATAGGTGTACGGCTACAACTGCGGATTCCTATGGATATTCTAACATTTTGAACTGGGAGCTTGCTGTTCGGAGGCTCAGTAAGTTGGAAGTATTGTTGTTTGAAAAAGATGTGGTTACTTTTCAGTGTCTGTCTTTCTAGCCGTCTGTCTGTTTTTCTGTCTGTTTGTCTATGTGTCTGTCTGCTTGTCTGTCAGTCTGTCTTGGTCTCTGTCTGTCTGTCTGTCTGTCTGTCTCAGTCTCCATCTGTCTGTCTGTCTGTCTCTCTCTGTCTCTGTCTCTGTCTCTTTCTCTCTGTCTCTGTCTCTCTCTCTGTATCTGTCTGTCTGTCTTTCTCTCTCTCTTCCTCTCTGTCTCTGTCTCTCTCTGTCTTTCTCTTCTCCCCTCTCTCTCTTTCTGTCTGTCTTTCCCCCCTCTCTCTCTCTTTCCCTCTATCTGTCTCTCTGTGTGTCTCTGTATCTCATTATGTAAAATACAAGTCATGTTTTTCTTTGCATCTTGTCTTGCATCTTAATGTAACTTTTACTGAATTGACGCCTCTCCATGTATTTCATGAATATTATGTCTTTGGTTTTAAGTTGAACCAAATCTTAAACCGAAACGCTTTGCAGATAAAACCTTTTTGTTTCCTGCTGCAGTCCAGTACATAAACACTTGTTTTGACTTAACGGTATTTTGAACGCAGCGAAGTTGGGATTTCAGAATTGTATTTCATTTATTTATTGAAACTGACTACTTTCGTTTCTTTGTTTGCTTACTTGTTCATGTTTGTTTGCTTTGGCAGTCATCATTTGATGCAGCTGCTGATCGTTTTAATGTGTGTGCAGATTTATCACACTTGTATTGATGAACAAAAGTAATGTTGGATGATCAGAATCAACTTACCTGTTGTATGTGTACCGAAATCAGTTCCTCTTGCGCGTGTACCGAAATCAGAGCCTTTGAACCCGGCTGGCCGATGCGGCGGCCAGTGCGATTAATACCTCTGGACCTGGCAGGCCGCAGGAGCGGCATGACATGTCCGGTTGACCTGGCCTGGTATGGTGCTGGCATGCGGTATGCGACCTACCGGCACCTACTCTCCTCTGCCACATCCTGTTTACATTACCGAATTCCAGACACCCTATACTTTCTTCCTGGCAATTTTTTATGCATTAGAAGAATTAATTTTGAGACACTGGTTTTCGCTAGAATTTCTCTAAAAATACTCAGGGTTGAGGGTATCAGAGGTCTAGAAGTACTTAGGGCTGAAAGGATTAACTAATGTTTGAAGACATGGGACTTAGTCAAACATAACATATACATACTTACACACACACACACACACACACACAACACACACACACACACACACACACACACACACACAACAACACACCACACACACACACACACACACACACACACACACGCATACACACACACACACACACACACACCACACACACACACCACAACATGTATACACACATGTATGTTGACTCTCTGAGAAACGCATCGTGCCAGCCCAGTAAGCTTTGATTTGTGGTCTTCGTTATGTCTGTAGTTTTTTTAATTTTTTTTATTTGATAGTTTAAATCATGGTCCTCAACTTACAAGCGAGAAAGTGGTTGGTGTTGAACTCTTGATTGATTGAGTGAGTGAGTGAATGAGTGATTGAGTGAGTGAGTGAGTGAGTGAGTGAGCGAGTGTTTTGTTTAGTGTAGGTACATACTTTATCGAAGTTATAGTTTTTTTTGTCACGAAAGGAAGTGTGATTCTCAATGCTTCTGAAGTCTCTGTTTCCCTGTCTGTCTGTCTGTCTGTCTGTCTGTCTGTCTGTATGCATACGTGCATGTATGTAAGTCTCTCTCTCTCTCTCTCTCTCTCTCTCTCTCTCCCTCCTCTGTGTGTGTGTGTGTGTCTGTGTCTGTGTCTGTGTGTGTGTCTGTGTAACAGACTTGTGACCTACAGTGATTTTATCAGCTGCTTAAAGCTGAATTTTAATCAGGCAAAATGTGAGTCCGCTTCTGGCACACCCAAATAACATATAGTGCTGGGAAAAACAGCGCACGATTGTGGTTTTTGTTGTTGTTGTTCTATTAGAATTCTTCTCCGCAATATTCTTTTGTTTAACTTTGTTTTGCCGTTTTTGTTTGTTTTTCTGATTGAATACGGTTGTTTCTATTGGCATTTATTAGTGTATTAATGTTCTGCATATCCTGGAAATTTCGACATTGTGTGTTTTAACACAAAAAAACACAAAATAAAGATACAACGCTTATTTTTATTGTTTGTTTGTATGTTTCTATTAAATGCTTTTATCGTCATTCTACAGTGTGATCTTGTATGCATTCTCCTTTGGTCTTTGATGAAGAAAACCTTTTTTGTTTCATATAAAATTTTTGGTGCAGTACATGATCATCCAAGACTCTAATACCATCTTGAAACGAACATGAACCTGTAACACTGGGATCACCTTACTTTGCTTGTGTCGTCTCGAATTTAATCACGATACATTTCAGCTATAGTCAAACCCTCTTCGCATCAATCTTTTTGTCCCTGATATATTCAACGTGAAATACCCAGTACATTTGTATCAGAATTTTGGGAATTACTCTTTGTAAAAAATGGGAGGGAACTGCTGGAAGCTTACTGCAAACAAGGGAGAGAAATGGAGTGGTTGCTGTGCCTGCCAGCGTTGAACTGTGAGAGATGCAGAAAGAGCTGAAGGGAAGACGGTCGCCATGATGGCTGTACAAGATGTCCACCTTGTGTGTTTTCTGTGCATTGTTATCACCGTTTGTCACACTGTGTCCACTTCACCATCACAAAACGGTATGATGAAATGTTTATTTTGCTATTTATGTGATGGATACATCATTATGAAATGGTGTAAAGTTGTATTTTGTGAATATTGAAGGCTCAGACAAAAACCAAGCATAATGTTGTAATGCTTGAACAGCACAGACATTTCAGAGCTATGCTGAAATCGTTCCGTAGCTATCTGATACGGTTTGTTTAGGTTTCTGATAGGAAACTCAAGGCAAAGAAATTAAACCTTGTTATACCAGGTAACACTGTACAGAGCTTTTGGTTTTTGTTTTGCAGTTTTTGTTAACCTAGTGCAGTTTTCATAATTGATTTATTTGTCATCTGATGCTGTGTATGCTTCGTATGAAAAGATACCTAACAGTTATACTACTTGGTTGCGATGATTTCGATGTATGTTTTCAAAGTTTGAAAAGGGTAAGCTGTAAAGTATTACAACCCATGAATTAACTATCAAACATTGATTTTATGTCTTTATCAATATACATCAGTCTATCATAATCATGTGGTTATATTTTTCTGAGAAACAAGTATTTGTGTAAATTGTTTCAAAATATATCACTTGTTCACGTACGCAACGTCGGATACTAGAAAGAAGAATGAAATTGTCACCAAAACATTGCTTTCAGGGATGACGTCTCAGCTGTTTAAAGGTTTTCCAAGTCTTCAAGAAGTCAAATGCTCAGGGAAAAACTTGAATGTAGAAGTAAAGCTGTTGGGTCTTCAGTTGTTTAAACTTCCAGAAAATGAACTTCTGGCCACATTACATGTGCTCTCCAACAGTTGTGTCACTTTAGGGGACTATTCTTCTTGTGTGGTGAACATCGAGAACACGCGTGAGTCGGAACTTCGTTTCTTGTGACTGATCTGAAGGAAAGAGAGAGCAGGAGTTATAAGTGCACTGCTTCCACAATGGACTCTTACGCGTATACCAAGATCTTAACGTGGGTGCTTTCCATTAGGAGACCCAGTGAGTACATATATAAATTTGATAGTGTTTGTAGAAGCGTGCTATTCCCTTCTTCTTTTGTCTTCCTTCTCTTCTGTTTGTTCATTCATTCTCTGTCTCTCTCTCTCCCTTTCTCTCTGTCTGTCTGTCTGGCTGTTCTGTCTCTGTATCTGTCTCTGTCTCACTCTCTCTCTCTCTCTCTCTCTCTCTCTCTCTCTCGACCCAGTGAGTACAAATTAAATGTTTTGTAGAAGCGTACTATCCCCTTCTTCCTTTGTCTTTCGTGTCTTCTGTTTGTTCATTCATTCTGCTCTCTTCTCTCTCTTTGTTCTCTTTCTTTTCTCTCTGTCTGTGTGTGGTGTGTGTGTGTGTGTGTGTGTGTGTGTGTGTGTGTGTGTGTGTGTCTTCTCCTCTCTCACCTTCTCTCCTCTTCTCTGTCTCTGTCTGTCTCTCTCTCTCTCTCTCTCTCTCTCTCTCTCTCACTCTCTCTCTTTTCCCCTATCGGTTGTACGCCTATATATGTTCCTAGATTAGCAATAACAAGTGTGAAAAATGGCTTCAGTCACTAACTTCTTCCGTTGCAACATAAACCATCATTGTCATAGTTATCGTCATTGTCTCTCCTTCTCACTCTTAGCTTCTGTGTGTTTCTTCCCCCCCCCCCCCCCAATCTTTTCCTCTGTCTGTCTCTGTCTCTCTCTTTTGCTCTCTCTCTCTCTCTTGTACCTCTGTCTCTCTCTCTCTCTGTCTCTGTCTCTCTCTCTCGTTGCTGTGTCTCTGCTGTGTGTCTCTCTATCTGTCTGTCACTGTCTCTCGGTCTGTCTGTCTCTGTCTCGCTGTCTCTGTCTCTGTCTCCTATCTCTTTCTCTCTGTCTATCTGTCTCTGTCCTGTCTCTGTCTATCTCTCTCTCTCTCTCCCTCTCTCTCTCTTTCTCTCTTTCTCGCTCTCTCTGTTTCTCTCTTTTTTTTCCATCGCAACGTAATTGAAACTGTAACAGAACAATACATGTGGTATGACTAAAGGTGCACAGTTCAAATTAGATTCCATTGTTCATGTGCTAATGTATTTATGTTGCATTGTGTCGATTTCCCGATTTCCCCCGTGACGTTCCTTTCCTGTTCCTGTTCCTGTTCCTGTTCCTGAATCTCTTGAATAAGGCTGTAACAGGCTGTTATCAACAAAATGTCGACAGTGTCAGCATGTCTGTCTGTCTGTCTGTCTGCCTCTCTCTCTCTCTCTCTCTCTCTTTTTTCTCTTTCTCTCTCCTCCTCTCTCTTTTTTCTCTTTCTCTCTCTCTCCTCTCCTCTCTCTCTTATCTCTGTCTTTCCCCCCCTCCCTCTCCATCTCTCTCTCTCCTCTCTCTCTCTTTCCCTCCCTCCCTCTCTGTCTCTTTTCATGCTTGCATCGTTGAAGTGTTCATGTTCATTCGTATCGACAGTCTCTCAGGATGAAGACTGACTATCAAACATGTATACACTGCTCTTTTCACATAGGTGAGGACTCGATGTCAAAAAAACCAAAACAAAAAACACAACAACAGCAACAACAACACCCCCCCCCCCCCACAGACACACACATACCAAAAACAAAAACAAAAAAATTTGCTTTTTTCACTTCCTCGTAAATAAATTTTTTTTGTTATTTTTCACTTTCTCTCACGCCATGTCGTGCGCAATTTTTTTCCAGTCTACCGAGGTATAAACGGTACAGACCTTGTGTAGTTTTGGGGAAGGTAAAGCTTTGAGTGAAATGAAAGGGTCTGGTTCCGGTAGTAGAGTCGGCCAGAAAATTGTCAGTTCAGCTCACTTCATTGTCCTGTAATTCTTCACTTTTTTTTCGTTTTCCCTTCTATTTTTCTTTATTTTTAAAGCGCTTTTTTGTCTGTTGCTGGTGGTAGTGTAGAGTGTGTAGTTTTTCTTTTCTAAATGCATTTTTCAAGGAGGTTTTGACAGTATAACACATACATTGTGATATAAAGTGAACGATCTATGCTTTCTGTTATATTGTTTGAACGAGATCGCGTGTCTGTATTTGTTTACGACCTAGTGAACATAATATGTAATTGCGTGGAGGAGTTTTATTGTGTTAATGCCTCAGTAACATAACTAACGATGTTTCTTTTTCCTTTTTTTGTTTTGTTGTTGTTGTTTTTTGTGATTTTTTTCAAAATTTGGATTTAGTGTGATTGAGAAGAATTATCAAAATATATTATATAATCTAAATATATAATCACTCTCTGTCTCTCTTTCTTTCTTTCTCTCTCTCCTTCTCTGTCGTTCTTTCTCTCTCTCTCTCTGTTTTCCTCTCTCTCTCTGTCTCTGTCTCTTTCTACCTCTCTCTCTCTCTTGTACACACACACGCGCGCGCGCGCGCACACACACACACACACACACACACACACACACACACACACACACACACACACACACACACACACACACACGAAGCACACAGGCACATACACATCTTACCAATTCATTATCAAATGATAAAAAAGCACGTCTGCCTATATTGTTTTCCTGAGAATCCTATATATATATTGCCCATCCACCAAAACCCCTACCCCTACCTCTACACCATTTTAAAAAAAATTAATACATTTCACATTATTATTGCAATAAACGGACTGTCCTTTAACTTTTGTGTAAAATACTTTCGGTTTTGAGTTGTCCATCGTAATACTTTGAACTGTTTAAATGACAGATTCTGTTATTTTAAGCATAGATACTTCAACTTGAAGAAACGTCACATTTGCTTCGGAGTTTGGTAGAGAATGGGAGAGAACTGCTGAAGGCTTACAGCAATACAAGGGAGAGAAGTGGTGTGGTTGCTGTGCCTGCCAGCGTGGGTTGTGAGAGATGTAGAGAGAGCTACAAGGAAGACGGTCGCCATGATGGCTGCACAAGATGTCCACCTTGTGTGTTTTCTGTGCATTGTTATCACCGTTTTTCACACTGTGTCCACTTCAACCTCAGAAAACGGTAAGTTGGAATGATTGTTCTGGTCTATATATTGTTACTGCTGGGTATACATATTACGAGAAGTGAAAATGTCGTCAGTATTTCAATGTTAAGGATACCAAACGCAGGTCTGTTGAGCTGAGAATGCGTGCACAACACAGTCCTTGAGCCAGTTTGTTTTCTGTGTAGCATTATTTGTATACATTATTGAGAAAAGAATTTTAGGCACAGAAGAAAATTGTTAAGTTTGTTTTTAGGAGAAAGTTTGCACACTGATGCATTTAGTTGCATATATTATCAAACGTGTGAATACATTTCACATAATTGATTTTCTGTCTGGTTCTCTTTTGATATCGTAGAAAACTGATTATCTGTTTCTTGTTTGTAATGTTGGGATGGATTCCATAAGTGCTAAGTATAACAACCTAAGAAGACTTAAGCAGATATATGCTTTAATGAATTTGTTTCCTTACTTGATATTCGAGGTAATTCTAAAACATTGCAAACTTGAGAGGATAGTGGATGATCAGATCTTTAGCTCTCTCTCTCTCTCTCTCTCTCTCTGTCTGTCTGTCTGTCTCGTTCTCTCTCTCTCTCGTTCTCTCTCTCTCTCTCTCTCTCACACACACAACACACACACACACACACACACACACACACACACACACACACACACACACACACATTCTGTCATTATTTTTGTAGAAAATACGATAAAAGGGATGACACAATCATGTACATTACAAATTGTCTAAACTGTTTTCAGGAATGACCTCGCGCTTATTCAAAGGATTTCCAAGTCTTCAAGAAGTGATATGTTCAGGAAGAAATTTAAAAGCAGAAGTGAAATTACTGAGTCTGCAACTATACAAACTTCCAGAAAACAAGCTGATGGCATCACTCAATGGATATTCCAACAGCTGTGCAACTTTAGGGGAATATTCTGCTTGTGTAGTGGACAGTAGGAACACTCATCAGTCAGAGCTACGTATTCTGGTGACTGATTTGAGGGAAGGAGAGATCAGGAGATTTCAGTGTACTGCCAATACTGTGGATTCCTTTGGTGTACCCCAGGTTCTTATTTGGAAGATAGCAGTCAGGATGATTAGTAAGTACTTTGAATAATATTTCATGGGTCGGTGTTTTTTTTGTTTTTGTTTTTTTTTGAGTATTAGTACTCTGTGTGTTGTAGGCATGTCACTCTCTGTCTCTGTCTGTATGTCTGTCTCTATGTGTCTCTGTCTCTCACTCTTTCTCTCTCTCTCTTTCTCTTTCTCTGTCATCTGTCTTGTCTGTCTTTCTTCATTTTCTCTCACCCTCTCTTTTTCTCTGTCTCTCCTCCCTCCTTCTCTCTCTCTCTCTCTCTCTCTTCTCTTTCTCTCTTGGCACTGTCTTGTATTTTTATGGATTAAGATGTAATTTACGTGTAATATACATTCTTTTGGGCGAAGACTGGATGCAGAAAAATAGTATACATTGCTTCTTTTTCACATCTTTGTAAAAGCTTTTACGTTGTTTTTACTTCCTTGCAAACATGATTTCTTCTTCTTCTTGTTCACTTTCCTCACTGCTTGCCATGGTTTGATGCTGTGAGCTATCTTGCCCCAGTCCATCAATGTGTAAACGGTACAGATTTTGTGTATTGTTGGGGAAGGTAAAGCAGGGAGCGAAAGGGAATGTGTGACCTGGTTGAATCAGCAAGAAAATTGTCAGTTCTCTGTCACTTTGTTTTCTTGTAATTCTTCATCTTTATCTGATGTTCACTTATACTGTTCCTTTAACTTTTGAAAATACGTTTTTTTTTCTGCCTGTTGTTAGTGGCAGTGGATGTGGTTGTGTGTGTGTGTGTGTGTGTGTGTGTGTGTGTGTGTGTTGTGTGTGTGTTGTTTTTTTCTGTGTGTGTTCTCTCTCTCTCTTTCGTCTCTCTCTCTCTCTCTCTCTGTGGTTTCATTAAAAATCATCACACATACAAACGCTAAAGTCTACGTCTCAGTCTGTGAAATGGTAGCATGTCTTTTATTGACATTTTTTGACTTCTACGATGTCTGTTGTCTTCTGACAATGGACATATCTTATAAGTTGATGGATGGTGTATTATTGCCGGTGACTTAATAACAACTTGTTACCTTTTTTTCGTTCTTTTTATTGGTTTACTTTGTTGTCCCTGTGATGTTGAAAAGGAATATCAAACTATGGTTGTCATTGATGACTTCTGACATATCTCTTGCCAGCGGATGGGTTTTATGCCAAGTGGTATTGTTCGCGTTGATACTTTCTGTGTTGAGTTTTCTGTATTTCCAGAATTTCTGGCAAATGTGTGGTTGAGGATGGGTCAGACGCTACAATATCTATCTATCTATCTAATCTATCTATCTATCTATCTATCTGTCTGTTGTCTGTCTGTTGTCTATCTATCTATCTGACTGTCTGTCTGTCTATCTATTCTATCTCTATCTATCTATCTATTTATCTATGTAGTATTATCTTCTTCTAGTTATCTGTCTGTCTGTCTATCTATCTGTCTATCCATCTATCCGTCTTTCGGTCTGTCTGTCTATCTCTCTGACTGTCTGTCTGTCTGTCTATCTCTATCTCTGTCTGTCTGTCTCCTCCATGTGTCCATCTGTTGATTGATCTGTCGTCGTCCATCCCGTCATAGCCTGTTTTCTATTTCCTTCAAGTTTTTTTCCATCTTCAAGGCAACAATGGCTACATTGTTTGTTTTATTATTGAGTTTCATTGATTTATACGTATTTATCTACATATCTGTGTATTACCAGGTATAAAAGTGTTGGCTAACTTTAATTATGAGAATGTGCGTTAGAAGTAATTTCAGGATGTTTGCTCTTTGGAATGCCCTCTGGTGTGTGTGGTGTGTGTGTGTGTGTGTGTGTGTGTGTGTGTGTGTGTGTGTTTGTGTGTGTGTGTGTGTGTGTGTGGCGGTGCGCATGCGCGCGCGTGTTTCTGCCTCGCTGCTCTAAAAAGTGGTTGATTCGCAAGTATTCA
>JAPXFY010000029.1:23467288-23487288 GCA_030674185.1 Monoplex corrugatus
GGCTCAACATGGACACTTACTGTGCTTTGTGTGTTTAGCTTTCGTTCTTTTTTGCAAGTGCGTCCTGTCCGAGAATGATGATGGTATGTGTATGAACCGAACCATTTATCTTCTGAATATTAAGTGTTGTTATTTTTAAGGGAAATTTGATAGTAACGGTATTTAACTCTGTTGAAGAGAGAATCGTGGGGGCTGCCTTGTGTTTGTTTCCTCGTTCTGTCGGGATAAAATAGAGCGGGTGCTGTCGTGCCTGGGTAGAATATTATCTACTGGAGTGTTTTCAGTGGTTTTACAGGAGAGATGTAGACTTTTATTTATATAGAGGGAATAAGTGTAATGCTCAGTGTTTAGTGTTTTCGCTGTTTGCTATCGTATAGCATAGCGTTTAGTTTTTGGTCTGGTGATTTTGGTGTAGGACTCGAGAATGTGAATGATTTTCGCATCGATCTTTACCTTACTGTTTTCTCTTCCGATTCCTCCCTCTCTCGTCCTATTTCACATCCTCATCTTCCTCATTCTTTCCTTCCTCTTTCAATCCTCGTCTTCCTCTTTCTTTCTTTCTCTTTCAATTCGTCTTCCTCTTTCTTTCTTTCTCTTTCAATTCCTCATCTTCCTTTTTTTTGTCCTTTTTTGTTGGTAGTTATGATATCGAATAGCGATTCAGATTTAGTACCTTTCCAGACAAGTCTAAAATCACATTTCACATTCTAAAATCATATTTCACATATGTCCAGATTTCTTTTCTTCTTCTTTTTCTTCTTGTTCTCTCCTTCCTCCTCCCCCTTCTCCTCCTCCTTCTCCTCCTCCTCTCTTTGTTTCTGTCTGTCTGTCTGTCTCCTCTCTCTCTCTCTTCTTTTTCCTCTTCTTTCTCTTCATTATCTTATTCCTCCGACTGTTTCTTTCCTTAACGTCCAGTGATACCTGATCGTCAGTACTATAATGCTGGATAGCTGTTTAGTGATGCAGTCTTTCAGTGGAATTAAGATCTAGATATAAAATATATCCAGCTGGAAAGCAGAATAATGAAATATCAACTTAAGACCTATGCATGTTAATATGTGTCTTGGTCAGTGAACCTCAAGTTGTTTCTGGGAAAACAAAATGTCATATTTTATGTAGCCTTTCTGATCCATCCCCACTCTTTAAAATCTGATTTTTCATAACGTTTACATTCCCAAGTACATGTACACATATCCTTAATTCACGCCCTTAAGCTAAGAGAGCTTTCTGACAGGAATGAGCTCACGTGACTTCCGGGACATTGGCGTGATACAGGAAGTAGAATGTCGCGGCGCGAATTTGAGGGCAGATGTGAAACTGATTTCATTACAGTTGTTTGAACTCCCGAAGTCCAAAGTACTGGCTTCCTTGAACGTTTTGACTCAAAACTGTATGACTTATGGGGAATATTCTTCCTGCACCATTCATCCTGACAGCCACAGGTCATGGCTGAGGGTTCTTGTACATGACCTGAGGGAAGGTGAGAGCAGGGAATATGGATGTACTGCCAACACCGTGACGCCTCAAGGGAACTCGGTCTATAAGAACTGGACCATTCTTGTCAGAAGACGCAGTAAGTAGGAGTGGTGCTGGTGGGTTTTTTAAGTTGTGGTGAGAGAGAGAGAGAGAGAGAGAGGAGAGAGAGAGTGTGTGTGTGTGTGTGTGTGTGTTTTGTTTGTGTGTTATGTTTTGTTTGTGTGTGTGTGTCTGTCTTCTCTTCTCTCTCTCTCTCTCTCTCTTCTCTCTCTCTCCTCTCTCTCTCTCTCTCTCTCTCTCTTCTCTTCTCTCTCTCTCTGTGAAAGGCAAGGAGGAAAGGAGTACATGTGTGTCACTTCAAAGAGAAATCCTGTACAGATGTGTGTGTGTGTGTGTGTGTGTGTGTGTGTGTGTGTGTGTGTGTGTGTGTGTGTAGTTTGAAATAATGTGTTGTTTGTGTTGTGTGTGTGTGTGTGTGTGTGTGTGTGTAGTTTGAAATAATGTGTGTGTTTGTGTGTGTGTGTGTGTTTGTTTTGTGTATGATATAATGTGTATGTGTGTATGTGCATATACCTCTCTCTCTCTCTCTCTCTCTCTCTCTCTATATATATATATATATATTTATATATATATATATATATATATATATTAATAGTGAAAGAGAGAGAGGAATTTGCATTTGTATTAATAACTCTGTACCGTTGAAGGAAAATAATCTCTCGTTCAAAACAGATTCCATTGTTACACAGTGATCCTGTATGCCTTTAATCTAACTGTGCTCGTAGATTCTGTAAAAAATGGACCCATTGCAAGGACAACAGTAAACGGTCTGTCAGTCAGTCGCACACAGTGAGCGCGTTGAGTTGTCTTGGTTTGTCGTGGTATTGTTAGTTAATGTACAATTTCTGGCAGTCATTGTTTTACTTTATTATTAAAAGGGAAGCGGAGAACTGTGTTTTCACCTTGCTATCTTTTGTGAGCAACGTCACACGAAACTGTTTGCCTTTGGGTTTACATCACATCTAGTTAAGTGTTAGTAACAGTCTTGATACTTTTTTAAAAAAAAGTTTCAACAACAAGAATATGAACAATAACTCTGGTTAAGTGTTAATAATGAATTTGATACTTTCTCAAATACAGTTTTCAAAAACAAGATTATGAACAGTAATTTCGGGTAAGTGTTAGTAATAGTTGTGATATTTTCTCAAAAAAACCCCAGTTTTCAACGACAAGATTATGAACAGTAAATTTGGTTACGTGTTAGTAATAGTTTTGATACTTTCTCAAAAACAGTTTCAAAACAGAAAATGAACAGTAACACAGTAATCTAATAGAATTACTGACACACATTGACAAAACAGAACAAAACAAAGCAAAACAACAACAAAACCAGACCCACATACATGACATAATCCAAGCAAACATCTGAACTACCCACAATCATATATACAACAACTGAAAAACAAAAATAAGTAAATGGAAAAGGGCGAAACATGCATCTGATGCGTGTATGTAAAAGTTCCAAGCTTAGTTGATATGCATGTCTCATACACGTCTCATTTTTTTCATCAGTATTATTTAGCAGCATTTTGTAAGTGGTGTAGTCGTTTGGGTACTGGTGAAAACACAGCTGTGGCCAATGGTTATATATATTATATAATATATGTAGTTTGATTACTTTTTCTTTATTGTTTTGATTGTTGGATCATTTGTTTGTTTGTTTGTGATCGTTTGTTTGTTTTTAATAATCCTATGTATCATCTTTGCGTTTATTGAATGCATGCAAAGTGATTGAGAAACGCGAACATACAGACACACAGAACACACACACGCACGCACGCACGCACGCACACGCGCGCGCACACACACACAGTCACCACATCGAACCACACCAAACCATACCACATCACACCACACCACACCACACCACACCACACCACACCACACCACACCACATCACACCACACCACACCGCACCACATGACATCACATCACAATGCACTCAAAACTGCCAAGCAGAGCCAACACCAACGCTCAGGCCTTCAATACATTCATGGGAAGCAACTTTTCCTGTCCCCATCAAACCAAGGGAAACAATTCTTCCTTTCATTATTCCTTCATTCGATGACGTCGTCTGAGAAGTAGAACCAAACCAGACGCCATGATGGAGAAACTGTGGTGGGAATATGTGAAAAACTATCTGTTCGTTTTGCTGATTTTCAACTCTCCTTTGTCCATTTTTTGTACCGACAATGGTATGATGCTTTGTTTGTGGAAGTGTACATATTGAAAATAGTTTGTTAAAAGTGTGAATTTAGGAAATATTGAGGGAGAAAGAGAGCAGCCATGGACTAGCACTGGCTGTATGTGGGCTGAGCCTGCACCATTGTAGTGTTCAGCAAGTGCTGTGTGTGTGTGTGTTGAATTCTACACAGGAGGCCCGTCTTGTCTTCTATCGTTTTGTGTTTGACTGAGGATGTTTTTATGAAAGCCATATACATATTTCAGAACGTGGAATACGTTGCATATTTTGTATAGTGTACATACGAGTGTCTTTTTTAAAAAAAAAAGAAAATCTTGTCAATTAGCGCAGAGAAATATCCAAGTATCATTTAGAAATATATAGATAGACAGAATGAATGAGATGTGAATAGACACTGGATTTTTGTTAGCGTGTAAGTTGCGGAAATAATATTATGTAAAGTGTCCCTCCGTTTTACTGAAAATATGTAGGCTGAATCCCAGCTTTCACAAATGAGATCGATAAAGTGGCTCGTGATTGTGATATTTGGTCATTTTTCCCTAAATATTTTGCCCTGATTCTTTTTTGTGTCGACAGAACTATTTAAAAAATGTACGTAGTAAAATTATTATCCCTAAACCAAGTCTATACATTGTTTGGTGAAATAAAGGATCATTCGTAAGCATCTATTATTGTTTTATAGGAAAACATTAAATCCAACGTTAAACGTGAATAATGACTTAAAATGTTATATCTTTGTTTGATCGAGTCATGGTTGTAAACTATCCGATGTTTCCTCATTTGAAAATTTCTGTTTGATTTTTGAATAGTGGTATAAAAATGTGTCTGTAGCTGACTCAGAAAATCTGTGTTTTTACTAAAACGTTACATTGTCAGTTGGAACATCTATTTAACATAAATTGGTAGTGACATTAAATTTAGTAGAACATACAAATACTGATGAGTTGTAGTGTTTAAAAACAACAACAAATGATATACAGCAACGTTAACCATGAACAGATGGCCAGAGCGTTTTTATTCAGATTGTGGATAACCTAAATATATAAGGGATATTTACTTTCACAACAGTCATTTGCCTTTTCCAGGGATGACAGTTAGTGATTTTCAAGGCTTCTACAGTTTACAAGAAGTCGAGTGTTCAGGTCACACTCTCAAACCAGGACTAAATTTATTGTCTCTTAAACTATTCCAAGCTTCGGACAATAAGGTTTTGGCGATTGTCAACACTGCAAAAGACACTTGTATGACGTTTACCGAATATTCATCGTGTAATATCGTCAGCGGCGACACTCGGAAATCCCATGTCAAAACTCTGGTAGTGAATTTGGAAGAAGGTGGTTATGCAGTATTAGGATGTAATGTGACCTCTTTTCTGGATGATGGACACGCTCAGATGTTGTCCTGGTTCATCACTGTGCATCGAAAAAGTAAGTGTGTGTCATTATATTTGAAAAAATACATGTTGTAAACATGTGTATGCGAAAGCGAATTTTCAGTAATGTTTACAGAAAAACGTTGATACAGATTGTGTGTGTGTGTGTGTGTGTGTGTGTGTGTGTGTGTGTGTGTGTGTGTGTGTGTGTGTGTGTGTGTGTGTGTGTGTGTGTGTGTGTGTCTGTCTGTCTGTCTGTCTGTCTGTATGTATGTGTATTTGTGTATGCGTGTGCAGAATCAGAATCAGAAGGGTAAGTGTGCAGATAAACAATGTGTGTGTGTGTGTGTGTGAGTGTGTGTGTGTGTGTGTGTGTGTGTGTGTGTGTGGTGCGTGCGCGTGCGTGCGTGTGTCCGTAGTGCCTACGTACGTATATGTGTGTCCATGTGTGGTGTGCGCGCGCTGTCTTGTGTTGTGTTATAGTGTGTGTGTCTTTGCCTTTGTGTGTGTGTTTCTGTCTGTGTGTGTGTGGGGGGGGGGGGCATCCAAAATTGAGCAAATTCCCCAAATAAGAAGAATGTTGTATGGTTCATGTTTTAATCTCATAATGGTTTCATAAGAAACAAGCCAGGAGTATCAGGAATATCAACTGCATATAAATGAACAATAATAACATGTTGATCAGTTTCGATTGCAGATTTTGACACAGTGCTTCTTTCATACAGGCAGAAACTGACAGCATGAAATATTCCAATGATCTCCACACCATGCTCTATCAATATATAGGTCTTTAAGATCCCTAAGAATCTCAAAGCTGGGAACACAACAGAATTGAAAGATCAAAATGGAATTTAAATGACTATACATTGATAGAGAATGGTGTAGATATCATTGGGATATTTCTTGTTGTCAGTTATCTATCAATCTATCTATCTATCTGTCTATCTAATATTCTATCTATCTATCTATTTATCTATCTATCTATATCTATCTATCTGTCTATCTATATATATATATATATCTATATATCTACCTATATCTATGTATCTAATCTATCTGTCTGTCTGTCTGTCTGTCTGTATGTCTACCTATCTATTCATTTCTCTCTGTCTCTCTGTGTATATATATATTATATATATATATATATATATGTATGTGAAAGCAAAAGTAAGGGGTTGGAACTAAACAGCAGGAAGACTGAAGTCATGGTGATCAGTAAAAAACATGAAATCCCCTCCTTCAAAATAACAGCAAATGGCACAATCTTGATACAGGTTAATAAGTTCAAATGCCTGGGAACGGTCATTTCATCAGACGGCAGATGCACATCGGAAATAGCTGGCAGAATCGGCCAAGCCAAAACAGCATTCAAGAAGATGACAAGCATTCTTACCAACAAATGCCTATCAATTAACATCAGAAAGAGAGTCCTTGAATGTTTTTTAGAACCAATACTGTTGTACAGATGCGAGGCGTGGACAGTCAGCAAGCAAAGCCAGAGCAGGATCGAGGCAGCCGAGATGTGGTTTCTCAGAAGAATGTTGAGAGTTCCGTGGACAGCAAAGAAAACAAACGAGACAGTCTTGATGGAGGCAGACACAAATAGATCACTCATAAGGAAGATTAGGAAAAGACAAACAACATTTATAGGCCATTTTTTGAGGAAGGGGTATTTGGAGCTCCTGGTCACAACAGGAAAGCTTGAGGGAAAGAGAGCACCAGGTATACCCAAGGAGGGAATGCTGGACGGACTTGCAGAGTGGCTGGGGATGAAGAGGGTGGGGGAGATGCTGGGGGCAACGAGAGATAGAGATGGTTGGAAGTCCATGGTCGCCAACGCCATGCGGCAGGGCACCTGATGATGATGATGATGATATATGTATGTATGTATGTATGTATGTATGTATGTATGTATCTATCTATCTATTTACTGGGCCCTACGTTGTTGAAGAAAAGGAAATTATTGACATGTCTTGATCACCTTTTCTTTCTTTCTGTCTTTCTTTCTTTTTTCTTTTCCTTCGTCTGTCCTTGTTTCGTTTTTGTTTTAATTTTATCGATTTTTCTTTCTGTCTTTCTTTTATACATTTTTCTTTTCTCTTTGTCTTCTGAATCTCAATGGATCATAAGAGTCTTCATTTTAAGACGTTCCTCTTCTTTCAATTCTTTTTTATGACGATCTCTGTCTCTGTCTCTCTCTCTCTCTTTCTGTCTCTGTCTGTCTGTCTGTCTGTCTCTCTCTCTCTCTCTCTCTCTCTCTCTCTCTCTCTCTCTCTCTCTCTCTCTCTCTCTCTTCTTTCTGTACGATGTTCCATTCACCTTCCTGTTTCCAGATGTTATCTCTTTGCCATTGAGATCAACCTTGCAATAGTTATAGCTCGTTGAAACCCCAAGAAGGATTTTAGCTGTCTTTCTTCTTCGACCTTGCCTTCTTTCTTCTTAATCCCCCTCCCCTCTCCATCCTGTTTCTTCTCCTCAGCCTCCGTCTCCGCTTTTTTGTCTAGATTACTCCGTCGTCATCATAATCAACATCATCATCGTCGTCGTCATCATGGCCTTCCTCCGCGTTTTTTGTTTTTGTTTTGTTTTTGTTTTTTCTTCGCTTTCTTCTTCTTTTTCTTGTTCTTATTTTTCTTCTTCTTCTTCTTCTTTTCTCTCTCTCTCTCTCTCTCTCCCCCTCTCTCTCGCTCTCTCTCGCTCTCTCTCCCTCCCTCCTTCTCTCTATCTCTTTTTTTCTCGTATTGTTTGACTCAGTAGGTAGACTCATGTATTCAGTATTTGATGTATGAGGTTTGACCCCCAGTCACAACATAAAAACCGACCTGGTCCTTGCCCACTTAATGTTCTAATCGTAATATAGTGATATCAGTGTCTCATATAGTCATAAATCCCTTTTCGTTTCCATCTCTCCATATTTCAAGGCTATGTCATCGCCATGTGAGAAGATTCGCAAACAGTGGTGGTGCTGGTCATTTTCAGGTTTCCAGTGAGTCACTGGCGTTATGGTGTTGATGAGTGTGTGTGTGTGTCTGTGTGTGTGTGTGTGTGTGTGTGTCTGTGTCTGTGTGTGTGTCTGTGTCTGTGTGTCTGTGTCTGTGCGCTCGTGCGAGTGTGTGTGTGTGTACTGGATATGATGTGGCGTGAATGTGTCTTGTGTGTTGGGGCAGAGGATTCTGTCTGCATCTCTCTCTCTCTCTCTCTCTCTCTCTCTCTCTCTCTCTCTCTCTCTCTCTCTCTCTCTCTCTCTCTCTCTCTCTTTCCCCTTTATCTCTTTCTCTCTCTCTTTTCCTCTCTCTTGATCTGTTTCCGCCTATTTTATCTTCTTCTTCTTCTTTCATTGCAAAAGGGAGCGCATTCGCATCGTGCTGAACGATTAACATAATTCCTCTTGATCTAAAGCATATTCCAATAATGTGTATGTCTTTATATCCAGATTTGCGTTGGTGTACTCCATAGAGTTGAGATATTTGAAAAGAATCTAGTTTCAGTTCACAAGAGTAATATATTTGCGTTCACTTTCAAACCAAACCTGTCTCTTTGTCATTAAGATTTGACCACGTCCAGAAAACTTTTCAAAGCGATATCAACAACAACAAGAATGGAAACAGTACCAGAGACATGCAAAGATCAAGATGCAGGTTCTCCCATAAACATCAGCCCTGGAACCAGCATTATGAAGGCTGTGTCCTTCTCGTATGTTTTACTTGCTTTACCTTCGCAAAGTTTAAATTAAAGAAAGGTAGAGACACCCATTCTCAGCTTGCTGGATTGCAGATAGTGACAGCAACAGTAAGTATGTACAAATTGCAGTCCTGACTGAGAAAGTGAAAGAAAAACAATTTGTTTTAACTGTGTCGGTGTTTGGCTCCAATAGGAATTTATCGCTGTATATTTTTCCTTGTGTCTCATCTTTTAGGCCTATTTGTCGTTAATTTTGTGAGTCAACTGTTACTCGATATTTCAATAATGTGATGTGTTCATGTTGATTACGAAAGACTTGAAAACACACACACACACACACACACACACACACACACACACACACACACACACACACACACACACACACTCTCTCTCTCTCTCTCTCTCTCTCCACACACATACACACACACATACATACATACATACATACACATACATACATACATCACATACACATACACATACACACACACATGTACTTGCACACACACATACACACAAACACATACATAACACACACACACACACACACACACACACACACACACACACACACACACACACACACCACGTCACATCACATCGCATCACATCACATCACATCACATCACATCACATCACATCACATCACATCGCGACACGTCATATCGCATCATGATACAACAAAACCAACACCAATGCTCGCCTCAACAACACATTCATGGGAAGCAACTTTTCCTGCCCCCACTGTACAAAGGGAAGCAACTCTTCCTTTCATTATTCCTTCATTCGATGACGTCGCCTGAGAAGTAGAACCATACCAGACGCCATGATGGAGAAACTGTGGTGGGAATATGTGAAAAACTATCTGTTTGCTTTGCTGATTTTCAACTCTCCTTTGTCCATTTTTTGTACCGACAATGGTATGATGCTTTGTTTGTGAAGATGTTCTTCGTGAAAATAGTTTGTTAAAAGTGTGAATTTAGGAAATATTGAGGGAGAAAGAGAGCAGCCATGGACTAGCACTGGCTGTATGTGGGCTGAGCCTGCACCATTGTAGTGTTCAGCAAGTGCTGTGTGTGTGTGTGTTGAATTCTACACAGGAGGCCCGTCTTGTCTTCTATCGTTTTGTGTTTGACTGAGGATGTCTTGATGAAAGCCATATACAGTGTTTCAGAACGTGGAAAACGTTACATATTTTGTATAGTGTACATCATACGAGTGTCCTTATTTTAAATATTGTCAATTAGAGCAGAGAAATGTCAAAGTATCATTTAGAAATACATACATAGATACATGAATAAGATATCAATAGACACTGGACTTTTGTTAGCGTGTAAGTTGCGGAAATAATGATATGTAATGTTTTCTTCCGTTTTACTAAAAATATGCAGACTGAAGCCTAGCATTCACAAGTGAGATCGATAAAGTGGCTCGTGATTGTGATATTTGGTCATTTTCCCCTAAATAGTTTGCCCTGATTCTTTTTTGTGTCGACAGAACTATTTAAAAAATGTACGTAGTAAAATCATTAGCCCTAAACCAAGTCTATACATTGGTGAAATAAACGATCACGCGTAAGCTAGACGTTATTGTTCTATAAGAAAACATGAAATCCAACTTTTAACGTGAATAATGACTGAAAATGTTAGATTTTCTTTATCCAGTGATGGTTGTAAAGTATCAGTTCTTTTATTTAGGAATTGTTTCCTCATTTGAAAATTTCTGTTTGATTTTTGAATACTGTTATAAAAGTGAATACATAACTGAAAATCTATGTTTTAACTGCAACGTTGAATTATCAGTTAGAACATCTATTTAGAATAAAACGGTAGTGATGTTGAATTTAGTAGAACATTCAAATACTGTTCTGTCGTAGTATTTAAAAACAACAACAAATGATATACAGCAACTTTAACCATGAACAGATGGCCACAACGTTTTTATTCAGATTGTGAATAACCTAAATATATAAGGGATATTTACTTTCACACCAGTCATTTGCCTTTTCCAGGGTTGACAGTTCGTGATTTTCAAGGCTTCTACAGTTTACAAGAAGTCGAGTGTTCCGGTCGCACTCTCAAACCAGGACTAAACATATTGTCTCTTAAACTGTTCCAAGCTTCGGACAGTAAGGTTTTGGCGATAGTCAATACACAGAAAAACACTTGTAAGACGTTTTCCGAATACTCGTCATGTAATATCGTCAGCGGTGACACTCGGAAATCCCATGTCAAAACTCTGGTGGTGAATTTGGAAGAAGATGGTTATGCAGTATTAGGATGTAATGTGACCTCTTTTCTGGATGATGGACACGCTCAGATGTTGTCCTGGTTCATCACTGTGCATCGAAAAAGTAAGTCTGTATCATTATATTTGAAAAGCATGATTCGAACATGTGTACACGGAAATGAATTTTCAGTAATGTTTACAGAAAAACGTTGATGCACATGGACAGTGTGTGTTGGTGGTGGTGGTGGTGGTGGTGGTGGCAGTGGTGCATGTGTCTATGTGTGTGCGTCTGCAGATAAATACATGTAGTGTGTTTGTGCGTGCGTGCGTGCGTGCGTGTGTGTGTGTGTGTGTGTGTGTGTGTGTGTGTGTGTGTGTGTGTGTGTGTGTGTGTGGTGCATGCGGGCTTTGTTTCGTGTTATAGTGTGTGTGTGTGTGAATGTTGGTATGGCTCGTGTTTTAATCTCATGATGGTTTCATAAGAACCAAGCCAAGAATATCAACTGCGTATATATAAACAACGAAAACATGCTGATTGGTCTCAATAGTAGATTTTGTGACAGTGCCTACTTCCTACAGGCAGAAACTGACAACAAGACATATCCCAATGATTGCCACACCGTACTCTATCAATATAATTATATGTCCTTAAGATCCCTCAGAATCTCAAAACTGGGAACACAAAAGAATTCGAAGATCAAAAATATACATACGTACATACATACATACATACATACATACATACATACATACATACACGTATACATACACGTATACACATACATACATACATGCGTGTATGTGTGTGCATGCAAGCAAAAGAAGAAGGCACACTTGAGAAATTAGCGGTGGAGCATGCTGTAGTGGAGGGATGAAGATTTGGTATTCAATATTAAGACTGAGATGGGAGAAGGAGGGCTGGGCAAATATCTCGTGTGGCCAAAAAAAGATTGGATTACTCTTGTGAACAGTTTTCGTTGTAAAATGTTTATAATATGTGTGTTCATTCTTGAATAAACAGTCCCGTTAGGAAGACCACACACAAGCCAAAATACTGGGCTCAAAACTCTAGTTTGTTGTCTTGTTTTTCGGTTCATCTGCAGGTATATATGTATACGTATATTTTCATCTGCAGTTATAAAAAAACGGTCCTTCTTTGGTTTCTTTCTTATTTTAATTGTATTGATTTTTCTGCCTGTCAGTCTTTCTTACATTTCTTTGTTTTCTTTTAGTGTTTCTTCTTCGACTTGCCTTCTTCCTTTTTTGATCTCCTCTTCCCCTCTCTGTCCTGTTTCTTCTCCCCAATCTCCTCTTCCTTCTCTTTTTGTCTAGATTACTTCGTCGTCATCATCATCGTCGTCGTCGTCGTCGTCATCACCTTCCTCTGCTGTTTTTTCTTTTTCTTCGCTTTCTCCTCTCTCTCTCTCTCTCAATCTCTCTCTCTCTCTCAATCTCTCTCTCTCCCTTCTCTCTGTCTCCCTGTCTCAATCTCTCTCTCTCAATCTCTCTCCCTCTCTCTCTCTCTCTCTCTCTCCCCTCTGTCTGTCTCTCTGTCTCAATCTCTATCTCTCAATTCTCTCCCCTTTTCTCTCTCTCTCTCTCTCTTCTTTTTCTCGTCTTTTTTTACTCATTTGGTAGACTCATGTACTCAATATCTGGTGTATGAGGTTTGACCCCCAATCACAACATAAAAACCGGTCTGGTCCTTGCCCACTTAATGTTCTAATCGTAATGTCCTGGTATCAGTGTTTCGTAAGTCCCTTTTCGCCTCCCTCTCTCCATATTTCAAGACTGTGTCATCGCAGTGTGAGTAGATGCAAACAGTGGTAATGCTGGTCATTTCATTGTGTGTGTGTGTGTATGTGTGTGTGTGAGTGTGTGTGTGTGTGTGTGTGTGTGTGTGTGTGTGTGTGTGTGTGTGTGTGTGTGAGGGGGATATGATGTGGTGTGAATGTGTCTTAATAGCTTCAGTAGAGGATTCTCTCTGCATATATGCCTCTCTCTCCCTCCCTCCTTCTCTCTCTAGCTCTCTCTCTCTCTCTCTCTGTCTCTCTGTTTCTCTCTGTCTCTTTGTCTATGTCTCTCTTTCTCGGTCTCTGTCTCTGTCTCTCTCTCTCTCTCTCGATCTCTCTCTGTCTATTTTCTGTTTTTCTGTTTCTTTCATTGCAAAAGGGAGCGCTTTTGCATGGTGCTGAACGATTAACAGAATTCATCTTGATCTAAAGCATATTCCAATGATGTGTATGTCTTTACATCCAAATTTGTGTTGATGTACCCTGTAGAGTTGACCTGTTTGAAAACGAAAAGAAGAGGGAAAAAAAAACTAGCATCAGTCCACAAGACTAATATATTTGCGTTCACTTTCAAATTAAATATGTCACTTTGTCGTTAAGATTTGACCACGACCAGAAAGTTTTTCAAAGCGATATCAACAACAACAAAAACCAAAAGTGACATGAAAAGGTCGAGATGCAGATTTTCCCATAACCATCAGCCCTGGAACCAGCATTATGAAGACCATGCCTATCTCCTCTGTTTTATTTGCTTTACCTTCGCAAAGTTTACAGAAAGATAGATATCCATTCACAGCCTGCAGGGTAGCAGATAATAACAGCAAATACGAAAAAATTGCGGTCCTGACTGAGAAAGTGAAAGACAGAAATTTTTTTTTTAATCGTGTTGGTGTGTGGCTCCAATAGGAAATAATCGCTTTGTTTATTTTCGTTGTGTCACATCTTTAGGAGTGTTTGTCATTAATGTTGTGAATCAACTGTTACTCGATATTTGAATGATGTGATGTGTTCGTGTTGATCATGAAAGACTTAAAAACACACACACACACACAGCACACACACACACACACACACACACACACACACACACACACACACACACACACACACACACACACACACACACACACACACACACATACATACATCACATAAACATACACGTGCACACACACTCATACACTTGCACACACACATACACATACATAACACACACACACACACACACACAGATCACATCACATCACATCACATCACATCACATCATATCACATCACATCACATCACATCACATCACATCACATCACATCACATCACATCACATCGCATCACGACCCAACAGAACCAACACCAATGCTTGCCTCAACAACAAATTCATGGGAAGCAACTTTTCCTGCCCCCACTGTACAAAGGGAAGCAAATCTTCGTTTCATTATTCCTTCATTCGATGACGTCGCCTGAGAAGTAGAACCAAACCAGACGCCATGATGGAGAAACCGTGGTGGGAATATGTGAAAAATTATTTGCTCGCTTTGCTGATTTTCAACTCTCCTTTGTCCATTTTTTGTTCCGACAATGGTATGATGCTTTGTTTGTGAAAATGTTCTTAGTGAAAATAGTTTGTTAAAAGTGTGAATTTAAGTAATATTGAGGTGGAAAGAGAGCAGCCATGGACTAGCGGTGGCAGTATGTGGGCTGAGCCTGCAGCGTTGTGGTGTTCAGCAAGTGTTGTGTGTGTTGAATTTTACACAGGAGGCCCGTCTTGTCTTTTCTTATGTTGTTTAATAAGCAAGGGTGTTTGATGAAATGGTTGTCTTTAAACGTTTTAGATATTCTTTTATGCTTTTATTCGAAATACTTTCAGTTAGCTCGCCTGGTTTTGAGAAGTAGTTGGTAATAAGACATATTATAATGAATAAATAGATAAATGAAAAACACGAATAAGATATAGACTGATTTATAAATGAAAAACATGAATAAGATATAGACTGATTTCATCTACGTGTGATTAATGAAATGTTCTCTGCCCTGTGTTCTGTTTTACTTGAAATCTGCAAATGGACGCCCAGAATCCAAAAGTGGGATCGATAAGATGTGTTGTAACTCGCATTTGGATACTATTGGAATATTTTCAGTTGTGTTTCGTGCCCATAAAATGTTAACCTTGAAATCCAGTACATGTACATTAGGACACACTCACAAATGACCCAAAAACAATCATAAATATAGCCAGACCATTTTCTGAAAGAAAGGAAAAAAACCCCACTAAATACCCAAATTATGCATGAACAGTCATTTAAAGAATAGCATTATTGTCACCAGTACTTGTAACGCTACAGAATTGTAATTTATTATCGTGAATGATGTTTTCATATTGATTTTTTAATCTTTATTGTACAATCAAAATTATACGAATGTACTTGTTAATGATGTGGAGTTACACGTTTATCAGTGTTCTGTTGGTTGGAATATCAACGCTGTCTTCAGACATGTAAACTTAATATTTTGGTGTTAACTCTATGATAATACCCTTAATGTAAAATCGTCTTTACATTTTAAGTTGACATGTAATAATAATTTTCAGTTGTGAGCAATCTTAAATGTGTATTCCATTTACTTATACAACATTAATTGTGGATCATGTTACCGTATTAGTTAATACTGAACGTAATCAGACAATATTTGCATTCTTCTGCCTTGGTTACATTTTTCCAGGAATGACAGTCCGAGATTTTTTAGGATTCTCAAGTTTACAGGAAGTCGAATGTTCAGGTCGTACTCTAAAACCGGGACTGGATTTATTGTCCCTAAAATTGTTCCAGACATCGGACAGTAAAGTGCTGGCAATTGTCAACCCTTGAAAAACACGTGTAAGACGTTTACTGAATATTCATCATGTGATATCGTCAGCGGTGATACTCGGAAATCCCATGTCAAAACTCTGGTGGTGAATTTGGAAGAAGGTGGTTATGCAGTATTAGGATGTAATGTGACCTCTTTTCTGGATGATGGACACGCTCAGATGTTTTCCTGGTTCATCACTGTGCATCGAAAAAGTAAGTTTGTATTCTTGTTTGTAAAAGACTGGTAGACGTTATGTTTAGTGATTTTTGACTGCTATACTCAAAGGGGAAGATTATTCATGTTAGCACAAAGAAACAGGTATTATTGTCTCTCTGTCTGTTTATCGCTCTGTTGTCTGTCATCTGTGTGTCTATATCTCAGTTTCAGTCTGTCTGTCCACCTGTTTGTTTCTCTCTCTCTCTCTCTCTCTCTCTCTCTCTCTCTCTCTCTCTGTGTTTCTTTCTGTCTCTGTCTGCCTGACTGTCTCTCTCTCTCTCTCTCTGTCTCTGTCTCTCTCTGTCTGTCTGTCTGTCTGTCTATATGTCTGTCTGTCTGTCTCTATGTCTCTCTCTGTCTGTCTGTCCGTCCGTCTGTGTGTGTGTGTCTCTCTCTCTCTGTCTCTGAGATGTGTGTATGTGCTTATGTGTACGTGTGTGTGCATGCACGAGAGAAGAAAATATGTGAGGTAAACTTTATCAGCATTTATGCGCTAATCTTTGTCGATTTTGCAACACGTTGATTGTTCTGCTTGGTGGAATGTATACGTACACAGATAATGAATGGAATGGCATATATACTTTCATTACATTGGCTGAAAAAAAATGTTTTCAACAAGGGTTCCCGGAAAGTAGGAGGACGAGTGCTAACCAGATGGTGTTCTAATGGGCTTGGGGAGAAAAGCTTCATGGCATTTTCAGAGTCGTTGAAATGGGTGTTTTCAAAGTCACAAATGTTGTCTGTATCAGAATGCGTGTTGAGGAAGCTAAACAGTAAACTATTTTACAACCGCGTGATGTTGTTGCAGGTTCCTGAATACACATTCAGGTGTGCATCATTTTGCTGTCAGTCAGCTGTTAATCTGTTTCTCCCATTATGCCCCGAATTGCCCAAATTCTTCAGAAAGCAAAACGTATGAGTACGGCTGTATATCCTCCTGTTTATGATCATCATAGAGTTTGATAATGACCAAATGGAAAGATTCAATTCAGTCAGAAACATGTAATCTGTGCCGTGTGCAGAAAATAGGGAATGAACAGATCTTGACGTTCTTCACAAAGTGTTTTCCTCTTGTTCTCCTTTTTGTCCTTCATCTCCTTTTTTCAATCTTTATTTAAAAAAAGGAGACTGCTTCAGACCGACTTACTGAAGGTGTGTGTGTATATATATATGTGTGTGTGTGTGTGTGTGTTTGTGCGTGTATGTGTGTGTGTGTGTGTGTGCCTTCCAGTTGTTTATGTCTGACAGAACTGTGTCTGCAAAAGTTTCTCATATGCTACTGTATCAAAATTGAATCATAGGTGAAGACCGTGGACGAGTCGCGAATACATATGTTTAGAAATCATTGAGTTAAAGTACAAGGTTACAGACCCCAAAAGTGCCTAAATTCATCATCCCATTGAAGAAGGTATGTCCACAGCACATTATGGTGAAGTTTACAGGGTTTGAAATCTGTTTGCAGCATTGCAACAGACTACATTACCCTCAAGCTATTCAACAAGCTATTCTTTCTATAATGATCTAATTCTGTAGACATATGTTATTTATTTCACCGCAATCATTTTGACTCTCAATAAATAAAATCCAGAGGCCCATGTTTAGCGTAGAGACAGAACTCCCAGCTTCAAATGTGACTGCACAAGTTCGAGTCTGCTTTTAGAAAAACAACTTCAGTATCCATTATCAATTAACATCAGGAAGAGAGTTCTTGAATGTTACATAGAACCAATACTGTTATACGGTTGTGAGGCGTGGACAGTCAACAAACAAAGCCAGAACAAGATTGAGGCAGCCCAAACGTAGTTGCTAAGAAGAATGTTGAGAGTTCCATGGACAGCAAAGAAAACAAGACAGTCTTGATGGAGACAGACACAAGAAGATCATTGATAAAGAAGATTGGGAAAAGACAAGCAACATGTATAGGACATTTTATGAGGAAAGGGGAATTCGAGCACCTGGTCACAACAGGAAAGCTGGAGGGAAAGAGAACATCAGGTAGACCCAGGGAGAAAATATTTAGACGGACTTGCAGGGTGGCTGAGGGCTGAGGACAGAGAGGGTGAGAGATGTACTTGCAGCGACAAGGGATAGATTCATATGGAGGGCCATGATCGCCAACGCCATGTGGCAGGGCACATGATGATAATGATGACCCACTTCCAGTCCACCTGGCTATCAGTGGGTACTACCAGGCCTTACTCACGGTTGTGGAAAGTAAATCAGCGAGGAAGTGCTGATGAATACCGCCTTCATGTTATTCATTACGCGAACTGTCTTCATAATCTTGACCGCGAAAGAGACTAAAGTCTCTACCACTTCACTCGCCTACGATTTATGGGTTAATCAGACAATCGTTATCTATGTGTATCTACTTATATGAGATCTGTATTGTCGGTGTAAAATTATAGTTACCTGTTTGTCTATTTGTCTTTTCAGTCTATGCATCTCTCTCTCTCTCTCTCTCTCTCTCTCTCTCTCTCTCTCTCTCTCTCTCTCTCTCTCTCTCTCTTTCTCTCTATCTCTATCTATCTGTCTGTCTGTCTGTCTATCTATCTATACATATATATCTATACATACACATTATACATATACATACTCATATGCATACGTGTATATATATATATATGTGTGTGTGTGTGTGTGTGTGTGCGTGTGTGTGTGTGTGTGTGTGTGTGTGTGTGTGTGTGTGTGTGTGTGTGTGTGTGAATCTAATATGTATCTGTATATATGTTGTCTACAAAGAAGTTTACGTTTATTTATATTTTCCCCTTGACTAGATTTTTTTCAGTTTCAAGAATATTCTAGACAGTTATAGGCGTTTTCACTTGTTCTTGTTTTTCTCTGCTATATAATTATTCTGTAGATAGATAGGCAGACAGACAGACAAACAGACAGACAGGTAAGTAGGTAGGAAGGTAGGTAGATAGATAGATAGATAGATAGATCGATAGATAGATAGATAGATAGATAATAGATAGATAGATAGACAGACAGATAGATAGATAGATAGACAGACAGATAGATAGATAGATAGATAGATAGATAGATAGATAGATAGACAGACAGATAGATAGATAGATAGAGATACGTCTGTGTATGTCTGTCTATCTAGCTAACTAGCTATATATACATATACATATATATATAAACAGACAGATAGATAGATGGATAGATAAGTAGATAGATACATAGATACATAGAGATAGATAGAAACAATTAACAAATGTTTTATAAGCCATAATTAAGAAATTAAGCTCTGGTCTTTCTGAAGTGGAGTAAGCATTTTGTCCAGATTTCAACATCTCACCTGTGTGTGTGTGTGTGTGTGTGTGTGTGTGTGTGTGTGTGTGTGTGTGTGTGTGTGTGTGTGTGTGTGTGTGTGTGTGTGTGTGTGTGTGTGTCTGTCTCTCTGTCTCCGTTTCTCTCTGTCTGTCTCACTCTCTCTCTGTTTCTTTTTTTTTCCTTGTTGCCCTGTTTGGGAAATGATTTGTATTAGCGCTTAGCTATGACATCATACTTAACAAAACATAATTTTACAATACATCCAGTCTTTTGGCTGCAGAATGCAGTTGTCAAGATTAAAGTCATGCTCTCTGTTGATGGGAAGCAACCGCGTCAGTCTTGGTGGTCCAAGGGAAACAATCACAGTAGCAGGATTGGCAAACGGGGAGAAGGAGAACAGTTGAACAGACACAAGAGGAACGCCATGATGGATATTCTCATCTTTGTCTATCATGTGTTGTTTTTTCTACTGTTAGACTGTTCTCAGTTGTCTAAAGCAGTGCAAAATGGTAGGTGTCGCTTTCTTAAAATTTGGTATAGTCTTTTGTTGGGATGTAGGCTGTGATTTCGTTTTTATATTAGGCTCATTATGTATTTCAATGTTGTGAAGGCCGGTCTTCATCTGGTAGAAGGCTGTAGTCAACTGTCACGCTGTTGAAGAGATGCTGTTGGTTTGGGGTTTTTTTTAGCTTTGAAACTCGATTAGATTAGATAGTTTGTATCATTTTTTCGTCAAGAATAGTTACCGAAAAAGATGTAAGTTTACCTGGCAAACATGATTATTCAATTTGTCTGATGTACGAAGGGCAGTGGATGTGATAGAGACATGTATATACGCTAT
>JAPXFY010000029.1:23492288-23504788 GCA_030674185.1 Monoplex corrugatus
ATAAATTGATGTAAAAACAAATAATCTGTCCAAACTTATGTATGTAAAAAAAATAATCTTCTGTAACTAAAAGAGCAAAAATGGATGTATATATAGTATGTATTTGATTCCGTGTGAATTTATCTATTGTGACTTGTTTGCAAGTTTTGTCTGTCACTTTTTTCAATCGAAAAAAAATCAATGCAAGGCTTAAAAATAAACAAAAAAATTAGTACAAGACCTAGATTCTTTTGTTTTACCACAGAAATGCTAATCAGAAAAGCTCAATGAATGAGTTTTAGACATATATGTGATGTTATATTTTGACTATGGGTTGGATTCGAGGGAGACATGAAGGACTGTATACTTTATATCTGTTCAAGCAGAATAACAAATTACAATTCATTTTACACATTAGATATTTAAAAAGTAATTATTTCACTATCTAAAGAGACGTGTGGTAAATTTATATGTAATGTTTTCATACTGGATTTACGTTTGTTATTGAAATGAAGTAGTATTCATTTATTAACATGTGGGGCTTTTCTTATTTTTCTTTTTGTGTTTTATTTCTTTGCTTTCCACTCGAGATATTTATTCCTATTTTTTTCCTCTGATGTCAATACTTTATGTAAACCGAAGAAGTTAAAGTATGCCTCTATTTTCTTACATGTTTTATTTGTGTTGTCTTAGTTGTTCTATGAAAATAATGAAGAGGGTACATCATCCGATTTTCTCTTTTCTTTTTACAGGTATGACAGCTCGAGATTTCTTGAACTTTCCCAGTTTACAGGAAGTGGAGTGTTCGGGTAGACACCTTCCGCCGGATGTGGACTTTCTGTCTTTCGTCTTATACAAAGTGTCGGATAACTCTAAGTTGGCTACCTTGAAGACTCTTAAGAATACTTGTACAACGTTCACCGAATATTCGTCTTGCACTATAGATTTCAGTGACAGTAGATATTCGGTTGTCAGGAGTTTGGTGGTGGATTTACGTGAAGGGGAGACCACTCCTATTGGATGTAACGTCACCAGTGTTTTCAAGAACGGTCACCCTCGGGTGTACACGTGGTCTCTCTTTGTGCATCGGAGAAGTAAGCTGTAGAGAGACAGACAGACAGACAGACAGAGACAGACAGACAGACAGACAGACAGACAGACAGACAGAAAGACGCGTAAACAGAGTGTGTGTACACGTGCGTGAGTATGTGTGACAGAAAGAAGGAAATTGAGAGAGAGAGAGAAAGAGAGAGAGAGAGAGAGAGTGTGTGTGTGTGTGTGTGTGTGTGTGTGTGTGTGTGTGTGTGTGTGTGTGTGTGTGTGGGGTGTGTGTGTGTGTGTTACTGCTGCTACTAAGTTACAACTGAAAAATTGTTAATTCTTTTTGTCACAGTAAATGTTAGTAGTCTTGGAAGTTTTGTGGCCTTCGTTTTCAGTTAACATGCTGTCCAATCCTTGTCATTCCTTTCTTCAGTCAGATAAAGTTCTAGATAACATTAGACTCCACGAGTTGGAATATTCTATATAGGAGTTTGAATGAAATAAGTATGACTGAAGTACAAGAATGGATCAGGTAAATTGACTATGTTGAGCCTAAACATTATTTTGGGGGGCGCAAAGGCTAAGTGACTAACAATAACTATACAAAAAGGTGGCAGGATGGTTCAGACATTCGCCTGCCAGTAACTGAACTCGAGATTCCCGCGTTTATTTCCCGTTGAAGCCCCGACTTTTCTCATAAATTTGACTGGAAAATCGAAGAGAACGTCTAGTCCTTCGGAAGGGGACGAAAAAAGGGTCGTACCCGTGTGCCTTCTGGTTTGCGCACGCTAAAAGATTCCACGGCAGTTGAAAATCGGAAAATCTCTCTCTCTCTCTCTCTCTCTCTCTCCTCTCTCTCTCTCTCTCTCTCTTTCTCTTTTTGTCTCTCTCTGAGACTCTCTTTCTCTTTCTCTCTTTCTCTTTCTCTCTGTCTCACCGGGTTGTCTTGGCACAAAGTATTGGAGAAATAAATTCATTTACCAGGTCCCTCTCCTTGAAGGCCAGTTAGCCCTCTTGCCTTTCTGAAGTCCTGGTAGAAAAAAATAATAAAATAAAAAGGTGGACCACAGGAGCTATCTAGTTTTGTTTAAAGGTAGTTAAAGTTCCTATTTTCCTGTCATGATCTCTTTTCCTCGAAGATTCTTCCTTATTTCTGCCTTCGAGATCATTCATTTATATTTCTTCCATAATTTATTCTCTACTTAGCTCCCCAGAGAGGGAGTATGACTGCTGGTTCGATTAACGTGAGATACCAAAGTATTTTTCTCATTTGCATAAATTTGTGTCAGACAGGTGGTCATTTCATCAAAGATTACCTCTCTCCTCTCTGTTTTTTGTAATGTTCGCTTTTTCTGTTCTTTTCCATATTTTATTATTTGTATATTATGTATATATATATATATATGTGTGTATAGTTGTGTATTGAGAGAGAGAAGATAGATAGATAGAATAGATAGATAGATAGATAGATAGAATAGAATAGAAGATATAATGTTAGTGTGATTTATTTTGTTTAAGTTATTTCTTTTATTTAGCAGCGTTTGCAATTTTTCTGATGTGTTTATACTGCACTGTAAACAGCAAGGACTAGCTTTAACCCTTTGACTCCCACATCCTCTGCACCAGCATCCTGCATTACAACCATGCTAACAAAAGCAAAAACGTAAACCTTGATTCTCTCACCCTGTCCATCAGCTTCCTGCAGGGAGAATCAAAGGGTTAAGTTTTCTGTGCATTTGATAGGATGTGGGCGTCAAAGGGTTAAGGCAGATCTATTGGGGCCTATGATGCTACTATCCTTGAGTAATAAAGTGTCTTAAGTTTCTCTCTCCTGCATTTTGTAAGCTATACTATTTCAGCAACAACCAGTCGCCATGGTGTAATGGTTAGCGAACGGACTACCGACTGGAAGGTTGTGGGTTCGAATCCCCATCATTCGTGTCAAAATCATTGTTTCTTTTTTGGTTTTGGTTTTGTTTTGGTTTGGTTTTGTGTGTGTGTGTGTGTGTGTGTGTGTGTGTGTGTGTGTGTGTGTGTGTGTGTGTGTGTGTGTGTGTGTGTGTGTGTGTGTGTGTGTGTTTGTCCCAACTGGTTCTCTGTACTATAGACTCATTGAAAAGACGGTAACCACACAATCAAGTCTCATCCACTTCACGAATGTATCATAGAGGATATTCTCAGATTTTCCCTGACGAACATGCAGGTGCCTGTATCTCTCGGACCTGGTTGACACAAGGATATATTACGATAGTAAACACAGTCTGCAGCATTGTCACGCAACTCAGCCTAGGTGGAACTCCAGAGCAAATGATTATCATCCCTATCGTCATCATCATCATAGCGCTGTAAACATTGTCCCAGCTTCTGTGGCTATTAACCCTTTGATTTCTGCGCCCAGCTCACCAGCATCCTGCATTGTCAGCCATGCCCGAAAAAGCAAAAACTTAACCCTTTGACTCTCTAACCCTGTGCACCAGGTTCCTGCATTTAAGATTTACAGTGAGAAGGCCAGTTTTAATGTAGCGCACCCCGGGATTCGAACCCACAACCAATAGCATGTGAATCCGACGCTCAAACCAACTGAGCTGCTGGGCCCTGCCCTGGGAGATGGGAAAAATCTCCTCCTTTACCCACTAGATGGGAGGTATCCAGGCAGGATCGAACCTTAACCTTCTGATTGGAAGTCTGATGTCTTACACCACTTAAGCACCGCGATTGTCAAACAAATTCGGTTGGGTGGGGATGTTAAACGCCACAGGTATGTTATTTTTCTCCCGTTTATCATCGCCTGACTCACTCCCACCCTGGCGTATCTCTCCCCCTACTTCTCTTCCTCTCTCTTTCTGTCTGTCTTTCTGTCTGTCTTCTGTCTCTCTTTCTCTGACACGCACACACACACTCTCTCTCTTTGTCTCTGTCTGAGACTCTCTCTCTCTCTCCTCTGTCTCTCTCTCTCTCACTCACTTCACTCTGCCTGTCAGTCTGTCTGTATCTCTCCTCTCTCTCTCTCACTCTGTCTGTCTCTCTGTCTCTCTCTCACACTCCATCCACACACACAACCACACACACACCAAAACACACACACACAAAACTCCCTCTCTCTCTCTCGGTCTCTGAGACTTTCTCTTTCTCTCCTTTCTCTCTCCTTCTCTCTCTCTCTCTCACACACACACAACACACACACACACACACTCTCTCTCTCTTCTTTGTCTCTCTCCTCTCTCTCTCTCCTAGTCTCTCTCTCTCTCTCTCTCTCTCTCTCTCTCTCCTCTCCCTCCTCTCTCTCTTTCTTTCTTCTCTCTTGGTGTAATTTAAGCTTTCAATATTTGGACTTCATGTATAAAATGTATTTTAAATTCGACTCCTTCGCTCACATAACTTCCAACCCTCTTCTGCCAACCCCCCCCCCCCCCCCCGTCGTCGTCCTCTGTCTGTGTGTGTGTGTGTGTCTCTCTCTCTGTCTTCTCTCTCTCTGTCTGTCTCTATCGTCTGTCTGTCTGTCTGTCTCTCTGTGTATCTCTCTTTCTCTCTCTCTCTCTCTCCTCTCTCTCTCTCTCTCTCTCTCTCTCTCTCTCTCTCTCTTCTCTCTCTGCATTTCTCCCTCTCCTTTTCCCCAAGTCTGTGGCATTGATCTGCTGGCAGGCACCGAAAACGACGTGGGTTTGCCGTGAAGTGGACTAAAAACGTAGCTGTCGTAATGCTATGAGTAATGTGTTGACCAGCTAAAGAAAATTCAATATTGGACGAGCCTCTGTAGTGCAGTGGATAGTGTAAGTGACCACACTGTGGTCCAAGTTTGTAGGCAGAACTTGACCACACTGTGGTCAAACCTCTGGATTGTTCAAAACTTGCAAAAGCACACGCTTTAGAAGGTAAAGGATCCAAGGTCAAGGTTATACGCATCGAGAAAATTCCGCAAAAAAAAAAGTCAACACTTTTTGAGGAAGATGTGTATGAACAGCAGTTTTTTCAGGAACTTCTTATTTGTAATCTTTTTTCACTATTTTGACAGTGTACTATATTGTCCTGAGCGCCATGCACGTCAAGTTCATTTCAACAGAAGGTTTTTCAGCACCGCATAGACCTTTGAGAAATACACTGTCTTTCTTTTTCTTCCTTTCTTTCTTTTCTTTCTTTTTTTTTTTTTTTTTTTTTTTTTTGTATGGAATCAAAGACTTTACGTATAAAAAGAGAGAGTGTTAGAACGGTTTGACGGTCTTTGGGTTTTTTTAGTTGTTGGTTGTGGTTTGTTTGTTTGTTTGTTTGTTTTGTTTGTTTGTTGCTGTTGTTTTCTTTTTGTTTTGTTTTCCATTTTTTTCCTTGGAGAAGGTGGTAGTGCCATTTGAATTAAAAATATCTTGACTACCATAAAGACAGTGGTTTCCATATGCCCAGTAATAGACAGATCCTTGTGAGGTATTACTGTAAGGGTCTCTCAAACACAATACCGCACCTGAAGACACTTGCTGTCTGCTGCTGCTCGTGTTGTTGTCAGCGCAGTGTGATTATCAGGTAATTGCGTAAAGCAGGCAATCACTGCTATGATCAGCTGCACCAACGCTTGGCCACGAGGTTTGCACAAAACGATGCTGACAGGTGGGTGGGCGTGTTGCTCTTTTCCCCTGCAGCTTCTGCCTTGTTCGTGGACTGAGAATAATCATTTTACAGATGATGTCTGAGATTGTCTTTGGTCCCTGTATCTGAGTGTCTGTCTCTCTCTGTCTGTTTCTGTTTCGTCTGTCTGTCTGTCTCTCTCTCCTGTCTCTGTCTGTCTGACTCTCTCTTCTATGTCTCTGTCTGTTTTGTCTCTCTCTCTTCTTCTCTTCTTTGTCTCTTTCTTCTTCTGTCTCTCTGTTCTGTTTGTCTGTCTGTCTCTCTTTGTTTCTGTTTGTCTCTCTGTTTCTGTCTTCTCTTCTCCTCTCTTTGTCTCTGTCTGTCTTCTCTGTCTGTCTGTCTGTCTGTCTCTCTCTCTCTCTCTCTCTTCTCTCTCTCTTTCTTTCTCTCTCTCTCTGTGTTAATGATTATTTGTAAACTTGTGCATTTCTAGTTCTTTTTATTATATACATGTATAGTTTTTTTATATTCTAAAGCGCATTAAACCCGCCCTTAGACGCTTTATCATTAGACGCTATATCAATCCTCTTTCACTGTTGTTTACTGATTTTAATTACTACTCTTACATTTGATTTGTATATCCTTTCTATAAATAGCAAGAAGATCTTAGCAATGGCGGACATAAAAAATCATATAGTATTGGTTTTTGTTGTTGTTGTTGTTGTTTTTTTTTGCCGTCGAAAAATAAAGCTCATTCATTCATTCTCTTGTCTCGTCTCTCCCTGTCTTCTCTCTCCTCTCTCTCTCTCTCCTCTCTCTCTCTCTCTCTCTCTCTTCTCTCTCTCTGTGTGTGTCTGTCTGTCTGTCTCTCTCTCTCTCATAAAAATAGTACTGACATAAACATATATAAACGAGAATGTCCATTTAAAGCAATCGGTTTCTTTGATGTTGTGAGCATTTGGCCCCCTCTCGGTTTTATTTCTCGTCAGACTAACTTCACCCACGCACACGCACAAACACGCACGCACACACACACGCACAAACACGCATGCACACACACGCACTCACACACACCACACACACACACACCACGCACGCACGCACACACACACGCACGCACACTCACGCACACCACGACAATCACACACACACACACACACACCACACCTCTCTCTCTCTCTCTCTCTCACTCACGCACACACATACACACACATACACTCTGACCCACAGAGAGAGAGACAGACAGACAGACAGAGACAGAGAGACAGAAGCTTACACACACTCACACACACACACACACACACACATACACACACACACACACAACAGTGAGAGAGAGAGAGAGGTAACTTGTTGACCATACCATTTGCTAAACGATTGTGAACAAAAGCAAAATGAATTTGATACAGTCATCGTGCCAAACACATTTATGTTGATTTTTGCTGTGATGCACCATCTTTTAACCCTTTTCCTACCAAGAAAATAGGTCACTGTACTAACTATTGACCAAGTATTATTAGGAGAGAGACTTCAGAAATACTCAAATTACGCCTTTTTTTTTGCCATTTTTGCCGCTTCAAACGTCGTGTAAATACAGAAAAGAAATGACAAGAGTATACTCCCTTTGCCGGAAAAGGAATCACGTCAGCAATGCGGTCATTTTCTATTAATTTTACACAATCGAAACTGAAACTACGGTTCAGGGCACGGAATCCTCGTCACGCGGACCACAGAGAGAGAGAAAGCTGAGACACGAGGATCTCGTGACGCTGTACGGAATGTGTTAAATAATATGTACAGATAATGCAACAGATTAAATCGACATTGGGTAGCATGGATCTCTCTTTATTAGTCTCACCCCACCCCCACCCGCACCCGCGCCGCGCCCTCGCCCGCGCCCTCGCCCTCTCCCACGTGGGAATACTGGGCTCTCAGTATAAATTAGTATCCCCACTTTCTGGAAATCCTCTGCTAGAAAATGTCCTCTTTTCTCTTGGTCTCTTCTTTTCTGCCTTGCTCCTTTGTTTTCTATCATCTCTTCCTTTCGCATTTTCCACTTTGTTGGTCCATTCACATGTACGTTTTCTATGAATTCTTACATACTTTCTTTCTCAGGATCGATAATTCAGTACCTTTTACTAACTGTATTTTTAGCTCTAAGGAAATGTGAACATCTTAATGGCAATTTTAAGTTCTACAGTCCAGTTTTGTATTTGTTTTTTTGTGTGGTGTGTGTGTGTGTGTGTGTGTGTGTGTGTGTGTGTGTGTGTGTGTGTGTGTGTGTGTGTGTTTAGTTACGTTTATGCACTTGTATTCAAGTTTGGTTTTTTATTTAATTCCCGCTGGTGACAAATTAGGCAGTATGGCCAATGTCAGGGTGCGTCCTTAGATTATTTGAGTGATTGCAATGATATGTTTGCTTAATTTTCTTTTCCAGGTTTTGTTTTTTTCAGTGCCATCGATGTGTTTACATGTGTGCGTTTTGTTTGAAATATTTATAGCGCTAATATGGCTTGAGACGTCAGCTCGGCTTTAAACACTAATAATGTGATGACGATGATGATGATGATGATGATGATGATGATGATGATGATGGTGGTGGTGGTAATGATGATAATAATAACACTAATAATAATAGCAATAGTAATAATAAGAATAAGAATCGACGCATTAAGATGGGCAGTGGAGAGGCATTGACACATTAAGATGAGCAGCAGAGAGGCATTGACACATTAAGATGGGCAGTGGAGAGGTATTGACACATTAAGATGGACAGTGGAGAGGCATTGACACATTAAGATAGGCAGCAGAGAGGCATTGACACATTAAGATGAGCAGTGGAGAGGCATTGACACATTAAGATGGGCAGCAGAAAGACATTGACACATTAAGATGGGCAGCAGATAGACATTGACACATTAAGATGGGCAGCAGAAAGACATTGACACATTAAGATGGGCAGCAGATAGACATTGACACATTAAGATGGGCAGCAGAAAGACATTGACACATTAAGATGGGCAGCAGGGAGACATTGACACATTAAGATGGGCAACAGATAGACATTGACACATTAAGATGGGCAGCAGGGAGACATTGACACATTAAGATGGGCAACAGATAGACATTGACACATTAAGATGGGCAGCAGATAGACATTGACACATTAAGATGGGCAACAGAGAGATGTTGACACATTAAGATGGGCAGCAGAAAGACATTGACACATTAAGATGGGCAGCAGGGAGACATTGACACATTAAGATGGGCAACAGATAGACATTGACACATTAAGATGGGCAGCAGGGAGACATTGACACATTAAGATGGGCAGCAGATAGACATTGACACATTAAGATGGGCAGCAGATAGACATTGACACATTAAGATGGGCAACAGAGAGGCATTGACACATTAAGATGGGCAGCAGAGAGGTGTTGACACATTAAGATGGGCAACAGATAGACATTGACACATTAAGATGGGCAGCAGGGAGACATTGACACATTAAGATGGGCAACAGAGAGGCATTGACACATTAAGGTGGGCAGCAGAGAGGTGTTGACACATTAAGATGGGCAGCAGGGAGACATTGACACATTAAGATGGGCAACAGATAGACATTGACACATTAAGATAGGCAGCAGAGAGGTGTTGACACATTAAGATGGGCAGCAGAGAGGTGTTGACACATTAAGATGGGCAACAGATAGACATTGACACATTAAGATGGGCAACAGATAGACATTGACACATTAAGATGGGCAGCAGATAGACATTGACACATTAAGATGGGCAACAGATAGACATTGACACATTAAGATGGGCAGCAGAGAGGTGTTGACACATTAAGATGGGCAGCAGATAGACATTGACACATTAAGATGGGCAGCAGATAGACATTGACACATTAAGATGGGCAGCAGAGAGGTGTTGACACATTAAGATGGGCAGCAGAGAGGTGTTGACACATTAAGATGGGCAGCAGAGAGATATATGACACATTAAGATGGACAGCAGAGAGGCATTGACACATTAAGATGGCAGCAGAGAGGTGTTGACACATTAAGATGGACAGCAGAGAGGTGTTGACACATTAAGATGGACAGCAGGGAGACATTGACACATTAAGATGGGCAGCAGAGAGGTGTTGACACATTAAGATGGGCAGCAGAGAGGTGTTGACACATTAAGATGGGCAGCAGAGAGACCTTGACACATTAAGATGGGCAGCAGAGAGGTGTTGACACATTAAGATGGGCAGCAGAGAGGCATTGACACATTAAGATGGGCAGCAGAGAGGTGTTGACACATTAAGATGGGCAGCAGAGAGGTGTTGACACATTAAGATGGGCAGCAGATAGACATTGACACATTAAGATCGGCAGCAGAGAGATATTGACACATTAAGATGGGCAGCAGAGAGGTGTTGACACATTAAGATGGGCAGCAGAGAGGTGTTGACACATTAAGATGGGCAGCAGATAGACATTGACACATTAAGATTGGCAACAGGGAGGTAAGTTTTTATGTTGTTTGATGAAACTGACCTTGAGAGACCAGATGTTTATTCAAAATAACCTTACGCCCCATTTGAACGGATGCCTCTATGTCTGTCTGTGTGTCTGCCTGACTGTGTGCCTGCCTGCCTGTCTGTCTGTCTGTCTGCTTGTCTGTCTGCCTGTCTGTCTGCCTTCTTTATCTCCTCCATACACACACACACACCCAAACAAACAAACAAACAAACAGACACACACGCGCGCGCGCGCGCCGCAACGCACGCACGCACGCACGCACGCACGCACGCACGCACGCCACGCACACACACACACACACACCACACACACACACACACACAACACACACACACACACACACACACACACACACACACACACACGCTGTTTTGCAGACCCGACAAAACCTAGAGTACGGAGGCGTAGCGATATGTGAAAAATAAGAAAAGAAAATATACAACATCAACAAAGAAAGAAGAAAATAATACTAAGAGAAATGAGGGTGGTGGGGGTGGTGGTACTGGAATGGGGTAGGGTAAGGGTGACGAAGACTTTCTCTCTCTCGTGTCGTGTAAAAACGAAATCTCCATTGAACAAGAACCACGCAGCAGTCAGAACAAAGACCTTCCGCCATCATTGTCTGTGTGTGTGGGGGGGGGGGGGGGGGGTCTTTTTTTTTTTTCAAACCCCACACTACCAGAGTTTAGCGGCAGCAGGATCAATACTGGCGGCTGCTTCACGCAATTACCTGATCTCACACTGCGCTTGAGAAACAGCGGCAGCACTCCCACTACAGAGCAATGAGGGATTGCATAATACAAGAACAGACAGGCTTCAGGGTTGTTTTCAGCTCGCCAAGGTCTGCCAGAGCTGCTGCTGAGTTATAAGAAGATTGTTTACTTGTCGGGGGGGCAAACACTGGGGATGTGGGCTGTAAATTTACAGCCGTGATTCTTTTGTCAGAAAAAAAATTAATGTTTCGTTTTGTTTCGTTTGAGAGAGAGAGAGAGAGAGAGAGAGAGAGAGAAGAGAGAGAGAGAGGGAATGAGAGGAGAGAGAGAGAGAGAGAGAGAGAGGGAGTGAGAGGGAGAGAGAGAGAGAGAGAGAGAGAGAGAGCATCGAAATTGGAAAGTTTGCATTTTCTTGTTGAAGACAGATGGTTGATACTTTGAATTCTTATTTCAGCAGTTCAGTATTTGATAGTCTGAATCCTGTTTCGCAGTTTGATTACTGATACTTTGAATTCCTGTTTGGCAGTTGTATTACTTAATTTTGAATACTTGATACTTTGAATTCATGTTTCGCAGTTTCGTTACTTAATAGTCTGAATTGCTATTTCGCAATCCTATTACTTGATACATTGAATTCCTATTTCAGTTTTATTACTTATTTTTATTACTTTGTACTTTGAATTTCTAGTTCGCCGTTTGATTACTTGGTTAGTGTATTTGTTCGAACCCTCACATACCAATGTCATATCAAATTTGGACGCTTAACAAGCCAATGCAAAATAAAATCACTGCGTGTGAAATGAGATGTTTAACAAAAAATACCTTCAATGTCACAAGAAGAGATAAAATCAGAAATAAAAAAGACAGGGAGCAAGTTGGAACTGTGCCTGACATGAAATTTACTGAAAACCAGAGAATGAAATGGTTTGGAGATGTGACCAGAATGCCAACCAATCAACCTGCTGCAAGAACGTTCCACACAAGAGATTCAGGGTTTTAAGAGCTGAGGAAGACCAAAGGAAGAGATGGATGGATGGTGTGGAGGAGGTCTTACAACAACACAACCTATCAACAGTAGAACCACACATCTAGCCCACAACGGTCAGCTGTATCTCCCCGTGATGTCTTTACTTCCCAGAGGAAGGAAGAAGTAACAGATTGCTTGGTACTGTGAATTCCTGTTTGACACTTTGGTACCATGACACTTTGAGTACCACTGTCATTGTCACTTTGGTCCCCCGACCCCACCCCCACCCCCTCCGTGGATTGCCGGGGACTCTTTCAGTATAAATACGAGTAGTATCCCCACCTTCCGGCAATTCTGTGCTAGAAATTTCCGCTTTTCTGTCACTCTCTTTGTTTCTGTCTTGTTCCTTTGCTTTCTGTCATTTCTTCCTATCATCTTCTGCCTTGCTGGTCCATTCACCTGTATGTGTTAAATAAAGTTTTACATACTTTCTCTTAGGATTTATAATTGGGTACATGTATTAAGTGCGTTTTAGGCTCTAGGGAAATGAGATATGTGGAAGCAACTTTTGGTAATTTAGGCCCTTTTTATATAAGTTTTTGTAATCTTTAGTTATGTTTCAATTTGTATTCGGGTGTGTGTTTTTTTTAAGTCCGCTGTGTGATAAAATGGAGTGGCCAGCGCCAGGTGCATCTGCTAAGATTATGTGCG
>JAPXFY010000029.1:23509788-23512288 GCA_030674185.1 Monoplex corrugatus
TCTTCTCTCTCTCTCCACCACACACACACACACACCACACACACACACACACACACACACACACACACACACACACAACACATACACAACCAACACACACACAAAACCGACATTTATCGACGGAACTGAAAAAGAGCTATGAACGCAGCATAAAAGTAACCTGAAAAGGAGCCACGGGGTGGTGGGGTGTCGATGCCGGGTAGTCAGTTAGACTGTAAAACTCCTCGCAGATCTCTTTCTACAGTAACCTAGCGCTTTCTCTCTGTCTCATCATCTCTCCTCTCTCCTCTCTCTGAGCCATTTCGCTGCACTCTCTGTGTAGTATTGATTCTCCTCAGAACCAGCGACTGGTTCGTCGTAGTCTTAGTCAGTCTTCTGCAAAGAGAGCAGGAGAGATTTTGTGGTGTGCTTCGCGTATGAAAAGGTTTGGAGGAGGGTGGTGAATTAGAGTTGGAGAGGGGAACAAACGTCAGGAGATAGATAGACATAAGGGGATTCAGGGGGGTGGGGGTGGGAAGATGCCAGTGGGGAGGATGTGTGTGTGTGTTTTGGAGGGTTTGTGTGTGTGTGTGTGTTTTGGAGGGTTTGTGTGTGTGTGTGTTTTGGAGGGTTTGTGTGTGTGTTGTGTTTTGGAGGGTTTGTGTGTGTGATGTGTTTGTGGAGGTTTGTGTGTGTAGTGTGTGTTGTGTGTAGTGTTGTTGTGTGTGTGTGTGTTGGAGGGTTTGTGTGTGTATGTGTTTTGAGGGTTTGTGTGTGTGTGTTTTGGAGGGTTTGTGTGTGTATGTGTTTTGGAGGGTTTGTGTGTGTATGTGTTTTGGAGGGTTTGTGTGTGTATGTGTTTTGGAGGGTTTAGTGTGTATGTGTTTTGGAGGTTTGTGTGTGTATGAGTTTTGGAGGGTTTGTGTGTAGTGTGTTTGGAGGGTTTGTGTGTGTATGTGTTTTGAGGGTTTGTGTGTGTATGTGTTATGGAGGGTTTTGTGTGTGTGTGTTTTGGAGGGTTTGTGTGTGTGTGTGTTTGGAGGGTTTGTGTGTGTATGTGTTTTGGAGGGTTTGTGTGTGTGTATGTGTTTTGGAGGGTTTGTGTGTGTATGTTTGTTTGTGTAGGGTTTTGAGGGTGTTGTGTATGTGTGTTTGGAGGGTTTGTGTGTGTGTGTTTTGGAGGGTTTTGTGTGTGTGTGTTTTGGAGGGTTTGTGTGTGATGTGTTTTGAGGGTTTGTGTGTGTGTATGTGTTTTGGAGGGTTTGTGTGTGTATGTGTTTTGGAGGGTTTTGTGTGTGTGTATGTGGTTTTGGAGGGTTTGTGTGGTGTGTGTTTTGGAGGGTTTGTGTGTGTGTGTGTTTTGAGGGTTGTGTGTGGTTGTGTTGGGTTGGTTTGTGGGGTGTTGTTGTGTGAGGTTGGTGTATGTGTTTTGGAGGGTTTGTGTGGTGTATGTGTTTGGAGGGTTTTGTGTGTGTGTGTGTTTTGGAGGGTTTGTGTTGTGTTTTGAGGGTTTGTGTGGTGGTTTTGGGTTGTGTGTGTGTATGTGTTTTGGAGGGTTTTGTGTGTTGTATGTTTTTGGAGGGTTTGTGTGTGTGTATGTGTTTTGAGGGTTTGTGGTGGTGTGTGTTTTGGAGGGTTTGTGTTTATGTGTGTTTTGGAGGGTGTGTGTGTGTGTGGTTTGTGGAGGGTTTGTGTGTGATGTGTTTTGGAGGGTTTGTGTGTGTGTGTGTGTTTTGGGGGTTTGTGTGTGTTGTGTGTTTGGAGGTGTGGTTTTATGGTTTGGGGTTGTTGGTGTGTTTTTGAGGGTTTGTGTGTGTATGTGTTTTGGAGGGTTTGTGTGTGTGTGTTTGGAGGGTTTGTGTGTAGTGTTTTGGGGTTTGTGTATGTTGGTTTTGGAGGGTTTGTGTGTGTGTGTGTGTTTTGGAGGTTTGTGTTGTATGTGTTTTGGAGGGTTTTGTGTGTGTGTGTTTTGGGGTGTTATGTGTGTGTATGTGTTCTGGAGGGTTTGTATGTGTATGTGTTTTAGAGGGTTTTGTGTGTGTATGTGTTTTGGAGGGTTTTGTGTGTGTATGTGTTTTGGAAGGTGTGTGTGTTATGTGTTTTGGAGGTTTGTGTGTGTGTGGTGTTTTGGAGAGTTTGTGTGTGTATGTGTTTTGGAGGGTTATGAGGTGTTTTGTGTGTATGTGTTTTGGAGGGTTTGTATGTGTATGTGTTTTGGGGGTTTTTGTGTGTGTATGTGTTTTGGGGGTTTTTGTGTGTGTAGTGTTTTTGGAGGTTTTGTGTGTGTATGTGTTTTGGAGGGTTTGTGTGGTATGTGTTTTGGAGGGTTTGTGTGTGTATGTGTTTTGGGGGTTTGTGTTGTATGTGTTTTGGGGTGGGTTTGTTGTGTGTGTTTGGAGGGTTTGTATGTGTATGTGTTTTGGAGGGTTTGTGTGTGTGTGTTTTGGAGGGTTTGTGTGTGTATGTGTTTTGGAGGGTTTGTGTGTGTATGTGTTTTGAGGGTTTGGTGTGTTGTTTTGGG
>JAPXFY010000029.1:23522288-23534788 GCA_030674185.1 Monoplex corrugatus
GTGGCTAATGAGACTTATTGTTCTGTAGTTCTGGCATTGGCGCATATTTCCCTTTTTGGGCAGGGGGATGATGAGTGATTGAGTCCATTCTGTGGGCCACTGTTTTGTCTCCCAGATCTTCTGACAAATCGATGTTACACGAGTGACCAAATCATTCCCTCCATGTTTGAGCAGCTCTGCTGGGATATTGTCTGCTCCAGGTGATTTCCCTGCTGGTAGGCTGCGGATGGCTTCTTCCACTTCTTCTCTCATCACTGGTAGCGGTGAGGATTCCCTCAATGGTGTTGAGTCCCCCTGAAACAAACTGTCATCTGGCTGTATTGGGTAGTTGTATAGTTCTTGGCAGTACTGCGTCCATCTGTTCAGAACAGCGGAGCTTTCTGTCAGCAGCTCGCCTGAGGTATCCTCGATGACTGACGATCTGTTTTGCTGCGTCTTGGTAAGGTTTTTCAGTGTGGTGAAGGCATGTTTGCTGTTTCCTTTTTTCATGCCTTTCTCGATGTTCTCACACTGGTTGTTGATCCATTGTTCTTTGGCTTCAATCATTTTCTTCTTTACAAGGTTGTTGGTTTTACGATACTGTGCGGCTTCTTCAGGGCTGGAGTTTTTCGTCTTCTTCAGTGATCTTCTGTTGTCGCAGAGGTCAAGGATGTCATTTGAGATCCATGCTTGGTGTTTCTTCCTCTGTCGCCCCAGTACCTCCTCTGCTGTTTCGCGGACTGCCTCACCAAAGTTGTTTGTGAGGTCGTTGATGTCGCTGTCCAGGAAGTTGAGTGCCGCGAACCGCCCCCCGAGCTGTGCCTGGAATGCCTCTTCTATCTCTGGATCTTTTAGCTTTTCCAGGTCAAACTTGATGCGTGGCTGCGCAGCTTGGTACTTCTTTTTTCAATTTGATCTTCATTGTGAGCAGCACGAGGTCGTGGTCGCTGCCTATATCAGCTCCAGGGTATGTCCTCGTCTTTGCTTTATTAATGCTTGATTTGAAGCGCCGCGGTGTGAGGACAAAGTCGATCTGGTTGTGAGTCTTTCCGTTCGGCGCATGCCAGGTTGTTCTTCTTGACAGTTTGTGGGGGTAGAGGGTGTTGGCAATGGTGAGCCGTTGGGTGCAGGCAAACTCCAGAAGGCGAAGTCCCCTGTCATTAGTTTCCCCTGTGCCAAATTGACCCACTGTTCCAGCCCAGTTTTTGTAGGCATCTGGGCCGACTTTGGCGTTGAAGTCCCCCTGAACTATGATGATGTCTTTCCTGGGGGCTTTTCCGATGGTGTCTTCTATTTTCTCATAGAATTCTTCAACCACCTGGTCTTCGTGGCTGGTAGTTGGAGCATACACTTGTATGATGGTGATGTTCTTTGGTTTGGCTGACACCCGAATGCTGATGATTCTGCTGTTGACAGGCGTGCAGCTCATGATGCATCCAATGACTTCTTTGCGTACGATGAAAGCTACGCCATTTTCATGTAGTGACTCTTCGCCACTGTACCACATCTTGTGTCCTTCCTCTGTGATTGCTTCTCCGAAGCCTGTCCATCTTACTTCCGATATACCCACAATGTCCCATTGGTAGCGTCTCAGCTCGTGTTCTAGTTCTTTTACTTTGCCGCACTGATGGAGTGTACGGACATTCCAGGTTCCAATGGTAGCTTTTTCCGTTGGCAGTTTGAATGATGTCTTTGCCCCAGTAGCTGACTTTTCACTTCCACCCTGGTGCTTGTCAGTGGTAAGCGCGGTCGTTTGTAACCCGGGCCCCGACCGATCCGGTATGTTGTTGGCTATAGTGTCTCTCATATCTTTTCTGTGGGCTTAGGTTAATCCTTGGTGGCGCCAATCCCCTCTCCAAGTCTCCTGCTGTGACAGGTAGTACTGGGCTACAGCTTGCCAGTAGCAGACCTATTTGTCTGACCTCCCTTCCCACTAGATTCAACCAAAAATAGGACTTGAGATTAATCAATAAAATGTATGACTTCACAACCTGGTTGATAGTTCAACTCGGAAAGAAAGAGAGAGAGAGGGTGTCTGTGTGTGTGTGTGTGTGTGTGTGTGTGTGTGTGTGTGTGTGTGTGTGTGTGTGTGAAAGAGAGAGAGAGAGAGAAAGAGAGAGAGACAGACCGAGAAAGAGAGTGAGAGAAAAAGAGAGAGAGGGTGTGTGTGTGTGTGTATGTATGTGTGTGTGTGAGAGAGAGAGAGAGAGAGTGAGTGAGTGAGAGAGAGAGACAGAGAGAGACAAACGCACACATAGCCAGACAGACAGACAGAGACACAGAGAGAGTGTGTGTGTGTGTGTGTGAGAGAGTGTTAGTGTATGTGAGGGAGAGAGAGAGAGTGAGAGAGAGAGACGGACAGACAAACAGACAGACAGAGAGTCAGGCAGACAGACAGACAGACAGACAGAAACAGAATAGACTGACGTATGTCAATCAAATCTTCACCCAACTGAAAATAATAAAGAGTAAATGTATAGGGGAAAAAAGAGAGACAGAGATCGGTAGATGGATATAGGTAGAAACAGAGAGAGAGACAGCGATTCACATTCAAATTTAGAATCAGATTCAGATGTTGTTTATTCATAAACATTATCACGCCTTAAAAAGGGTACCATGAAACATCAAAAGTACAATTTCATACAGCAAAGAAAACTAACGAAACAGTCTTGATGGAGGCAGACACAAGAAGATCTTTGATAAGTAAGATTAGGAAAAGACAGGCAACATTTATAGGCCATTTTATGAGGAAAGGGGAATTCGAGCACCTGGTCACAACAGGAAAGCTGGAGGGAAAGAGAACACCAGGTAGACCCAGGGAGAAAATATTGGACTGACTTGCAGGGTGGTTGAGGACAAAGAGGGTCGAAGATGTACTTGCAGCGACAAGGGATAGATTCATATGGAGGGCCATGATCGCCAACGCCATGCGGCAGGGCACATGATGATGAATAATCCACAGAGAGAGACAGACAGGCAGGCAGAGACAGACAGACATAGACAGACAGACAGACAGACAGAGACAGACAGACAAAGAGAGACAGAGACAGACAGGCAGAGACAGACAGACAGAGACAGACAGACAGGCAGAGACAGACAGACAGAGACAGACAGAGTCAAACAGACAGAGACAGACAGAGAGGCAGAGACAGACAGGGAGAAACAGACAGAGACAGACAGACAGACAGACAGACATAGACAGACAGATAGACGGAGACAGACAGACAGACAGACAGACGAACAGACAGAAGACAGACAAAGTGTACATGACCGTTGTATTCAGAAGGCTCATATGACCTTTTTGTGAAGAGACCAAAGTTACAAAGATTATGTCATGATTGTTGACAGTGTGTGTGTGTGTGTGTGTGTGTGTGTGTGTGTGTGTGTGTGTGTGTGTGTGTGTGTGTGTGTGCGTACGAGGCAATGTAGCCCTTTATGTAACAGAGTTTCTACACCCAAAGAGACAAAGGGAGAACTTCCTTCCATTAGACAACGTAACCGACTATACAATTTCTGCACCTAAGCGCAAAGAGGAAATGGAGAGACAGACAGACAGACAGACAGACAACAGACAGACAGACAGAGACACAGAGAGAGAGAGTTTTATATTTCAAACTACAGACAGACAGACATATAGACAGACAGACAGTCAAACTTGAAAGCACTTTTTTAATTCAAAAATGGTATATTAAGTCCTACTTGATCAGTCTTTCAGCTGTTCTTTGCCACTCTGTACACATAACATAAGCATAAAGACATAAAAAATGAAATGCATCACTTGAAAACTGAACGAAACAAAAATGTATTGTAAAAACACGAGAGAGAGAGAGAGAGAGAGAGAGAGAGAGAGAGAGAGAGAGCTCAGAGAGGGGAGAGAGAGAGAGAGAGCTCAGAGAGAAGGGAAGAGAAAGAGAGAGAGGGGAGAGAGAGAGAGAGAAAGATTATGTCACTAATGCAAATTAGGCACCCAAACAGAACCAGACAGACAGACAAACAAAACAAGAGAACTTCATTTGCAAATCGATGAATGTGTCTGTGTGTGTGAGATAGATAGATAGATAGATAGAGAGAGAGAGAGAGAGAGAGAGAGAGAGAGAGAGAGAGATTATGTCACTAATGCAAATTAGGCACCCAAACAGAACCAGACAGACAAACAAAACAAGAGAACTTCATTTGCAAATCGATGAATGTGTGTGTGTGTGTGAGATAGATAGATATATATTATATATATATATATATATATATAGAGAGAGAGAGAGAGAGAGAGAGAGAGAGAGAGATTATGTCACTGATGCAAATTAGATACCCAAACAGAACTGGACAGACAGACAAACAAGAGAACGTCATTTGCAATGGAAATAATTTTCCCCTACTGACTGAGCAGGCTTAGGCCGAGTGCGACACATATGCACGGCATCGACGGTATTGTAACAGTATTGATTACACGAATATATAATACACAAATGTCAGTAGCATGTATATCATGGGCACCAGCTACGGATACTGCTCATCGCGTACGTCTCTATCAAACCGTATAAAATTCTTTCCCAAAAATGAAAAAAAAAAAATGAAAAAAGTCCTAGAGATCCGTATTTCGTTTGAACGTGTAGCGTTTCAGTTTCAGTTTCAATTTCAATTTCTCAAGATGACGTCTCGCTCTCGGAATGAATTCCATATGCACTAACGTCACAGGTACCATGTGACGGAGAAGATCCAGAATGATCACGGCACAAACCTTAAACCTGCACATAAACCCAAGAGCTGGCCGGGTCCTGAAGTTCTACCTAGATAGTTCCATAACCTGGGGTCGAAGGGGAGTGAGATGGCAGAGACCTCAACTTTTCCCGGGGCCAGCAGCACGAGAGCGGTGCTTATTCCCTCTCCTTCGCTTCAGATTTTATATTCATATTCTTTTTTTTTTTTTAGCCAAGACTTCAGAAAGGCAAGAAGGCTAATTGGTCTTCAAGGGGTGGGACCTTGGAAATCAACCTATCTCTCCAATCTTTTTTTTATCAAGGCAGCCGGGCAGTGTCCTGCTCTTCACGATTTTCAACTGCCGTGGGATCTTTAGCGTGCGCAATCAGAAGGCACACGGGTCCGACTCGTTTTTCGTTCTCTTCAGAAGGACTAGACGTTCACTTCGATTTTCCGGTCAAACTGAGGAGAAAAGTCGAGGCCTCTACGAGGAGCGAACCCTGGAACCTCGAGTTTAGTTATTGGCAGGCGTGGCGTTGCGGATGGGAACAAGGAGGACGCTTGTCAGTCTTCATGCAAAGCGTTATAAATTTATGGATCCTCGTATTGCAGAGACTTAAGTTTGAATCCTAAGTCGTAAACGTTCATAAAACGTATGAAAATGACAACAGTTTTATTTTGGGGGGAGGCTTTGTATACAATGCACTGGCTAATCTATAAACCGAAGAGGGGCTTTGTTTCTGTATGTATATAAACGTCAGTTCACAATGTTAGAATTCTAGAGTTTACGTGGAAGTTTCTTAGTTTGTTCTCTCCTTCTCTGTCTGTCTGTCTGTCTCTCTCTCTCTCTCTGTCTGTCTTTTTCCCTCTCTTTTTCTTTCTTTCTCTTTCTCTTTCTCTGTCTCTCTCTCTGTCTCCGTGTCTGTCTGTCTGTCTGTCTCTCTCTCTCTCTTTCTCTCTCTCTATCTGTTTCTCATTCTCTCATTCTCTCTGTCTCTGTCTCTCTCTGTCTCTCTCTGTCTCTCTCTCTCTCTCTCTCTCTCTTTCTGTTTCTCTGTCCCTGTCTCTGTCTCTCTCTCCGTCTTTCTGTCTCTTTCTGTATATATGTTTTCCCTGCAGGAAGCTGGTAGATAGGGTGCGGGTTGGTGGATAGGGTGCAGGAGTCAAAAGGTGCAGTTGGTGGATAGGGTGCAGGAGTCAAAAGGTGCAGTTGGTGGATAGGGTGCGGGAATCAAAAGGGTGGAGTTGGTGGATAGGATGCAGGAGTCAAAAGGTGCAGTTGGTGGATAGGATGCAGGAGTCAAAAGGTGCAGTTGGTAGATAGGGTGCAGGAGTCGAAAGGGTGGAGTTGGTGGATAGGGTGTGGGACTCCAAAGGGTGGAGTTGGTATAGGGTGCGGGAGTCAAAGGGTTAAGTTTGTGCAGTTGGTGGATAGGGTGCGGGAGTCAAAGGGTTAAGTTTGTGGAGTTAGTGGATTGGGTGCGGGAGTCAAAAGGGTGGAGTTGGTGGATAGGGTGTGGGAGTCAAATGGGGATTATCAAGTCAAGGAACAATTTTGTTGAAACACGAGCTGACAGACTCTCTTGATAGAGTCCTGGACTTGACATCTCGTGTCTGGAACAGGGTCCCATCCTATAACGATAACCTAAGTTGTCTTGTCCGCTACCCACCTTAACCCTCTGACCCCCGCACCCTATCCACCAACTACAACAACAAAAATTAACCCTTTGATTCCCTCACCCTCTCCACCAGCTTCCTACAGAAAATCAAAGGGAATAAAAAGGGTCTTAAGTTTTTGCTTTGCTGTAGCACGGTTGTAGGGGGCTCTGGATAGAGGTAGTACCTTTGATGTCTGGCTGCTGCACTCTACCTGGTAGGGTGGACGGGCATCACTGGTCCTCGTCCATCCTCTAAATCTCTCACGTGCTGGCTCCAAGCGCCACACCCCGGGACCTCGCCTCAGCAGGCGTGCCAAACCATGTGAGGGGGTGATGTTAACACTGCATCACTGGGCGAATAACCTCCACGATGCAGGTTACCGGCCAAGGCGGACGAAGTTCCGCAAGGAACTCAACGGCTATGTGTTCAAGACCAAGGCGAACCACCTAGATGGAGGACGTCGGCTGTGGTCTGGCATGGAGAGGGATGGGCTCCGCCATGCGACATTGCCCAAGACACACTAAATGAAGATTACAACCGCAACTCAATCCATACCGGCCCGGTCGTCGCCCGGAACAAGGACCGCGCCTTCCGTCGCTGGCCATCAGGGCGGAGGTGAAAAGTATGTGACTGATGGACCAAAATCCCTACGTACAAGAAAAAATGTTACTATCGGCACCTGGAATGTGAGATCGCTGAGAGCAGCAGGAAAAGTTGCAGAACTAACGTATGAAATGAAGAGATACCGATGGAACGTCCTTGGGCTCTGTGAGGTACGATGGAAAAACCTCGGAGAAACGTCTACCCCAGAAGGCCACAAACTCTACTTCAGTGGCAGTGAAGACAAACATGAACATGGAGTTGGATTCCTCATTCACAAAGACACTGTGAATGCCATCATGGGATGCCGACCAGTCTCTAGCAGACTCATTACTATTCGGCTTAAGGCTTCACCTTTTAACATCACCGTCATCCAAGCTTATGCCCCAACAACTGACTATGATGACGAGGCTGTCGAAGATTTCTATGATCAACTGCAGGAAATCGTAGATCAGACGCCAAAGAAAGACATCATTATAGTGCAGGGCGACTGGAATGCGAAGATTGGAGAGGATGAACACAATAACTGGAAAGGGATATGTGGCCAATACTGCAACCCTGAGACCAACGAAAGAGGTTTAAGGCTCCTAGAATTCGCCAGTTACAACGACCTGAGGGTGGTGAACACGTTCGGTCCACACAAACCATCTAGACGCTGGACATGGCACAGCCCAGGAGAAAAATACCACAGTCAGATCGACTACATCATGGTTCAAAGACGCTTCCAGTCAAGTGTTAACATCGCAAAGACCAGGAGCTTTCCAGGAGCCGACATTGGAAGCGATCATGAGCTTGTAATGATGACCTTCAAACTCCGCCTCCAGAGGATGAAGAAACAGGGCAACATAAGAATTAAGTTCAATCTTGAGAAGCTCAAAGACCCCAACATAGTTGAAAACTTCCAAGCAACGATAGGAGGGAAGTTTGCTCCTCTCCTCGTCCTTGACAATATGGACACCGAAGTAGACACTCTGATCAACAACTTCAACACTGCCGTGACCGAAGCAGCCAACGACATCCTTGGAAAACACCGACCAACAAAGATGCCCTGGGTCACGGAAGAAGTACTAAAGCTGAGCGACAAACGCAGAGAACTAAAGCAAAAGAAGAGTACGGATGAAGGTGCTAAACTATACAGAAAAGCCAACCAACAAGTTAAAGAAGGCATGAGGAAAGCAAAGGAAACATGGATTGAAGAACAATGCCAAGATATCGAAGCAAACCTGCAGAAAAATAACAGCAAAAAAGCCTACCAGCTTGTGAAAGAACTAGCAAGCTCAAAACAAGGCAGAACCACTACCATACAGAACAAAGCAGGGAAATGTCTCACAGAAGATCAAGAGATTCTGCAGAGGTGGACAGAGTACTGCTCCGAATTATACACACACACAACAACAGGAGATCCCAAGGTGCTAGACGTTCCTCCACCAACCAACAACGACAGCTACCCCATCTTGCGAGAAGAAGTTGAAGCTGCAGTAAAATCATTGAAGAAAGGCAAGTCGGCAGGAATGGACAACATTCCCTCAGAACTGGTCCAGGCAGGAGGAGAGGCCATGATAGATATGTTACTCATCATCTGCAATAAGATCTGGCGGACAGGTGAGTGGCCAACACCTTGGACCCAGTCCCTGATCATCACTCTCCCGAAGAAAGGCAACCTACAACTATGCCAAAACTACCGTACCATCAGCCTGATCAGCCATCCAAGTAAGGTCATGCTAAAAATCCTTCTGAGTAGACTGAAGCCACAAGCTGAGGAGATAATAAAAGAAGAGCAGGCAGGTTTCAGACCAGGAAGAAGTACCACAGAGCAAATTTTCAACCTCAGATTGCTCTGTGAGAAATACCTGCAACACCAACAAGGCCTTTACCACGTCTTCGTGGACTTCAAGAAGGCATTCGACAGAGTTTGGCACGCAGCCTTGTGGGCAACCATGAGGCTGTACAACATCAATGCCAACCTGATCAGAACCATAGAATGCCTCTACGAAAAGGCGACCAGTGCAGTCTACCATGACAACAACATAGGCGAATGGTTCCGAACCACAGTTGGAGTACGCCAAGGATGCCTGCTCTCCCCCACTCTCTTCAACATCTTCTTAGAGAGAATAATGGCTGACGCACTTGAAGACCACGAGGGAACAGTCAGCATCGGAGGTAGAACAATCACAAACTTGCGTTTTGCCGACGACATTGACGGACTAGCTGGGCAAGAGCAAGAGCTAGTCAGCTTGATAAAACATCTTGATGAGGCCTCCACATCATATGGCATGCAGATCAGTGCAGAGAAAACCCAGTTGATGACAAATAATACCAATGGCATCAGCACTGACATTACCATAGACAACAAGAAACTTGAGACCGTCCATAGATTTAAATATCTGGGAGCTATAGTATCAGATGAAGGATCAAAGCCCGAGGTACTTTCCAGGATTGCACAGACCACAGCTGCAATGACCAAGCTAAAAGTCATCTGGAACGACAAGAATATCGCAATCGGCTCCAAGATCAGACTGATGCGTTCCCTGGTCATGTCAATATTTTTGTATGCATGCGAAACATGGACCATAACAGCAGACATTGAAAGAAGGATACAGGCAATGGAGATGAGATGCTTCCGCAAACTCCTTGGTATCTCGTACATAGATCATATAACCAATAAAGAAGTGAAAACCCGAATCGAAAACGCCATCGGGCCGTATGAAGACCTCCTGACCTCAGTGAAAAGACGCAAACTGAGGTGGTACGGGCACGTCACACGATCATCTGGACTGGCCAAGACCGTCTTGCAGGGAACAGTTCAGGGAGGGAGACGAAGAGGCAGACAGAGAAAAAGATGGGAAGACAATATCAGAGAGTGGACTGGCCTTGAATGGAATATCATTCTGCGGAAAGCTGAGGACCGTGAGGAGTGGAGGAAGTTGGTTGCAAAATCTTCAATGGTGCCCCAACGGTCAACCAGACTACGGGACTGATGATGATGATGATGAGCACGGTTGGCAATGCAGGATGCTGGTGGACAGGGTGCGGGAGAGTCAAAGGGTTAATGCTCTGATCAGTCTGCTGATGTCGGTGTTTCGGGAGGTCCACGTTCCCCCCACCCACCCCCACCCCCATTTCAAGACCTTTCCCAACTCACAGTGTGTTTTTGTTTGTTTGTTTGTTGTTTTGGGGAGCGCGATCTCAAGGAGTCTGACTAACTGCAGAGAGATCTAACTGGAGCGCAAATGGAATTTGTCCAGGTGCGATGTATCCGTCTGGGGGGGGGGGGGGGGGGGAGAGAGAGAGAGAATAAACAGAAAATGAACAGAAGGGCCAGACTCCAGACTCCTAGCTGTAGCGATTTTGAGATAACAAGAACTGAGCTGCGCCTGTGAGCAGGAATCCTGTCATTCATTATTTGGTGTGGTGCTGGCATGGAGAACAAGCACAGCGAACTCTGTCTTTCTCTCTCGCTAGCTCTCTCTCTCTCTCTCTCTCTCTCTCTCTCTCTCTCTCTCTCTCTCTCACACACACACACACACACACACACACTCTCGATGGCTCTCTCTCTCTCCTCCCCCCCCCACCCTTGTCTCTGTCCATCTCTCTCTCTCTCCGCTTACTCTCTCGCTTTTCTCTCTCTCTCTTGCTCTCTCTCTCTCCCTCTCTCTCTCTATCTATCTATCTCTCGTTCGCTCTCTCTGTGTCTCTCTCTGGCTTGCTCGCTCTCCCTCCATATCTCTCTCTCTCTCTCTCTCTCTCTCTCTCTCTCTCTCTCTCTCTCTCGCTGTCTGTCTCTGTCTGTCTCTCTCCCTCTCACGCTCACTGGCTGCTCTCTCTCTCTCTTCCTCTCTCTCTTTCTATCTCTCTCTTTCTGTCTCTGTCTCTCTCTCCCTGACTCTCTCTCTGTGCACGTGTGTGTGCGTGTGTGTGTGTTTTGTGTGTGTGTGTGTGTGTGTGTGTGTGTGTGTGTAGTGTGTTGCTGTTGTTAGTGTTGTTATTGTGTCATAGTCGTATGTCAGTTGTTGTAGTCTGGTTATTTATCACTTTATAATTTGATAATAAATACGTTTCTTTCATTGCGTAATTGGGGATATCGTTAGCTGTGGGTAATTGGGGATATCGTTAGTTGTGGGCTCTCTCTCTCTCTCTCTCTCTCTCTCTCTCTCTCTCTCTCTCTCTCTCTCTCTCTCATATACACTCACTCTTTGCTTCCAAACACAACCCTCGCTCCTTGCTTCCAGGCGCACGCGAAAGGCACGAGCGGTCTTGTGACTCATCAGCTATAAATAGCAAGTGGCGCGTGCAAGTTTATGCTTTTCCAAAGCGATCTTCTTTGTGAACACTGGCCTGAAGACCAGGCACATGGGAGAAAGATGGCGGCGCGCGAGAAGTCCATAACCTGTAGTCTAGAATGGATTCAACGTTTCGTTTAGGCTTTTTAGGCGCTCTCGTTTAAATTTCGTTCACATTTTAGAGCGAAAGTAGCGTCTCAGGATTAGTCAAATGCACCCCTATACAACTGCTTTCTTTTTCGCCACGACATGTCGGCAAGGCGGCAAGAGAGATTGTTGCACACTTGGTGTGATGGACTTCTGAACGTAACAGTATTGATTGGTGCCAGCTGGAGTCTTGCAAGGGACGTAATAACGAGCTCTAGGCCTATTCGTTGTTTGCGATTCGCGGAAGCGCTACTGAAACCAGCAGATCTCACTGAGAATACAAACAAACAAAATATAACAAACGAATATATCCTGTAAACATTTGTCTGTACTCGGAAATGCATAGAGAAATCCTTTTGTACTATATCCAGTCCGATAAACTAAATGAACAACACTACTGCTACACATATGTAGGCCTATTCCTCTCAAATTGATCAAATGCGTGCCAGTTGCTTCCGACATTTTTCAGTCTTCCGTCTTTCAAAGAAATTGGTTTGATATAGATTAAACGTGGCAGTGTGTGTGTGTGTGTGTGTGTGTGTGTGTGTGTGTGTGTGTGTGCAGGCGCGCACGCGCGTACGCGTTCACGAGTTGTATCCCCCGATAAGGCAGAGTCTGAATAATGCACGAGTCCCTGATTATCGAGGTTGCCGCATGTATTTGAGGCACGCTGTGTCCTGAAAATTAATGAGGCCTATCGCCAGTGCACATTGACTGCCTCTGTTTGTGTGTGTATGAGAGAGAGAGAGAGAGAGAGAGAGAGAAGAGAGAGAGAGAGAGAGAGCTCTACTTGAGTCAGTCACAAAGAAAGCAAGCGAGAGAGAAACAGAAAGAGAGTGCGGTATGCCAGCGGTCCAAGGGAGGTAACAAACACTCGTCATGCCCAAAGTGAAAAACTGAGATGAGTTCCCTTAGCTCGGTCTCGTTATATTTCTATTGGGTAGTCCAGTACGGCATTGACAATAATATTATCGCTATTACTTTCGTCATTATTGTCATTATCTTTTTCAAATGTGATTTCTGTAATAGGTGGGGATTTTTGCGTTCAGTAAACATTTCATTCATCATCACCCATTAAAACTGCCACATGGTGATGCCGGGGGCTCTTTCAGTATAGATAGTATCCCCACCTTCTGGAAA
>JAPXFY010000029.1:23542288-23552288 GCA_030674185.1 Monoplex corrugatus
AACAACCAACATGCAGGAAGCTATGTCAGCGTCTATTAGCGTTATGGAAACGTGACAACAACCAACATGCAGGAAGCTATGTCAGCGTCTATTAGCTTATGGAAACGTGACAACAACCAACATGCAGGAAGCTATGTCAGCGTCCATTAGCTTATGGAAACGTGACAACAACCAACATGCAGGAAGCTATGTCAGCGTCCATTAGCTTATGGAAACGTGACAACAACCAACATGCAGGAAGCTATGTCAGCGTCTATTAGCGTATTGAAACGTGACAACAACCAACATGCAGGAAGCTATGTCAGCGTCTATTAGCGTATGGAAACGTGACAACAACCAACATGCAGGAAGCTATGTCAGCGTCTATTAGCTTATGGAAACGTGACAACAACCAACATGCAGGAAGCTATGTCAGCGTCCATTAGCTTATGGAAACGTGACAACAACCAACATGCAGGAAGCTATGTCAGCGTCCATTAGCTTATGGAAACGTGACAACAACCAACATGCAGTAAGCTATGTCAGCGTCTATTAGCGTATTGAAACGTGACAACAACCAACATGCAGGAAGCTATGTCAGCGTCTATTAGCATATTGAAACGTGACAACAACCAACATGCAGGAAGCTATGTCAGCGTCCATTAGCGTATTGAAACGTGACAACAACCAACATGCAGGAAGCTATGTCAACGTCTATTAGCTTATGGAAACTGAACAACAACCAACATGCAGGAAGCTATGTCACGTCCATTAGCTTATGGAAACGTGAACAACAACCAACATGCAGGAAGCTATGTCAGCGTCTATTACTTATGGAAACTGAAACAACCAACATGCGGAAGCTATGTCAGCGTCTATTAGCTTATGGAAACGTGAAACAACCAACATGCAGGAAGCTATGTCAACGTCTATTAGCTTATGGAAACGTGACAACAACCAACATGCAGGAAGCTATGTCAGCGTCCATTAGCTTATGGAAACTGACAAACAACCAACATGCAGGAAGCTATGTCAGCGTCTATTAGCGTATTGAAACGTGACAACAACCAACATGCAGGAAGCTATGTCAGCGTCCTATTAGCTTATGGAAACCTGAAAACAACCAACATGCAGGAAGCTATGTCAGCGTCCTATTAGCTTATGGAAACGTGAAAACAACCAACATGCAGGAAGCTATGCTCAGCGTCCATTAGCTTATGGAAACGTGACAACAACCAACATGCAGGAAGCTATGTCAGCGTCTATTAGCTTATGGAAACGTGACAACAACCAACATGCAGGAAGCTATGTCAAGCGTCCTATTAGCTTATGGAAACGTGACAACAACCAACATGCAGGAAGCTATGTCAGCGTCCATTAACTTTTGGAAAGTGACAACAACCAACATGCAGGAAGCTATGTCAGCGTCATTAGCTTATGGAAAGTGACAACAACCAACTGCAGGAAGCTATGTCAGCGTCATTAGCTTATGGAAACGTGAAACAACTAACATGCAGTAAGCTATGTCACGTCCATTAGCTATTGAAACGTGATAAACAACCAACATGCAGGAAGCTATGTCACGCCCATTAGCTTATGGAAAGTGACAACAACCAACATGCAGGAAGCTATGTCAACGTCTATTAGCGTATTGGAAATGTGACAACAACCAACATGCAGGAAGCTATGTCACGTCCATTAGCTTATGGAAACCTGTAAAAACCAACATGGGAAGCTATGTCAGCGTCCATTAGCTTATGCAAACCTGTAAACAACCAACATGCACGAAGCTATGTCAACGTTCCATTAGCTTATGGAAACCTGAAAACAACCAACATGGACGCCCACGAAGTCTGGATTATGCAGACTGTGCAGCAACTGTGGCTTGCATAGTGTGGGCAAAAACAGTGTGACACTCGCATCTGAGAACATCGAAATCATTAAAACATGGTTATTGTCTTTATTGTTATATTGCTATCATCGTTAATTTTGATATTGCCATTACTATAGTAGTAGTAGTAGTAGTAGGAGTAGGAGGAGGAGGAGTTATTATCATTATTATTATCATTATAATTATGTCGTCTTCAGCAGCAGCAGCAGTATCATTATCATCATTATTATCATTATTAGTTACATTGTTGTTAAATATTTGTTGTTCTTGTTTTAGATGAAGCCGTTTCTCTGGCTGTTGTTTTGTTTATTCGTTTAAATACAAATACTCATCTTCTTTTACTGCTGGTGCTGTCATTGTGAGTTAAATTGTAAATGTCCTGGGTACTACGACCTGTTTCAAGTTTACGATTTCGTGGAGAGCATGCTAATGCAAGCAACACAAAGTATTGGCGATTACATAATTACACGAAATACTATGAATATGCCAAAGAAACGTTTTAGCTATCCTTTGAATTTGGAACAATTTGCGTGTTGTTAGTACAAGCATTCCATAGACATACTGTGAGCACCTGTACACTGTATATTTTACAGACATAATATACGTATACTGTAGACACATTAAGTACGCTTCAATATAATATGTTTAACTTTTGACACATTATGTATGCAACTCATAATATGATTGTTGTACGTATATTTTTGACACATTGTGTCTACCATAGAAACCAAGACTGCTTACGAAGTGGGACCCGTGGTGTCTGGAGTGACCGAAGTTCCAGGTATGGTGCACCAGTGTTGTCATATGCAACTTTTAGAAATATTACATGCATGTCTGCCTGTCTTTCTTTCTTAACTTGCTTTCGACTTATGCTTGCCCGTAATTTAGAGCTTTTACAGGATTTTGTGTGTTTGATAATGCCACGTTGCTTATGTTTTTATCTTAATTGTCTGATTTTTTCCAAGAAGTTGCTTCGACTAATTTTTGTACAGTGTGAGAGAAATTTCTATGACTATCAGTTCATTTCATTTCAGAACAGTAGGAGCCTTTTAAATGTATTTATATATCCTGAATTGTTTTGCTTTTGAATTTGAACAGATATACTGACTAACTTAACATATATATATTATATATATATAATGTAATATATATATATGCATATATATGTTTTTTATGATTATGTATAATATATACATATTTGTTTATGTTTTATATATACATATATGTGTATATATACATATGTATTTATATGTATATATATATATATAAAACATAATATACATATATATATTGTGTGTGTATGTATATATGTTCTTCTCTTTGTTTTTGCTTGTCATTGATGTTAAAATTAATTCCTGTATGTATGTTCGATTCTATGTCTGGTTTTAACTTAAAACTAATATTTCAGAAAGTGTGTACATGTTGGGTGTCTTACCGCTTTTTCCAGTTATTCTAACCCCTTTTTATTTATCAACCATTTGAAACAGACAAATATTACATTTTTCTCGTTTTCAATTTTCATAAACTAGTACATTTTTTTCTCATAGAAGTCCACGATGAAAAATACTCTGACTTATCGTTCGACACAAATGGCATTATACAGTAGTTATATCGTCGTGAGTTAATGTTAATTTGGTACATTTCCACAGAATGTTTTCACAAGAAGGAAGTCTGACAAAAGTATGGCGAATTTCTGGCCTCACAACGAAGACCATTTTGTGAGTTCAGACAGGATAGTGTTTTAGTACCAGTCAGAGGGAGCAATAGAAATGACACTGTGCCGGGTCTTCTCTAGTCTAATACTGTTTTAAGTGTTAACTAGCATGGAAGATGCAAAAGATTCCTCTTGTGTACAATGTGTTGCCAAACCAAGCGATAAGAAATTGAATTTGATATAAATTTAGGTCAACTTGAAGGATTAATGTTATTTTCAGATGGTTTCTGTTATGTTGTGTTGTTTTGTGTTGTGTTGTGTTGTGTTGTGTTGTAATGTGTTGTGTGTGTGTTGTATTGTGTTGTGCTGTGTTGTGTTGTGTTGTAATGTGTTGTGTGTGTGTTGTGTTGTGTGTGTTGTGTTGTGTTGTGTTGTGTTCTGTCTGTTTGTTCTGTTCTGTTCCATTTTGTTCTGGTCTGGTCTGGTCTGGTCTGGTCTGGTCTGGTCTGGTGTTCTGTTCTTTTATGTTCTGTTCCTTTTCTGTTCTGTTCTGTCCTGCTCTGTCCTGCTCTGTTCTGTTTTGTTATGTTCTGTTTTCTGTTATGTTTTTGTTCTGTTTTGTTATGTTCTGTTTTGTTCTGTTCTGTTATGTTCTGTTTGCTGTTTCTGTTTTTGCTTTGTTCTGTTCTGTTCTGTTGTTATGTTATGTTCTGTTTTGTTCTGTTTTGTTATGTCTGTTTTGTTCTGTTCTGTTCTGTTATGTTATGTTATGTTTTGTTCTATTCTGTTCTACTCTGTTCTATTCTGTTCTTTTTCCTTTTTTCATTTTGCTCGTTTTAGTTTACTATTTGTCATAGCTTCGTCCTTTTTTATATCGATCTTAAGTAATTGTGTCGCATGTAAATTTGCAAAACGTTTTCTTCTGCCTCTCTCTGATTTTGGATTTCTTTATTGTTGACATATGAAATCATTATGCAGATAGTCTCATGACCATATTAAGGTCACTGGAAGCATGGTAGTAAAATATTCATGGATTGGGGCTGTAACGAGTGAGATGCTCACTCCTGTCTCTCCATGTTTTACTTTTTTTCCTACTATCATCAGAATCAGATACCCGTTAGTATTCAAAATCTGTTTTCGTGAATGACTGAATGAATGACACACCCGTTCTTCACGCCTAAGTCTTTTATGGCGTAAAGAAGCAGAGACAGTCTTTAGTGTTTAGATTTTTTTTAGTCATCTCTGTATTTGTTTATTTCATCACCAAAACCACAGGAAAGAGAGTTATTTTTAACCCTTTGACTACCGCACCCTATCCACCAACTGAAAAACTTGTCCTTTGATACCCTCACCCTATCCACCAGCTTCCTGCGGAAGCTGGTGGATAGGGTGAGGAAGTCGCAGGGTTACGTTTTTGCTTTGCTAGCATGATTGACGGTGCAGGATGTTGGTAGACAGGGTGTGGGAGTCAAAGGGTTAAGAAAAATAAAAAGTAAAATTACTGCCATGTTCAAGCAGACAGACACCAGATACACACGAAAATAGAATGAGAAGGTGAATTTAAGACTATAATTTCGTTTTACCCCAACGTTGAGAACTGTTGTTGCTGTGCCCATATTTGATACCCATTTTTTTCCTCAAGTCAGTTTCTTTCTTTATTTCTATGATTGTTTCTTTTATGGTGTAAAGAAGTAGAGGCAGTCTTTGTGTTTAGATATTTTTTATATTCCTCTTTTCTTTCTTTATTTTTTATTTCATCACCAAAACACAGAAAACTGGAAAGAGAGCAAGAACGCCATTCAAATCACGAAACAAGACAGACAGACACATTTTATGGTCAGCTGACCGATGTTGAACGTGCATAAAAGACAAGAAAGAAATGAAATAACCAGGTTTAGAACATAGTGAACGTGGAAAATTATCATTGTATTTTTCCTGGGTCATCATCGACTAACGTCGTTTATTTGTTTATGTATTAATTATTCATTCATTTATTTGTTTGTTTTTTTTTATTTATTTATTATTTATTTATTTATTTATTTATTATTATTCATTTATCTTTTATATTTATTTGTTTATTATTTATTCATTTTATTATTTATATATCTGTATGTCTGTTCTATCTATCTATCTATCTATCTATCTACCATCTATCTATCTGTCTATCTATCTATCTATCTATCTATATTATCTAATCTACCTATTACCTATCTTATTCTATCTATCTATCTATCTATCTATCTATCATCCTATTATGTGTCTGTTGTTGTTTTTATTTGTTGCCTTATGGCTATTTATTTATTTTTATTTGTATGTTTATCTATTTATTTTTCTTTTATTATTTATTGTTTGCTATTTTGTTTTGCTTTTTGTTTGTTGATTCTTCTCACTTAACTGCATGCTTTCTTCGTTAGTTTTCTTCATAATTTTGAACGTTATCTTAAAATTTAAAGTGAAATGACTGCCAGCGTTCAAGCAGACAGACAAGAGATGCACACGAACATAGGATGAGAAGGTGTGTTTAAGACATGTAATTTTATTTTAGCACAACGTTGAGAATAGTTGCTGTGTGGCCCACATTTCATACCCTTTTTCTTCTCAAATCGGTTTCCTTCTTTGTGTCTTTGTTTGCTTCTTCATGTCTTCATTTCTGGTCTTTTGTTTTGTTGTGACTGTTATTAACCATTCGACTTCCTCTCCCTGCTGACCAGCATCCTGCATTGTCAACCTGCAAGCAAGCAAAAACTTAACCCTTTGATTCTCTCCCCCTTTGATTCTCTCACCCTATCCACCAGCTTCCTCCAGGAAGTTGGTGGATAGGGTGAGGGAGTCAAAGGGTTAAGTTTTTGCAGTTGGTGGACATGCTGCAGGAGTCCAAGGGTTAATGTGTTCTCGTCTTGATCGTTTTCTGTCAGATTTGATATTTGAAGATGATGGGCAATAGTTGTTTTTCATCAAATTCTTTGCTTCTCAGTATTCTGAAATTCACTATCTCTTCGGCTATCGTTGTTTTTATTTTTATCTTGAAAATGATGCCCACTGATATGGGAGTGGAGTGTAAGATGCATGCACATTTTCCGTAATTGAGAAGTCAGGCTCAAATCTTGAAATGGGATTCGAACATAAGTGCTCTACGACCTCTGCACCTGTCAGACCTTGAATAGTGTATGTACATGTGTTTGTCAAACACAATCTATGCCATCTAGTAGTATGCATTCCGTCGGTAATTGCATAAAACCATTTTGCATTTCACAATCTATGCCATCAAGTAGTATGCTGTCAATCGGTGATTGCATAAAACCATTTTGCATTTCGCTATCTGTGTCATCGGTAGTATGCATCGTCGGTGACTGCATAAAACCATTGCATTTCAAATCTATGCGTCAATTCACAATCTATGCCATCAAGTAATACGCATCCCGTCGGTGATTGCATAAAACCATTTGCATTTCACAATCTATGCCATCAAGTAGTATGCAGTCCGTCGTGATTGCTAAAACCATTTGCTTCACAATCTATGCCATTAATTTCACAATCATACCATCATTTCACAATCTATGCCATCAAGTAATATGCAGTCCGTCGGTGATTGCATAAAACCATTTGCATTTCACAATCTATGCCATTAATTTCAAAATCTATACCATCATTTTCACAATCTATGCCATCAAGTATATGCAGTCCGTCGGTGATTGCATAAAACCATTTTGCATTTCACAATCTATGCCATTAATTTCACAATCTATACCATCAATTTCACAATCTATGCCATCAAGTAATATGCAGTCCGTCGGTGATTGCATAAAACCATTTTGCATTTCACAATCTATGCCATTAATTTCACAATCTATGCCATCAATTTCACAATCTATTGCATCAAGTAATATGCAGTCCGTCGGTGATTGCATAAAACCATTTTGCATTTCACTATCTGTGTCATCGTGTAGTATGCAGTCCGTTACAATAAACACAGTAGAGTACAGCCTGTATTTCTGACATAAAGATGTTAATTAATGTCATTCATTGAATATTGTTACCTGTCCCTTTTGTTAGGGTTGAAAGCAGGCTGGTCGTCACTGATCCATTTAGGTAATATCACTGGGTTCTTCTTTGTCTTTAATCTCGTAGCTATGCATGCTGTGCCATTTGATTGTTCTCTAACCTTTACCACAGTGAGTTGTCTCCAGGTCTTGAGGTAGCCTTCCTGTTTATATGGAGCACTTTCCCCTTCGTTTTGTTTTTAGATACATATATATGAGTATTTATTGGCTAGAATCGTCTACTTTTTTGGGTCGTTTCCACACATTCATATTATTCTTTCTCGTGTTCGTGGTATACCCTATCCTTCAGAATTAGGAGTTGTTGTTTTTTTCAAATTTGTTATTCGTTTTGTTTGGTTGTGGAGTAAACACAACAAACAAGTCAGTTCGACGTACATATACGCTTTAAGTGTTGAGAGTTGAGAGTTTAATTATTAGTCTGGTGTTTTCTTTTGATGTTTTAAAATAAGCAAATAAATAAGATAAATAAAATTTTAGAAATAAACAAGTTTGCAATATCATTCAGTATTCAGTTGTTTTTTGTTGTTTTCTGTATTTTTGTTTGTTTGTTTGTTTGTTTTTCTGGGTTTGTAAAACATGGATCTTCTCTCCTTCACCCACCCACCCCTACTTCCCCTCCCCCCTCTCTCTGTCCGTTTTTCTCTGTCTCTGTCCCGGCCTGTCTGTTTGTCTGTCTCTGTTCTCTCTCTCTCTCTCTCTCTCTCTCTCTCTCTCTCTCTCTCTCTCACTCTCTCTCCCCTCTCTCTCTCTCTGAAAGAGGATATTGAGTATTTGTCTTTATCTACTGTAACCTTTAAATATCCCTAGGGTTGGAAAAATAAAGATATTCTTCCCAGAAATTTCTTACTTCTGTACTGCAAAGCGGTATCGTTTCGCCATATAGTTAATACATTGTATAAATGCATTTGACATTGTTCGTTTTTTTTTTTCTTTTCTTTTATTTTTAAGTAGAGTGTAGTGATTCCTTTGTTTGTTATTCACTTGTACGGTGCTGTAGTTGATTGCATGTTGTGGGTGACTTTATTGGGTTTTGTGAATTTGTCCATCACCAATTTACAGGGACTAATATAACCCCCTCTCTCTCTCTCTGTCTCTGTCTTTGTTCTCTGTCTTTGTCTCTCTCTCTGTCTGTCTGTCTGTCTGTCTCTCTCTCTCTCTCTCGCTCTTGTCTCTTCTTGTCTCTCTCTCTCTCTGTCTTTTGTCTTTGTCTCTCTCTCTCTCTCTCTCTTCTCTCTCTTCTCTCTCTTCTTCTTCTGTCTGTCTGTCTTCTCTCTCTCTCTCTCTCGCTCTCTCTTTCTCTCTCTTCTCTCTTCTCTCTGTCTGTCTGTCTGTTCTCTCTCTCTCTCTCTCTCTGTCCTGTCTCTCTTCTTCTCGTCTCTCTCTTCTCTCTGTCTCTCTCTCTGTCTCTCGCTCTCTTCTCTTCTCTCTCTGCCTGTCTCTTCTCTCGCTCTCTGCTCTCTCTCTCTCTGTCTCTCTCTCTCTCTCTCTCTCTGTCTCTCTCTCTCTCTCTCTCTGTCTCTGTCCTCTCTCTCTCTGCTTCTCTCGTCTCTTCTCTCTGTCTCTCCTCTTCTCTGTCTCTCTGTCTCTCTCTCTTCTGCTCTGTCTGTCTCTGTCTCTCTTCGATCTGTGGGTGTGTGTGTGTGTGTGTGTGTGTGTAAAGGTGTGCACGCGCGCCGGTGTGTGTTGTGTGTGTCTGTGTGTAGATGTCTGTTCTGAGCGCGAGCGTATGTGCACGCTACACAGGATAGATATGTGTATGTGTAAAGAACAAAACTCAGTCGATTAGTTTATTTCTCTTTATATTGTCAGAATGGATGTTGACCATTATTCTGTAATCTTAGTCCGGATCTGTAAAATGTGGTGACCATTAAAGATGTGAGCAAAGATTTCTGGATTTTGCAGATATCTTTCTGGAATGGCAAACACATAATTATTTGGACTTTCTCATCCCCTCCTCAAATAATTTTAGAGAAGAGGACATTGGGTAGTATAGGGACAACAACAAATATAACCTCGTGACTGAAAATCCTCGTTTAGCTGACAATGAATTATCGATCTTCTTTCCTCTTAAAGACTTGATATGAAATACTTTACTGAAACATGAGCTTACCACTTTATGCTTTGTGGCTGCGTCTATGCTAGCTGAATGGATAGTGCAAACTGTGTTGGGTTTGAGAAATTCTACGTGGGAAATAACTCCGTGACTCTCAAGAGTTATGTTACTTAGTTGATATGCGTGTGTGTGTGTGTGTGTGTGTGTGTGTGTGTGTGTGAGTGCGTGCGTGTGTGTGCGTGCGTGCGTGCGTGCGTGCGTGTGCGTGTGTGTCTGCTTCAGCGCTTAGATTTGATTTTATCAAGATTTTGCGCTATATAAATATTGTAATTATTATTATTATGATTATGATATTTAAACAT
>JAPXFY010000029.1:23557288-23584788 GCA_030674185.1 Monoplex corrugatus
TGATGTGAGATGCACTTGTTTAGCTTATTTTCTCTGAAATATGAAACTGTACACGCAAAGTCAGAACAAAATTGAGACAACTGAAATGTGATTTCTAAGAAGAATGTTGAGAGTGCCATGCACAGCATAGTAGAAAAACCGAGACAGTCTTGAAAGAGGCAGACACTAGAAGATCATTAATAAAGAAGATAAGAAAAGACAAGCAACATAAATTTTATAGGACGTTTTATGAGGAAAGAGAAATTAGAGCACGTGGTCACAACAGGAAAGCTTGAGGGAAAGAGAAAACCTACCAGGGAGCAAATATTGGATGGACTTGCAGAGTGGCTGGGGACAGAGAGGGTGGGAGATGTACATGTACTTGCAGCGACAAGGGATAGATTAGTATGGAGGGCCATGATCGCCAACGCCATGCGGCAGGGCACATGATGATGATGATGATGATGATGATGATGATGATGATGTGATTGATGAAACTGTACAAAAAGAGTATACGTACGTCCCCTTAATATGGGCTGGTGGTCTAATCGATAAACCAGTCATTGTGTGTTGAGTATTCAATGTTCAGTCTTCGCATTGTCTCAGGTCTAACTCCTCATGGTGCCCAAGTTTATACACAGAAACACACACACACACATACGCGCGCACACACACACACACACACACACACACACACACACACACACATACATCACACACACACACACACACACACACACACACACACACACACACACACAACACAAACACACAATACACAGACATACATAAACACACACAAACACACGCAAATATACACAAACACAAACACATATACACATACATATACACACAATACACACAAATACACACACAAACACACACACAACACACACATACACAAACACAAACAAACATACAGATACACACATACACACAAAAACACACATAAACATTCACACACATACACAAACACGCACACAAACACACGCAGACAAACACACACACATACACACACACACACAACACACAACACAAACACACAACACACAAACACACAAACACACACACACACCCCAAACACACACAAACACACACAACACAACACAAACACACAAACACAACACACACAACCTATAGCCAGAAATCACTAATTAGCTACCAGGTTGCAGTCATCTGGAACTGTGTTCCTTCATCAGTACGTGTTTGCATTTTTTTTCCACCTGTGTTCAAAATCCGATTAAGAGAAACATATGTATTAGCTAGCGTTAAAATATAATCTCTCTCTCTCTCTCTCTCTCTCTCTCTCTCTCTCTCTCTCTCTCTCTCTCTCTCACACACACACACACACACACACACACACACACACTCTCTCTCTCTCTTATTATCTATCTATCTAACTATATATCTATCTATCTATCTATCTGTCTATGTATCTCTTCCTGTCCTGTCTCTGTCTCTTCCCTGTCTCACTGTCTTTGTTTTTGTCTCTGTCTGTCTGTCTGTCTGTCTCTCTCTCTCTCTCTCTCTCTCTCTCTCTCTCTCTCTCTCTCTGTCCCTGTCTCTGTTCCTGTATTTGTCTCTGTCTTTCTCTCTGTCTCTGTCTCTCTATCTTTGTTTTTCTTGTCTCTGTCTGTCTGTCGTCTGTCTCTCTCTCTCTCTCTCTCTCTCTTCTCTCTTCTTTCTTTGTTGTGTGTGTGTGTGTGTGTGTGTTGTGTGTGTGTTTATGTGTTATGTGTATTGCTTCTTGACATACAGTGTTTGTTATGTGTTTAACTGAATACTGCAGACATATAAACTAAACCCTTTTCCCCCTCCCCTCCCCTCCCCCTCCACTACCCCGTATTTTTTATCCTCCACCAGACGACACAGGGTACGTGTCGGGGTCCAGCACCCACTACTCAGAGCCCTACGGCTGCAGCAGCCAGGAGGGTACCCAGGACAGACCTCGCGGTTCTGCGGGCCGATCCGGAGGGATCCCGGCAGGCAAAGGAGGGGCCACTCCCCAGCCTCCCCGCCTGCCTGACAACCATCCGTGACGTCAAGAAAAGCAGCCTGACAACGTGACGTCATGGGTCTAGGTGACGCACCTCGCTCACTCGCTCGCTCGCTCCCTGGCTGGTTTTTGTGCTTTGCGTCAGTCGCCCATGGCGTGTGCTGTTTGGCTGAGGATAGTTTTTTTTTTTTTTTGGTTGTTTTTTTTTTAATGCGGAATCTGTGTTTAATGACTAAAAGGGAGATTGGATTTTTGACGATTGGTGGTGATTTGGGAGAGAGATAATGTTCAGGTGGGTGAGTGGGGAGGTTAAGGGAATGTGTAAGGGAGCCGTGAGTGGAAAAGTGTCAAGTACAGTGTTCTGAGCTTTTTGTACGTTTTACCTTGAGGACACAGGGTGGGAGTATTAATTACTCTCTTCTTAGCTTTTGTACATTTTTTTGTTTTTGGTTTTTATAATGCATGTGACTTGTTTGTAATATAAAAGGAAAAATAATTGTGGGAAAAAATGTTAAAAAAAACAGAAAATCGGGAAAAAAAAAATATGACACGGCTAACCAAATGAAACCACAGCAAAAAAATTCAGTAACTGAATGTTAAAACACTGACGACTCCCTCACATTCTTTCTCCCAACCCACCTCCATCTTCACAACAACAGCAACAGACTGGAAGAAAAGGACCACGATGTATTTTGAAGTCCACACTTGGTGTGCTTAAATAATTATGGTACCTGTATTTGTATTGATTGTGTGTATGGTTTTTCTTTTTACTCCCTAAGACTGTGTACCATACGATATCCGTTGTGCTGATTTCCAATATGTTCATTTCTCGACATTGTGTGTTAAAGTGATTATGATGAATCATTCTGATTGCTCTCTCTTTCTCTCTGTCTCTCTCTCTCTCTCTGTCTCTCTCTCTCTCTCTGTCCTCTCTCTCCCTCCCTCCCTCCCCTCTCTCTTTCTTTCTCTTCCTGTGGACCTGCTAACATCAAGTAGTGGATTAAAATCAATATAAGTAAAATTGAAGGGACAGGAATGAAAAGAACAGAAAAACGAAAAGTAGAACGAAACAAAATCTGGACTGATTTGCCTATAGGAAAATGTTTGCAAACTTTTGTAAAATCTTGTTGTGCTTTGAAAAATATTCCCAATCAGAATTATAAGATCCTTGAACTCAAAACACGAGCCAGTTCTAATTCACATAACTGTTCACACATGTAGATGGTAGATAAATGGCTGTAAGTATTATATCATAGAGTCTTCATTGATGATTTTTTCATGGAAATGAAACCTTTGTTTTATTCAACCAAAAATTTCGTTCAGTATTAATCAAAACGAAAAAGGGCTATAAAAAATTCGGTCATGAGTGAACATTGGATTCACCCATGCGAAAGTATGACTCGTGAAAATGGCCAATTCAACAAAGTGATTTAATTAATGCAAATATTTCTGTAAATACTGATGTCATTGTTTTGCGTTTTGTAGTACAACGGTTGTATCTAGTCATTTGTGTGCTTATATTCCTTCTCTCGATCAATATTTTCTATTTCAAAATAAAATTAACTTTGTTTAGACGTGAAATGAATTCTGTATGTCAGTAGTGGGTTTTAGAAACAAATTGGATTGTAAAACTTAGTTAGATTCACTGAGTTTATTCACTATTTCACAAGTATACTTCAGGAACTACATTGAAAAAGTTGATTTGGCAAATTCAATTGTTTAGTCGCAAAATATTCTTCAACCAGGAATTCTTTATATCAAAATTGGCATTACTAAATTCAGTTGTATTAGTATTATTTATCTGTCCATAATGAGTTAAGAAAAGAACTTTGAATCAATTTATCTGTTCGTTCAGGTGGTTGTTACAAATATGCAAATGAAACAGAAATCTCAGATTCAGAACGTTCAGTGAGGAATTCGTGATAGCTAACCTAACCCATATCGAATGGCCAAGAATACCGATGTTGTTGTTTATGTGTCTATGATCTGTAACTAATCCTTGTTGAAAGTTGATAAAAATATTAACCATGACTTTACATTATTGTCGGGTGTTACTCGCAACATTATTGTTAGAAAGCTACGTCCTTAAGGTTTATGACGTCACACAATTGTCACTTTGTGACATCACAACTGTTTATGCGGTCACGTCGTGTTACATTATCTCGTTTTGTATCCAGTTAGACTGAATCTTTTAAAAATGTCTTGCTCTGTTTGAAACATGTGAATGAATATGAATGTGTTACATTTTCACAATATTTGTGCAAGTAAACGTGAGTATTCAAACTTGGTAAGTTATAATGGTAGAATGTGTGTGTGTGTGTGTGTGTGTGTGTGTGTGTGTGTGTGTGTGTGTGTGTGTGTGTGTGTGTGTGTGTGTGTGTGTGTGTGGGTTGTCTGTTTCTGTGTGTGTGTGTGTGTGTGTGTGTGTGTGTGTGTGTGTGTGTGTGTGTGGTGTGTGTGTGTTTGTGTGTGGTTGTGTGCAAATGCAGATAACAAGTTGATTTGCATCAACACGTTTCGTCGGGAGTTGGCGAGAGTGCCATGATGAAATCCTTTTATTTTTTCAGACACACAGTTGTACGATGTGATTGTGACACTTAGCTAGAGTTGAGAATGGTCATTTTTGTATCAGTAGATTTCGGAGAGATGGTGGACATAGCTGGTTTTGTGTTGTTTGAAAATGCTTTGACGTGGCATTATATCATTTGATGGGGGCTTTTCTCGTCTTTTGAAAAATGTGTGGTAGCTGATTCCCCCCCCTCCCCCCCCCCACCCCCGCACATAGTCAAATGTATGATTGTATGTATTCACTTACGCACACACTGACACACACACACATACATTCTCTGTCTTTGTGTCTCTTTCCAGTATCTCTCTCTCTCTCTCTCTCTCTCTCTCTTCTGTCTGTCTGTCTGTCTCTCTCTCTCTCTCTCTCTCGCTCTCTCTCTATCTCTCTCTCTCTCTCTCTCTCTCGCTCTCTCTCTTCCTGTCCCCCTTCTCTATCAGTCTGTCTCTCTCTCTTTCTCTCTCTCTCTCTCTTCTTCTCTCCCCTCCTCTCTCTCTCTCTCTCTCTCTCTCTCTCTCTCTCTCTCTCTCTCTTTAGTCTTCTGTCTCTGTTTTTTGGCTAGTTTTGACTCCCCTTCTCTCTCCCTGTCTCTCAGTTTCTCTTTTCCTGTTTCTATCTTTGTCTGTCTTCTGTCTGTCTGTCTGTCTGTCTTAATCTTTCTTGAATAAACTCCAAATTGTTTCTCTCTGTCTCTGTCCGTCTGTCTCTTGCTTGCTCACTCACTCGCTCAATTGCACACACATTAATTTACAAGTCTGAGTCAACGCTTTGCTGATGTGTATATTGTGTTAGTCACAGTTCGTGTCTTTCTTTTTTGTGTAAATAGTTTTTATGTGATATGAAGAGCTGTCTCTTTGCTAGATTTAACTGCTGTTTGTAGTCTTTCTTCTGTCATTCTTCTTCTTCTTCTTTCTTTCTTTATCAGTGTGTACACGCAAGTTGATTGACTGTGAGCATTTCATATTGGTCAGAGAATTGAGATGCAATGTCTTTTGCTTTGTTCGTTTAATATGTATAACACATTTTGGACATCATTTTCATCTGTCGTGTATGCAAATATTTGCTTGTTTATCTCTCTGTCTCAGTCTCCCTGTCTCTGCAGTCTGTCTCTTGTCTATCTGCCTGTCTCTGTCTCTGTCTGTCTGTCTCTCTCTCTCTCTCTCTCTCTCTCTCTCTTTCTTTCTCTCTCACTGTCTGTCTGCCCGTCTGTCTCTCGCTCTCGCTCTGTCTTCTCTTCTCTTCTTCTCTCTCTCTCTCTTTCTTTCTTCCTCCCTTTCTCTCTCTCCCCTCTTTCTGTGGTCATTTTTTGAACAAGATTTTCATGAAAATGTGTTCTGTGATTGGTACGTTATAATATTATTCATATACACCAACTTTTTACAAAAAATCTGTTTTGATGATCTTGTAAATAGTAGCGAATCATCAATGTACATACTACGTTTGGAACTTCTGGCATTAGTGCGTGTAGTTCTGTGTAGGATTGCACACTTTTGTTTTTGTGTCAAACATCAAAAAAACGAAAGTCTGTATTTTGGATTTAGGCCATTTCGTGTGCGAAATGATAGCAGATTTTTGGATTGCCAGTAAGCCTTTGAAGGAGACCTGTGGATTTCACTGGCTCCTGGATGGAGTTGGTGGTCCTTTGTTTGTCTACAGAGTGGACGGGATCTGCTTCAGTCTGTTTACAGAGAGACAGAACGTGGATTATTTTTGTGTGATTGTTAGAAGTTGATGTCTATTTCCCGCTTGTGTATTTGATTGGTCCTTGGGCAGAATTCTTTAGAGGATGACGATCCCTTCTGCATTTAGATGTAAGGAATTACTGAAGTCCAGCTGTTTTGTAGAGAAAGTATGGCAGTGGATTTCTGGACACAAATCCTAGGAATGATATCTCTTTTATTGTTTTCAAGTTTGTTTCCTGTACGTTGCCATATTTCATCCATGCTGGAATGAATTTACCATTTCTTTTTTTTTTTTTTTTTTTGTCTTTTTTCCTGTTGTCTTTTTTGACCTGTGCCCTGCAGAGTCGTGACTCCACTTATTGAAACAACAGACTAGTGTGTTTGTAGTTTTGATGATTTTTGTACTGAACTGTGTGTACGGTTTAAGTCCAGTGAACCCTCCTCTATCAAACCATTTCTGTCTTGGTGTACCCTTTCTTTTCTTTATCTTCTTATTCTTCCATTAAGGATGTTTTGTAGATCTGTTGGTCTGTGGTACAGAAAAGCCATATCAGCTTCTGTCTTTCTCCTGTGAACCGATGTTCACAAAGTTCTGTAATTTGTTAGATTTTGTCCTGGACTTCTGGAATAGTACTCTGATCCACGAGTGGAATGTCATGGATATTGTAGCACCATCTAATTTCCAGTGCATGCGGTCTTCTCTTCGTGTCCATTCTTTTTGTCGTTGTTTTTGTCAAACTTTTCTGATTAGTTGGTCAGTTCTTCGTGCAGTGTTTGGCAAACACTATTACTTCCATGTTGCAGGATTGTCAGTATTTTTCATTCATTCTTTAGATCTTTTGTACGTCCAGGGCGTCTTTTATGATCCGTTTAACAAACATGTTTTTCAACAACAACAAAAATACAAAAAAGCAAACAATCTTGCCACAATTCACCCGAGGCGTCGAACCATTCTTTGAGGGCGCCATTATAAAGATTTGGTGGCCTTGTCATACAGATTTCTATCACTTGTATTGAGTTGCAAATTGCTGCTGTTGCTGTACTGCTTCGTGAAGGCCTCTAGCAAACATACCTCACTCAGTCAAACGCCTTTTTCAAAACCAGTAGAGATATGGTAGATGTTCTATTGGTGTTCCTGAGATGTATGTAGAAATGAATCAGAACTTTAAGAATTATTTAGTTTTTCTTATATTTTTCACTCAGAAGCTAGATTGTTGTCAAATTGTGCATGTGTCAGTCTGTTAAGGGTCATTTCAAGCATGAGTTTGCTGCAGGGCTATCAGACCAATGGTTCTGTAATCAGTATTGTTGTATGTTGTTCCTCTTTGGTAGTGAGATTACGTGGACTGAATCCACGATAGAGATGACTTTCCCGTTTTCCGCTGCTAAGCGTATATGGCTTTTAAGATATCAATCATAGATTCTCCTCCAGCTTGGATAAGTTCTTCTGGAATGTTGTCAGTAGCGAAACAATGTTTCCTTCTTCTTGGATTTGACTGTTGCCTCATCTTCTGTGAGAAATGGACACGCAAAAATAAAGGGTTGGAGCGAAACAGCAAGAAGACTGAAGTCATAGTAATCACTAAAACATGAAATGCCCTCAAGCAAAATAACAGCAAATGGCACAACTTTGAGACAGGTTGATAAGTTTAAATATCTGAGAACGGTCATCTCACTAGATGGCATATGCACGTCAGAAATAGCCAGCAGATTCGGCAGAAACAAAAAAGTATTCAAGAAGATGAAAAGCGTCATTACCATTAAATGCCTATCAATTAACTTCAGGAAGAGAGTTCTTGAATGTTATACAGAATTGATGCTGTTATACGGTTGTAAGGCGTGGACAGTCAACACGCAAAGCCAGAACAAGATTGAGGCAGCCGAAATGTGGTTTCTAAGAAGAATATTGAGAGTTCCATAGACAGCAAAGAAAACAAACGAGACAGTCTTGGTAGAGGCAGACAAGGACGAAGATTAGGAAAAGGACAAGGAACATTTATAGGACATTTTATGAGGAAAAAGGAATTTGAGCACCTGGTCACAACAGGAAAGCTGGAGGGAAAGAGAACACCAGGTATACCCAGGGAGAAAGTATTGGACGGACTGGCAGGGTGGCTGAGGACAGAGAGGGTGGAAGATGTACTCGCAGCGACAAGGAATAGATGCATAATGGAGGGCCATGATCGCCAACGCCATGCAGCAGGGCACTTGATGATGATGGATGATGATCGTCTGTGAAAGTTGAGGACAGTTTGGTACTTCCTGATTATCGCTGATTTTATGTATGAAAGTGAAGAACAGGGCTGTCTGTCCATCGTTGTGCTGATGCTTCCGTCTTCTGTGAGACATTAGGTTTATTTCCTGCATTTTGGGTTTGTAGTGGTTTAGTTTGATGAGCACTTTCTTGCCAGAAATGCCTTTTCTCCTGTTTTTGCTCAGGTTTTCCTCATTTCATTGCACTGGCCTTATGACCATCCAGTCTGTTTCCTTTTGTTTTGCTCATGCTTTTGCATATGTCGCGGTTTAGCCCACTGCCTTTTTTCAGTGTCTCTGTTTTTTACCCAGGTTTGTAATGTTTATTTTTCTCTTTCTTCTGTTGGTGGGTATACTAAGAAAAATTCTTTCACACAGGTTTCTGATTTTTTTTTCTCTTTCTTCTGTTTGTATGTGCACTGAGAAATAATTCTTTCACACAAGTTTGTGATGTATTCTTTTTCTTTTTATTCTGTTCGTATGTATACCTAAGGTGTTTTTCAGTCACTCCAGATTGTATTCTGATGGTTTTCTGTCAGTGCCACGTCTGACAGTGAATGGATCTTGGATGGAATTGTTATAATGATTTTCATGAAGGATCTCACAGGTACCATTCCTAAGCCAGCGACGAAGTTACAGAGTTCCAACTTCCAGTCTTCAAGCATGGTCACATGGAGGGTACATTTGCCCCAAATGTGGTTGGCACAAATTTAGCTTGGTATGTCTTGATCTTTCAGTGCCAGACTCGAAGTGCTAATGGAAAGGTTGAAGGAAAGATCTCTCTTAAAACCTGCACAGCGCTGCTACCTAGGTGCACACATCAAGAAATTGATATTGCTTGTTTATTGATGATGGTCTGACATTAAATTAGCTTGACATTTGAGTGTGTTGCTCTATCTCTCTGTCTCTGTCTTTGTCTATCTCTGTCTCTCTCTGCCTCAGTCTCTCTGTCTCTGTCTTTCTTCTCTGTCTGTCTCTGTCGGTCTCTCTGTCTCTGTCTTCTCTGTCTCTCTGTCTCTCTGTCTCTGTCTCTCTCTCTCTCTCTCTCTCTCTCTCTCTGATGAATACTTTCTGTCCACTGTCCAAGACATGTTTATGATGTGCACGTCAGTAGTTATGCTATAAAATAGTGTTATGTGTCTGTACAGACAGTGTGATATATTTATGTCATATGAGCAATCTTAAATGTATAGTAGTGTGTCACTGTCATTGTCTAATATCAACATATATATATATAATCAGATGTGTTTGTACAATAATTGGTGTTTTGATGAAATGGTTACTGTGGTATTTTTACGCTGCCATTTATAAATTATTCTGTGTGGAATGATTTCAGATTTTGGCAATTTTTAATGTCTTTATTTTTTTGTTTTTTTTTCTACTTTTGCATTTGTTTATATGTGTGTGCTTGTGTGTGATTGTAGAGATTTCATTTTTGTATTCATGCATTCATTCATTCATGCATTCATTCATTCATTCATTCATTTATTTATTTATTTATTTGTTTATTTTTTATTTATTTATTTATTTATTTATTTATTCACACATTCGTTCATTTATTTATTTATTCATTTATTTATTTATTTACGATTTGTTTATTTATTCATTTGTTTGTTTATTTGTTTGTTTGTTTATTGGTATGTTTACGTATTTGTTTCTTTATTTGTGTTTGTTTATTTGAGCTTGTTCATTTATTCATTTGTTTGTTTGCTTATCTGCTTGTTTATAATGTTTTTCATGTATGTGTGTATGTGCGCGCGTGCACATGCAAATGCCTATTTGTTATGAGTTTGCTGAATCATTCGATTATTCATTCATATATTTTCTGTTTTTTTCCTCTTTGTGCCTCTTTTATTCTTTGTTAAACATTTTTTTTCCTGTGCCTCTGCTTTCATTTCGTTGGAAATATCGTTGTGCCTCTCTTTTTTTTTTTTTTTTTTTTTTGATTCAGGACTTTGTTTTGTGCCTGTGTTTATTTGTTTATTTTTATTTTTTGTTGAAATTGATTATTTGAATATTGATTTGTTATCTGACTGCTTGCTTGGTTTGTTGACTCATTTGTTCTTTATATTTGTTGAATTAATGAAAACAATTGTTTCATCTATTTTGTTAAGTTTGTTCTAAGTTGGTTTGTAATTCATTTCATTCACCTGTTACTGAGTTAATTATTGAATGGTTACATTTATTCGGTCATTTGAATCATTTATTAGTTCTCTCCATTTCGTTGAACTATTATCATTATTATTGATTCATTGTATATTTCATCGATTGATTGCTGGCTTGGCTGCTTGTCATGTTTGATTGATTGATTGGTCATTATTTCGTCTGTTGGTTGATCATTCTTTCGTTTATGTGTTGAATTATTTTTTGAATCACTTGTGTTTTTGCACATCTCGACTTACTCGTATACCAGGGTTGGGAATGCACTTAAACGTTACGATGACTAAACAGATATCGCACATTTCTTGTACATATTAAGTGTGATGCATTCATTAACATATTACCTAGGTATTTTCACTCTGTTCAGTACATTTGTACCGGGATGTGGGAGATGAGACATGGTTAGGAAGGACAATTCAGTAAGAGTGTATTTGCCTCTCGTGAAGCTACTTGCTGAAGATCTGTGATTTTTAAGGAAGTGGATACTGAGCTGGAAATTCTCCCAGTTGTAACGTGTATTCTATTTATTGGTCGATACACGATTTGTGCAGTCATGGTCACAGGTAATGTATAAATTGTATTGGTCAAATACGTTTGAAAATAGGACCTGTAGAGATCAGCTTAGCTGATCGAGTTTCTTTAACACATTATTTGATTTTTGGTACGCCAGGACCAAGACACAAAAGGCCTACTCTGATCACTCGTACAGACGTGGAATTAGTGTGATATAAACTTCAGTTGACTTTATCATAAAAGTGAATTCAGTGCTGAGTTATTTCTCTAATCTTTTGCTTTCATGTTAGCTTCAAAGAATAACCAGAAACGCTTTCCCAAAAATTGGAACAACACAAAAATTGTCGCTTTGTCGCATTATGTTTTCTGGGATGTAAATGGCTGAAATTTGGACCTTATCCTTTACAATCTTTCTCTTTTAAAAAAAAAGTTGGTTGATGTATTTATTGACCTTTTCCAGTCTCCCTCTTTGGAAGAGTTGGTTTATATTTTTATTTATCATCAGAGTGAGAACCTTTTGAGGCTGTGTCAACGTATTGTGCTCTAATTCCACGACAGAAGGCAAAAAAAAACCTCATGGATACTTTTCGTGGTGTTTCTTTCTATACCTTTTCTTCTTTTTATTTATTTATTTTTTTTATTAAAAGTGCCTCATGTGTGTCGTGTAGCAGTTCTGTGTCTAGTGTGGCCAGTACGGTTACTAGCATTCAGGTGTCGGTCTTTCAACTCGCTAACTTCACCATTTTGTGTGTCTGCTTGCGTGTAATGTTAGCTGCATGCTGTTTTGAAGATAACACAACCAGCACTTACTGTTGTGACGAACAGCTTCATCCAACAGCACCGCGACCCTCCCACCCCCCCCTCCCAAGAACAGCTCTATGATATGTTTTCCATCCCTTGAAACGCTCATACCAATACAGTTTTGCTGCAATGAACGTTCACTTCTAACAGTGCAGCCACACCTGAAAAATAACGTCCTGTTTTGCCAAATTTCAGACACAGAACAAATTGCACAGTGGTGTTCATTTGTTAAAGCAAAAGTACAAAACACCACCACCACCACCACCACCACCACCTCCACCACCACCATTATCATCATCATCACCCAATAGAACTGTATTATGTTTATCAAGACCTAAACAAAACGAACCTCGTTGTGTGTTGTTAAACAATCAAAACAAATCATCATGGAAAACCAACTTAAACGAAAAGCAAGATCTCCGAAGTTTCAAAGCAACACAAAACAACAGAACTGAAAAGTTACAAAACCAAACTCAAGTTCATGTTATGTTGTTTTTAGATGTGAATCGACAATAAACCTGCTGTATCTTGTGCGAAGAAACAATAAAGAGATCTGGTGAAATTAGATACGACACTACTGTTCTAAATCAAACGCTTTTACGATATCGATGTTACTATTGTATCCAAGAAATACTTATAAAAAGTCTTCAAGACTAAAATTGTAGAAATCTGTATTATGATAATCTGTATTCACTTTCCATGTTACCGTGTTCAATTCGTGTTATATGCACATTAGCATATTCCGCAGTAATTATCTATCAAAAATATCAGTAGTCATGGGTCGTTGTTTTTTAATCTCCTAGATAAGGGTTTTTTTCCTTTTTGAAAACGAGAGGGGGGGGGGGGGCGTTTGTGAGTGCTAGATGTGAATTTTAATTCAAATCGTGTGTGTGTGTGTGTGTGTGTGTGTGTGTGTGTGTGTGTGTGTGTGTGTGTGTGTGTGTGTGTGTGTGTGTGTGTGTGTGTGTGTGTGGTGTGCGTGTGTGTTTAAAGACAGACAGACATATAGATTCTTCAGGATTCCATAAATGTAATTTTATCATTTTTATTCAAATGTATTTTCCCATTGGTTTTGTCAAATGCATTATTGGTAAATGGAGCATTTCAATTTTTGTTAATTTTATTTTCTCTGTACTGGTGATCAGTTTTGCCAAATTCAGATTGTATAATCATTCAGTCAAAATGGGACAAAGAAGGCTACAATATTAATGATTTATTGATGTGAAGATTATTTTAAGCGTCACAGTTTCCACGGAAGATGAGTAAGTCGAGATAAAATGCAAGGATATAATAATTTTTTTTAAAAAAAGGATTAATCTACTGTTTCGGGAATACTTTCCTTCTCTTCAATAAGACTTTTTGTTGCCATCTGTCATTGTATGAGAGGAAAGGATATTTTTGGTATGGCCTGATCAGTCTATGAAAATGTTGTAATACACAGCACATTCACAAACACATGAACTATTTAGACATATTTATCATACATCCACGGTGTTACACATACGACTGACAATATGTGTCTGTGTGTGGTGTTTTTCTTTTTCCAGATCATCTTGCATTCAAAGCTATCATATATTTATTTTATTTTTTTACCTTGTCATATCGTAGCTATTATCCTTTTTTAATACATTCATTTATTTTATCATAGCTTTATGTTTTTATAATCTCTCTATATAACAACAAAAAATCTTCTATATAACAACAAAATTGCAGATTGTTTCGTTTGAATTGTAGCCGAAATGGCGTTCGGAATTTCATTATCATGCACCTTCTGCAGAAACCTGTGGTTATGTACAGAGCTGTGTGTTTGGTTTTTGCAGCTTCATTGCTTTGAGAATTTCTTGGTTTTATTTTTGTTTTTTGTTTTTTTTAATTAATTAATTAATTTATTTTTATGTTTTATCCCTTGCTGCCACAGCTCTTCTTAGCACTGTTGTGATTTCTTGTACAAGTAATAAAGGTTTATGTCTCTTGCTTTGGAGTGGCTGGTCTTTTGAATTTGGGTATGGCTCCGTACGGATGTGTCTCTGTTTTTCTCTGTCTCTGTCTCTGTCTGTCTGTGTCTCTGTTTCTCTCTCTTTCTCTCTCTCTCTCTCTCTCTCTCTCTCTCTCTCTCTCTCTCTCTCTCTCTGTGTGTGTGTGTGTGTGTGTGTCTGTATCCCTCTCTCTCGGTCTCTCTCTTTCTCTCATTTTTTTCTCTCTGTCTGTCTCCCTCTCTCTGTCTCTCTCTTTCTCTCTCACTCTGTCGGCCTCTCTCTCTCTCCTCTCTCTTTCTCCCGTCCCCCCTCTCTCTCCCTCTCTCTTTCTTTCTCTGTCTGTCTGTCTCTCTCTCTCTCTCTCTCTCTCTCTCTCTCTCTCTCTCTCTCTCTCTTTCCGTTCTGTCTGCGTTGTAGAAAAGCCAGAAACACGCGAATCTTTTTTAAATATTGTATTTTCCTGTATTTCTACTTTCTGAATTATGTGTATTAAGTCCAACCACAACTTCAACATCTAACCACGGACATAATTCTGTCCAACCACATCAGGAAGTCCGACCACAAAATGACATAATTTAGTCCAGCCTTAACATAATTTGGTCGGACCACAACATCATATAGTCAAATATAGTCAAACCACATCAAGTTTAGTCCAACCACACAACATGATTTATCCCAATTAGCCCTGATATGGCTCTACGCAGTTGGCTGGGCTTTAAGCAAAAATACGAATAGAGTACGAATTTAACCCAACCACCAGATCGTACCAGTCCAAACGAAAGATGAACTATAACCTCCAACAATTAAATCATTTACTTCAACCACAACACAATCTGCTTCAACCTTCAACTACAGCATCCAGTCACAACGTGATGTAATCTCTACCCATAACATAATTTAGTTCCACCACAAGATATTTTAGTCCAAACACGACATAATTATTTACAGCACAATATACTTTAGTTTAACTGCAACATCATTTAGTGCAACTAGAACATAATGTAGTCAACAATAATATAATTTTTAGTCAGGCACAACATGATTCAGTCCAAGCACAACATAAGTTAGTCCAAGGACGCCATACTTCAGTCCAAGCACAACATGATTCAGTCCTATCACATCATTCAGTCCACTCACAATATAATTAAGTCCAGGCACAACATAATTCCGTCCAAGCACAAATGCAGTCCAATTACAACAGAATTTAGTCCAAGCACAACATAATTCAGTCTACTTACAACATAATTCAGTCCAAGCACAACAGAATTCCGACCAAGCATAACATAATTCAGTCCAACCACAACATAATTCAATCCAACCACAAAATTATTCAGTTAACCACAACATAATTCAGTCGAAGGACATCATAATTCAGTCGAAGCATAACATAATTCAGTCCAACCACAACATAATTCAATCCAACCACAAATTATTCAGTTAACCACAACATAATTCAGTCGAAGGACATCATAATTCAGTCGAAGCATAACATAATTCAGTCAATGCACAACATCATTCTGCCCAAACACAACATAATTCAGTCCAAACACAACATAATTCAGTCTAAACACAACATGATTCAGTCCAATCAAACATAATTCAGTCCTATCCAAACATAATTCAGACCAAGCAAAACATAATTCAACTCAAGCACAACATAATTCAGTCTGACTACAACATAATTCAGTCCAACCAAAACATAATTCAACTCAAGCACAACATAATTCAGTCCAAGCAAAACATAATTCAGTCCATGCACAACATAATTCAGTCTGACTACAACATAATTCAGTCCAAGCACAACATAATTCAGTCTGACTACAACATAATTCAGTCCAAGCACAACATAATTCAGTCTGACTACAACATAATTCAGTCCAAGCAAAACATAATTCAACTCAAGCACAACATAATTCAACTCAAGCACAACATAATTCAGTCCAAGCACAACATAATTCAGCCCAAGCACAACATAATTCAGTCCAAGCACAACATAATTCAGTCCAAGCACAACATAATTCAGTCTGACTACAACATAATTCAACTCAAGCATAACATAATTCAACTCAAGCACAACATAATTCAGTCCAAGCACAACATAATTCAGTCCAAGCACAACATAATTCAGTCAAAACACAACACAATTCAGTTCATGCACAACATAATTCAGTCCAAACACAACATAATTCAGTCAAAACACAACACAATTCAGTTCATGCACAACATACTTCAGTCAAAACACAACACAGTTTAGTCCAACTACAACATAATTCAGTCCAATCACAAAATAATTCAGCCCAAGCACAACATAATTCAGTACAACTACAACATAATTCAGTCCAGTCACAAGATAATTCAGTCCAACCACAACATAATTCAGTCCAACCACAACATAATTCAGTCTAACCACAACATAATTCAGTCCAGCCACAATATAATTCAGTCCAACCACAATATAATTCAGTCCAACCACAACATAATTCAGTCTAAGCACAACATAAGTCAACCACGACGCACTTCAGTCCAACCAGTTAATAATTTATTCCAACCAGTCAATAATTTATTCCAACCACAACATGATTTATTCCAACCACAACATGATTCATTCCAACCACAACATGATTCATTCCAACCACAACATGATTCATTCCAACTACAACATGATTCATTCCAACCACAACATGATTTATTCCAACCACAACATGATTTATTCCAACCACAACATGATTTATTCCAACCACAACATAATTCATTCCAACCACAACATGATTTATTCCAACTACAACATAATTCATTCCAACCACAACATGATTTATTCCAACCACAACATGATTTATTCCAACCGCAACATGATTTATTCCAACCACAACATAATTCATTCCAACCACAGCATGATTTATTCCAACCACAACATAATTCATTCCAACCACAACATGATTTATTCCAACCACAACATAATTCATTCCAACCACAACATAATTCAGTCCAACCACAACATGATTTATTCCAACCACAACATGATTTATTCCAACCACAACATAATTCATTCCAACCACAACATAATTCATTCCAACCACAACATAATTCAGTCCAACCACAACATGATTTATTCCAACCACAACATGATTTATTCCAACCACAACATAATTCATTCCAACCACAACATAATTCATTCCAACCACAACATGATTTATTCCAACCACAACATAATTCATTCCAACCACAACATAATTCAGTCCAACCACAACATGATTTATTCCAACCACAACATGATTTATTCCAACCACAACATAATTCATTCCAACCACAAATAATTCAGTCCAACCACAAATAATTCAGTCCAACCACAAATAATTCAGTCCAACCAGACTATGATTCAGTCCAAGCACTACATCATTTGATCCAACCACAACTTAATTCGGTCAAAGCACAACATAATTCATTCCAACCACAAAATAATTCGGTCCAAGCACAACATTTTTAGTCCAAGCACAACATAATTCAGCCCAAGCACAAAATTTTCAGTCCAAGCACAACATAATTCAATCCAACCAGAACATAATTCAGCTTAAGCACAACATAATTCGGTCCAAACACAACATAATTCAGCCCAAGCACAACGTAATTTAGTTCAACCACAACGTTATTCAGTCCAAGCACAACATGATTCAGTCCAACTTGAACATAATTCAGTCAAAGCACAAAATAATTCAGTCCAATCACAACAAATTCAGTCCAACCAGAACATATTTCAGTCCAACCAGAACATAATTCAATCCAAGCCATCATAAATCAATCCAATCACAACATTATTCAGCCCAATCACAACGTAATCCAGCCCAAACACTACATAATTCAATCCAACCACAACATTGTTCAGTCCAACCACAACATTATTCAATCCAAGCACAACACAATCCAGTCAAAGCACAACATATTTCCAAGCAAAATATAAGATCCAAAACAAGTTTGACTGCCCGCGCCCAAGCAAACACAAACCAGAAGAACAAGAAAACCAATGTAAGCTCGTATCCAACGAGACAAAACAAAACAAGCGCAAATTTTTGACCAACTAGCCTTTGTCAAGCTCGAACGCACGGTCACAGACAGATCACAGACACCAAACAATGGATAATAAAAACGGGACTAAAAACTTCCCTGCCGCCTCGTCCAGTGGGTAAGAAATATAATTAATCCAATTATAACATAATTTAGTCCAAGCACAACGTACTTTAGTTTTAGAACAACACAATTCAGTCCGACCACAACATTCTTCAGTCCAACTACAACATAATTCAGTCCAGCCACAACAAAATTAAGTCCAGTCAGAGCGTCATTCAGTCTAAGAACAACACATTTCAGTCCAACTACAACATCATTCAGCCCAAGCACAAAATAATTCAGCCCAAGCACAACAGAATTCTGTCCAACAACAACAGAATTTGGTCTAAGCACAACAAAATCCAGTGCAACCACAACGTAATTCAGTCCAATCACAACATAATTCAGTCCTTCAGTCTAAGCAAAACACAATTCAGTCCGAGCACAAAATAATTCAGTCCGAGCACAACATAATTCAGCCCCTCACAACATAGTTGAGTCCAAGCAAAACATAATTTAGTCGAAGTACAACATGATTCAGTCCAACCACAACATAATTCAGTCCGACCACAACATAATTCAGTCTGACCACAACATAATTCAGTCCAACCACAACATAATTCAGTCCGACCACAACATAATTCAGTCCGACCACAACATAATTCAGTCAGACCACAACATAATTCAGTCCGACCACAACATAATTCAGTCAGACCACAACATAATTCAGTCTGACCATAACATAATTCAACATAATTCAGTCCAACCACAACATAATTCAGTCCGACCACAACATAATTCAGTCCAACCAGAACATAATTCAGGCCAACCATAACATAATTCATTCTAAGCACAACATAATTTAGTCCAGGAACAACACAAGTCAGCCCAAGGACAACAAAATTCAGTCCAGGCATAATATAATTCGGTTCAAGCACAACATAATTCAACCCAAGCACAACATACTCAGCCTAAGCACAACACAATTCAGTCCAAGCAAAACATAATTCAGTCCAAGCACGGAATAATTTAGTCCACACACATAATAATTCAGCATAACCACAACATAATTCAGCCCAACCACAACATAATTCAGTCTGGCCATGACATAATTCAGTTCAACCACAACATAATTCAGTCCGACAAAAACATAATTTAGTCCAGCCAGAACATGAATCAGTCTATTCAAAACATAATTTAGTCCATGCACAACATGATTTAGTCCATGCACAACATAATTTAGTCCAGCCACAACATAATTCAGCCCAAGCACAACATAATTCAGTCCATCCACAACATAATTCAGCCCAAGCACAACATAATTCAGTTGAACCACAACATAACTCAGCCCAAGCACAAACATAATTCAGTCCAAGCACAACATAATTCAGTCCTACCACAACATAATTCAGTCCAAACACAAAATAATTCAGTCCTATCCAAACAGAATTCAGCATAACCAAAACATAATTCAGTCCAACCACAACATGATTGAGTCCAACCACAACATAATTCAGTCCAATCACACCATAATTTAGTCCAAGCACATCATAATTCAGTCCAAGCAAACATAATTCAGTCCAACCACAACATGAGTTAATCAAAGCACAACATAATTCAGTCCAACCACAACATGATTGAGTCCAACCACAACATAATTCAGTCCAATCACATCATAATTTAGTCCAAGCACATCATAATTCAGTCCAAGCAAACATAATTCAGTCCAACCACAACATGATTTAGCCCAAGCACAACATAATTCAGTCCAACCACAGCATAATTTAATCCAACGACAACATGGTTCAGACCAAGCACAACATTATTCAGTCCAAGCACATTATAATTTAGTCCAACCACAACATAATTTAGTCCAACCACAACATAATTTAGTCCAACCACAACATAATTTAGTCCAACCACAACATAATTTGGTCCAAGCATAACATAATTTAGTCCAACCACAACATAATTTAGTCCAACCACAACATAATTTGGTCCAAGCACAACATAATTCAGTCCAACCGCAACCTCATTCAGTCCACGCACAACATAATTCAGTTCAATCATGACATAATTCAGTCCAACTAAACATAATTCAGTCCAAGCACAACATAATTCAGTCCAGCCACAACATAATTCAGTCCAACCACAATACAATTCAGTCCAAGCACAACATGATCTAGTCCAAGCACAACATAATTTGATCCGAAGACAACAAAATTCAGTCCAGCCACAACATAATTCAGCATAACCACGACATTATTTAGTCCAAGCACAACATAATTCAGTCCACACACAACATATATCAGTTCAACCAGAACACAATTTAGTCCAAGCACAAAATAATTCAGTCCAACCACAACATAATTAAGTTCAAGCACAACATACTTTTAGTCCAACTGGAACATAATTCAGTCCGAACCAGAACATAATTTAGCCCAAGCACAACATAATTCAGTCCAACCTCGTCATAATTCAGTCCAACCACAAGATAACTTAGTGCAATCTCCAATATCTCAGGTTAAATGTCCGCAGATCCGTAAATGTCCGAACCTTGTTCGCGTATATATTATACACATAGAACATAAACTGGGGCCTCAGTAGCTCAGTTGGTGTGAGTGTCGGATTCACATGCCAATGGTTGTGATTTCGAATCCCAGGGTACGCTACATTAAAACTGGCCATCTCACTGTCCCCATCTTAACATCATTGTTGCTCTGATGGTGTCAGTATAGGATTAGATAAGCCCCCCCCCCCCTTTCCCCCATTTCTCCGGATATTTATTCCCGTCGGCCATATCACCTGAGGTGGGTGCTGACATAAATACTGAACCAAATCAATCAATTAATCAAACTGTGCACGTTAAAGATCATGTAAGCCATATCAGTTTCTGGTGGCTTGTGGAAACATGAAGACACCCACTATACAAGCATGCCGAAGACGCAGTATGCAGACTGTGCAGCACCATAGTGCCTACACAGTGTGGGTAAACCAGCGCGCATACACGTGTCCTAGAAAAAATGGGAACTCTAAACAAACAGATAAATAAATGTTTTAAAAAATTCAAACATATAAGCATGTATATCTTTGACACAGAATCACTATTTCAGGCAACAACGAGAGAGAGAGAGAGACAGAGACAGAGACAAAGAGAGAGACAGAGACAAAGGGAGACAGATAAAGAGACAAAGAGGGACAGAGACAGAGACACAGAGAGACCGAGAGAGAAAAAGGCAGAGACAGAGAGACAGGCAGACAGTCAGACAAACAGTCAGTCATACAAGACAGACAGAGACAGAGACTTAGAGAAACAGAGACTGAGATAGAGATACAGAGAAAGAAAGACAGAGAAACAGAGAGAGGGGAGAGAGACAGACAGAAAGACAAACACAGACAGACAGACTGAAGAGAAACAGAGACTAAGGGAGAAAGAGAGAGAGAGAGAGAGAGGGACAAGGAAGGCGACGGGAGACAACATTTTAAAGGGAGACAATGCTTCGGTCTAATGCCTCCTACTTTGGGTCATAGTTGTTACCCTTTAGCTAATACAATATCGTTCCACATAACCAGGCTTGCTCGCACGAACGCACACACACACACACACAAACACACACACCACACACACACACACACACACACACACACACACACACACACACACACACAAACACTCACACAAAACACACACACACACACACACAAACAAACACACACACACATCACACACACATACACCACACACACACACACACACACACACACACACACACACACACACACACACACACACACACACACACACACAGATCTCTGTGGTCGCCTGTGGTTGAAATTAATAACAACAAACAAGAAAAACTGGAAAAACATGGAAAAAAACTCCACTTTTTATCAAACAGGCGATACCCTAGCACGTCCCCCAAACTGAAACCCACTGCTCGCAACAGTACAATCTAACGACAGCAGTGCAACGCAGGACAAAATCACTTTTGATCCACCCAGAACACCCGATATTCAAAAACAAGTGGAACCCCCAGAAGCACAACCCAAGGTGGCAGGACTCCCTTTCTCATGCAGGGTCTGTGGAAAAGTGTGTGCCTCTAGGGTCGGTATTTGTGTCCTACATGAAGACCCACACCAAGCGATAAACGGACCAGAATACCCACTAATCTCACGTGAAGACCCACATCATCATCATCATCATCATCAAGTGCCCTGCCGCATAGCGTTGGGGATCATGGCCCTCCTTATGTATCTGTCCCTTGTTGCCACAAGCACATCTTCCACCCTCTGTGTCTTCAGTCACTCTGCAAGTCCGTCCAATATTTTCTCCCTGGGTCTACCTGGTGCTCTCTTTCCCTCCAGTTTTCCTGTTGTGACCAGGTGCTCAAATTCCAGTTTCCTCCTAAAAGACCCACACCAGTTGATAACGGACCATTATATACCTACTATCCCACGTGAAGACCCATACCAGGCGATAAAGGACCAGTATGTCTACTTATCCCACATAAAGACCCACACTAGTGACATAGGATCAATATGCCTATTATCCCACATGAGCACCCAAACCAGGTGATAAAGGACCAGTATGCCTATTTATCCCACATGAAGACCCATACCAGTCGATAAAGGACCAGTACACCTACTATCCCACATGAAGAACCACACCAGGTGACAAGTGACCAGTATGCCTAATCATCTCACATGAAGACCCATACCAGCTGATGTAAGATCAGTATGCCTTCTTATCCCAGATAAAGATCCACACCAAGCGATATAGGACCAGAATGCCTATTCATCCCACATGAAGACCTATACTAGGCGATTTAGGACCAGTATGCTTACTATCCCACATGAAGGCCTACACCAAGTAATAAAGGACCAGTGTGCCTACTGTCCCACATGAAGACCTACACCAGGTAATAAAGGACCAGTATGCCTACTGTCCCACATGAAGGCCTACACCAGGTAATAAAGGACCAGTATGCTTACTATCCCACATGAAGGCCTACACCAGGTAATAAAGGACCAGTATGCTTACTATCCCACATGAAGGCCTACACCAGGTAATAAAGGACCAGTATGCCTAATAGTCCCACATGAAGACCTACACCAGGCGATAAAGGACCAGTGTCCTACTGTCCCACATGAAGACCCACACCAGGCCATAAAGGACCAGTGTGGCTACTATCCCACGTGAAGACCCATACCAGACAATACACAATACAGGACCAATATGCCTACTATCCACGCCAGGCGATGAAAGACCTGTATATGTCTACTATCTCACATGAAGACCCATACCAGGCAATAAAGGACCAGTGTCTACTATCCCACATGAAGAACCACACCAGGTAATAGAGGACCAGTATGCTTCCTATCCCACATGAAGACCCAATACCAGGCGATAAAGAACCACATAGCTATTATCCCTCATGAAAACCCAAACCATGGGATAATGACAACATACTTACTATCACACATGAAGACCCATACCAGGCGATAAAGGACCAGTATGCCTACTATCACACATGAAGACCCAAACCAGGCATAAAGGACCAGTATGCCTATTTATCCCACATGAAGACCCACACCAGGCATAAAGGACCAGCATGCCTATTATCCCACATGAAGACCCACACCAGGCAATAAAGGACCGTATGCCTATTTATCCCACATGAAGACCACACACCAGGCAATCAAGGACCAGTATGCTTACTTATCCCACATGAAGACCCATACCATGCAATAAAGGACCAGTATGACCTACTTATCCCACATGAAGAACCACACCAGGCAATAAAAGACCAGTATGCCTACTATCCCACATGCAAGACTCCAAACCAGGCAATAAAGGACCAGTATGCCTACTTATCCCACATGAAGAACCACACCAGGCAATAAAGGACCAGTTGCCTACTTATCCCACATCAGGCCCAAACCAGCGATAAAGGACCAGTATGCCTACTTATCCCACATGAAGGGCCCATACCAGAGATAAAGGACCAGTATGCCTACTATCCCACATAAAGGACCCAACCAGTGATAAAGGACCAGTATGGCCTACTTATCCCACATGAAAGCCCAAACCAGGTGATAAAGGACCAGTATGCCTACTATCCACATGAAGGACCCAACCAAGAGATAAAGGACCAGTATACCTACTATCCCACGTAAAGACCCTACCAGGCAATAAAAGATCAGTATGCCTACGTATCCAAATGAAGCACTATACCTGTGATAAATGGACCAGTATGCCTACTTATCCTACATAAAGACCCACACCAGATGATAAAGGACCAGTATGCCTACTTATCCTACATAAAGGCCCACACCAGATGATAAAGGACCAGTATGCCTACTTATCCCACATAAAGGCCCACACCAGATGATAAAGGACCAGTATGCCTACTTATCCCCATAAAGGCCCACACCAGATAAGGACAGTATCTATTATCCACATAAAGGCCCACAGACAAAGGACCAGTATGCCTACTTATACCTACATAAAGGCCCACACCAGATGATAAAGGACCAGTATGCCGACTTATCCTACATAAAGGCCCACACCAGATGATAAAGGACCAGTATGCCTACTTATCCTACATAAAGGCCCACACCAGATGATAAAGGACCAGTATGCCTACTTATCCTACATAAAGGCCCACACCAGACGATAAAGGACCAGTATGCCTACTTATCCTACATAAAGGCCCACACCAGATGATAAAGGACCAATATGCCTACTATCCACACAAATACCCATACCAGTCGATAGATGACCAGAATGCCTACTTATCCTACATAAAAACCCACACCAGGAGATAAAAGATCAGTATGACTACCATCCTACGCAAAGACACATACCAGGCGATAAAGGACCAGTATGCATACTATCCCACACAAAGGCCTAATCAGGCAATCAAGGAACTGTATACCTACTATCTCACATGAAGATCCACACCAGACGATTATAATAATAATAATTACAATATTTATATAGCTCAAAATCTTGATAAAATCAAATCTAAGCGCTGAAACAGACACACACACACGCACGCACGCACACACACGCATGCACGCACACACACATATACACACACTCACACACACACGCGCACACACACACACACACACACACACACACACACACACACACACACACACACACACACGCACACGGCTATAAATGGGGAGAAAGAATAAAAGCAATGGAAAATTATAGAGAGCATATTATATACAATTATATATTACAATGTGATTTCCCTCCGAGTGGAGACAGGCTGCAAAGGGGATTGAGTGAGGTCAGGATTTTATGCAGAGGAGAAAAGGTGAGTTTTGAGAGCGGACTTGAAGGAGACAAAAGTAGGTTGATGACGGACTGAGAGAGGAAGTTTGTTCCAGGAGAGCGGACCAGAAACAGAGAAGGCTCGTGGACCATAGGTATTGAGCTTAGTGCGTGGAAAGCGAAAAATCAGAGGATCGGAGGCAGAGCGGAGGGTACGTGAGAGAACATAGATCTCAAGTAGGCTTGAGAGGTAATCGGGGGCTGCGTTATTGAGGCTTTTGTAGCACATGGTGTCTAGTTTGTACTGTATGCGCTTTGATACAGGGAGCCAGTGAAGTTGTGCCAGGAGAGGAGATATGTGGTCAGCTTTTTTCTTTTTCAGTACAAGGTGTGCAACATTGTTTTGAATGCGCTGTAGGATGTGAATGGTGGAGGCAGGAAGACCGGACAGGAGTGAATTGCAATAGTCAATGCGAGACATTATGAAGGAGAGAACGAGTTTTGCAGTTGTTTCCACAGAGAGATACTTCCTGATCAGGCTTATACGATGGAGGTGATAGTAGCAAGATATAGGATCAGTATGCCCACCATCCCAATGAAGACCCACCCACACCAGGGCATAAAGGACCAGCATGCCTATTAATCTCACACGAAGACCCATACCAGGCGATAAAGGACCAGTATGCCTACTATCCTACATGAAGACTCTCATCAGGCGATACTCGATCAGTATGCCTACTTATCCCACATGAAGACCCACACCAGGTGATATACGACCAGAATGCCTACTCATCCCACATGAAAACCTATACTAGGCGAAAAAGGACCATATGTCTGCTATCCCACATGAAGACCCACACTTGCTGATAAAGGACCAGTGCGTCTACTATCCCACATGAAGACCCACACCAGGTGATATACACCAGAATGCCTACTCATCCCACATGAAAACCTATACTAGGCGAAAAACGACCATTGTGTCTACTATCCCACATGAAGACCCACACTTGCTGATAAAGGACCATTGTGTCTACTATCCCACATGAAGACCCACACCAAGCCATAAATGACCAATATGCCTAGTCATACCTGTTGAACACCCACACCAGGTGACACAGGACCAGTACGCCTACTTATCCCACATGAAGACCCACACCAGGTGATAAAGGACCAGTACGCCTATTATATTACATGAAGACCCACACCAAGCGATAAAAGACCAATGTGCCTACTATCCCAAGTGAAGACCCATACCAGGCGATAAAAGACCAGTATGCTTATAATCCTAGATGAAGACCTATACCAGACAATACAGGACCAATATGCCTACTATCCTACGTGAAGTCCTATACCAGGCATTAAAGGACCAGTATGCCTACTTAATTTATTGGATGGAAGGGAGACTCTATGATCATCATCAGCTATAGCAATATATTGAAGAGTGCATATCCAGAGCCACTACAATCACAATAGGCACTGCATCAAAAACTGTGAGACATCAATTAACCCCTCGAATCCCTCAGCCCATCCACTAGCATTCTGCTTTTATCAACCATGACTGCAAAGCAAACATTTACCATCTATAGCTATAAATTGAAGAATGTACATCCAGGACCTCTACAATCACAATAAGCACTGTATCAAACACTACGAGACATTTATTAACCCTTTGACCTCCTCACCCTATCCACCAGCTTCCTGCAGGTCCTTCTGTCATTGAAAAGTAGCTGTTCTGTGCTGTTCAAATGTGATTGTGATAGTGCCCTGCGTGCCCTGTTGTCTTTAGCTTATTCTGTTGCCGGCAGCATGGCAATGTCTTCCCTGTTGGTGGTATTGATGTCACAGCTGATGAAGGTGGCCTTCAAAGTGTCCTCGTATCACTTCAGTGGTCATTCCAGGTCACAGTATCCTTGTGTCAGCCCTCCGAACAGAACCATCTGTGGGATGTGATTGTCTTCCATCCAGGCAATGGTTCCTATCCAACAAAGTTGGTATGTGATGAATAGGCAGTCAATACTTGGCAAGCCACACTTCTAAGACATTATTCAAAGAACATAACTCTTGAGAGTTACGTTGGAATTATCTCCCATATTGCAGAACTTCTCAAATCCAACACTGTTGGATTTGAGAAGTTCTGCAATATGGGAGATAATTCCTACGTGACTCTCAAGAGTTATGTTCTTTG
>JAPXFY010000029.1:23599788-23609788 GCA_030674185.1 Monoplex corrugatus
AGAAAGAGAACATTTGTTTCAATATTTTTGATAGAATAATATTTTAATAACGTATGTTCTTTGTATTTCTGTAACCAGAAAAACCACAAAAGAAGAATAAGAACGCGTATTTAATACAACAAGACAAGATAGGCGCAAATTTTCGGCTAACTGGCCTTTGTCAAGCGTAAGATCACAAACAAACAAACACCAGATACAAAAATTAGGAGAAAAAGACTGACAAAGGCCAGTTGGCCAGTTGGCTGAAAATTTGCGCCTGTTTTGTCTTGTTGTATTAAATAAGCGTTCTTATTCTTCTTTCGTGTTTTTTCTAGTTCCTGTTTGCTTGTATGCGGGCAGTCACACTTGTTTTGGATTTTGTATTTCTGTGTTGTGTTTGTCGCTGTATATACAGTGTTTGTTGACGTTCATGTTATAAGCCTGTTTCATTGCACACGTTTTCATTCCTGTTTTAAAAAGATCACAAAGTGGCTTTGCTATCTGGTTTCCCTATTCTATTTCCAGTTTCAACCGAACACGAAGAAGTCATGGACGAAGCAACATCAGCGACTGAAGCCATCGTCTGCTGCTCTTGCGGCGGGAAGCTGGACAGCGCCATCTTAATGACGTGTTTACACGTGTTGTGCCGGAACTGCCTACCGTCTTCCACTTCCGCCGGAAGACGCAACAGCCAGGATTTGTCCTATTTTTGTCCCGTGTGCGACATACCCTCGTCAAACAGTAAGCGTAGGACGTCACAGGATGGGGTGACGTCAGCTCTGACGAGTCGCGTCGCTTCGCAGCCGTGCACGTCAATCGAAGAACTAAAACGCAGGGGTGACGGTGACGACTTGACTTCTTCCCACCATCATTTTGACAATGGTGACGATGATGGTGATGAGAACGATGACGATGATGACAGTGAGGATTCCACCGCTAACGGAACGGTAGGGGAAGCAGAAGCATTCACCTCTTCATTAACCTTCCCTTGTCCACAACACTCTCACCGAGACGCCGAACAGTTCTGCCTGACCTGCCACCAGATGGCGTGTTCCAAATGCGTCACTTCCTTTCACCGGAAGTGCTCCCAGCATCTCGTGACCTTGCCAGAAGCTGTGACGTCACGGCGTCCGGCTTTGAACTCGCTTCACGCCAAGCTGGCCCAGAAGGTGGTCAGCTGTCAGGAGGATCTTCAACGTGAGCAGGCCAAGCTGAAAACGATCGAAGAGCAGAGAGAGACTCTGACTGGCCAGATCACGGCTCAGCGGGAGGCTCTGGTGCGCGCCCTGATGGCCAAAGAGCAGCAGTTGATAGAGGAGGTCAACACCGCTCTCGACAAAGAGAAGGAGAGGGTGGAGGGTAGGGCGGAGCACAGTCAAAGGTCAGCACGAGCCGCCGAAGGTCAGCTTTCTGTTTTGGAAGCCGTGATGACTGTTAAGGTGAGGGTTAAGTTCACAGCTTATCGTAGAACTTGGTACAAAAGTAGGATAATCTGTGATTAAGGAATGTTCGTTTAGGTAAGTAACTTAACAGGATTAGGACCGTTTGAAAAGAAAACTGTCAAGAAGGCAAGGATTATGGTTTGGGGAACTGTTAGGAGCGTTAAGGTAAATTAACAGGCTTTAGGATTATCGTGGGTGTTCGTCAGAGGGGTTAATCCGTATTAAACTATCGTTCAGACAACTGTTAGGATTATCGTTGTATAAAAAACAAACTAAGAAAGAATTAGGCGATCAGATGCTGTGACAAATGTGACGATAAAGGCGTACGATTTAGGGTTATGGTATCTGTTTGTAAGATGGGAAAATACCTGACCTAGAAATTATAGATCAAGCAAATATTGAGGTTATCATTGTTTAAAAAAATCACCTCACTGCAAGGATTATGATTTTGAAATCCGTGTTGAATGTAACGGTAACAATTAAGATTGAGAATTAATGTGTGGGGTTGTGGGGTGTGTGGAGGGTGAGATTATTCTTATTTCAAGTCATTTTTATTAGAGTAAATATTATGATTTATTGTTCTTAAAGAGGTCAGTTATCAGGTAGGTAAAGAGTAATTTTGTATTTGTAAAGAAAGTGTTCTCAAAACTACGGTCCACTGTTTGTTTGGTTTGTCTGGTTCTTTCTTTGTTTGCTTGTTTGTTTCTTTTTTGTTTGTTTTGTTGGTTGAGGGTTTTTGTTTTTGTTTTGCTTTGTTTTTAGGATCATCGCACTTAAGTGGTATCCTTTGTGCTCATCTTTGTTTTGTCCCATTTTCTACGCCACCTTAAAGGCCACAGAAGCTGAGACAGTTTTTACAATGCGCTGATAATGATAATGACGATGACGACGACGATGATAAACATGATACTATAGAGTTCCACGTAGGATTGAGACTAGAGCTGTAATCTGCGCTCACTATTATAGTATATCCTAGCGTCAACCAGGCCCGAGAGATACAGACACCTGTGGTGTTGGCCAGAAATTTTGAGCAACACCCTCAATGATTCGTGAAGTGGGTGAGATTTGTCTGTGTGGGCTAAGTTTTTCCAGTGAGCTTATAGCACGCTCAGCTCCAGATAGGAGCCAGTTGGAGTCGAATAATCCCACACTGATTTTAAAAGGACTGAATTGTTTTCTTTATATCATTCGTAGACTTATTGTTAATGCTAAATACTAATGATATAGTAACCCCGCTTCCGATGCGTCACAAAACATCATTATGAAGATCATCGTCAGTTTGTTCATATTTACAGATGAGAGAAACAATATTAGTCGAACTTGCATGGCTACACGTGTATTTCATTAATCGATAGGTGACAACAAAAACTCTGTTTTAAGTCACTTACAGCACCATGGAAAACTAGTTATTTGAAACTTCTATAGTAGGCCTACGTGTTTTTTAAATTTTTTTATTTACCGGTTTATGAATGAAACATAATTTCGTATCAAATTCATTGCTTGATAATTACCAATACAATACTGATCAAAATCGTCTATGTCATCAGGGCGAACCGGAAATCTTGTCCTTACTTCCGTCTCTGCACGCACGCCTCGATGCGGAGGCTGCAAACGGTGCATGTGCTGAAACGGATACGTCACTGCACCTTGCGTACCACGTGAATACAAAACTGATTGACGACATCCACAAATCGGACTTAGGACAGATAACACGCACTGACAAAACAGGAAGGGCAGACAATGAAGGCAAGAAGGACGAAAGTGATCTGCGCTTGACATTGATGACGTCATTTCACGCGCGCTCTCGCGAGGATACCTGTGATCCATTGCTGACGGATCTGCTGCTGCTGCCCACTGGTGACGTCATTGCTACTGACCGAGATAACAGGTGAGTTGTAGACTTAACCCTCACTTGGTCACTGGTGAGCGTATAGCATGCTTTAACCCTTTAACCTTTTGACTCCCGCACCCTGTCTAACAGCATCCTGCATTGTCAACCATGTTAGCAAAACAAAAACAACCCTTTGACCGCGTCACCTTGTCCACACTTAACCCTTTGACTTCGTCATCCTATCCACACTTAACCCTTTGACTTCGTCACCCTGTCCACACTTAACCTTTTGACTTCGTCACACTATCCACACTTAACCCTTTGACCTCGTCACCCTGTCCACACTTAACCCTTTGACTTCATCACCCTATCCACACTTAACCCATTGACTTCGTCACCCTATCCACACTTAACCCTTTGACTTCGTCACCCTATCCACACTTAACCCTTTGACTTCGTCACCCTATCCACACTTAACTCTTTGACTTCGTCACCCTATCCACACTTAACCCATTGACTTCGTCACCCTGTCCACACTTAACCCTTTGACTTCGTCACCCTGTCCACACTTAACCCTTTGACTTCGTCACCCTATCCACACTTAACCCTTTGACTTCGTCACTCTGTCCACACTTAACCCATTGACTTCCTCACCCTGTCCACACTTAACCCTTTGACTTCGTCATCCTATCCACACTTAACCCTTTGACTTCGTCACCCTGTCCACACTTAACCTTTTGACTTCGTCACCCTGTCCACACTTAACCCTTTGACTTCGTCACCCTGTCCACACTTAACCCTTTGACTTCGTCACCCTGTCCACACTTAACCCGTTGACTTCGTCACCCTGTCCACACTTAACCCTTTGACTTCGTCACCCTGTCCACACTTAACCTTTTGACTTCGTCACCCTGTCCACACTTAACCCTTTGACTTCGTCACCCTGTCCACACTTAACCCTTTGACTTCGTCACCCTGTCCACACTTAACCCTTTGACTTCGTCACCCTATCCACAGTTAACCCATTGACTTCGTCACCCTATCCACCAGGGTTAATTTTTTTGCAGTTGGTGGATAGGGTGCGGGCGTCAAATGATTCAATTCGTTTTGTTGATTTGATCCGTATTTTTTATAGTAGTTTAGTTTCAGTCAGATTTCTGCTCCAGTTTTCTCACGATGAAGTTATAGCGCTAGTAAACTTTCACATGCCACTAAATCTCAAACCGAACTGGCAATTTTCGATTACATAGCAGACATCTTGTGTACACAGATGTATGAACTATGACCTGAGAGAATGGAGTTACATGATCGACAACTTAAAAAAACTAATATCCACCACGTGCGTGGCATCATATCTCGAATGTCTACATATTCTGTCTTATCTCCTGGTAAGTCTCGCAGTACTTTTGTGTGTGTGTGTGTGTGTGTGTGTGTGTGTGTGTGTGTGTGTGTGTGACTGCGTCCGGTTAGTCCAACAGCGCTAGATCTGTCCCACATTTCTTCGCACTATTTCCTCAGAAGTTTTGTCCAGAGTGACGGTAAAGAAGTGTGCAACATGCCTCTTTCGGTCATGCGACTTTTGTTCCTTCAGGTCGTGGTTGTTACATACGCATAAGTAAGATGTCTGCCGCATGACCCAAAATATCAACCAACCACTGGCCGGTTTCTGGTTTGAGATGTAGTGGCATGTCTTTCGTGACTACTTGACATTATTTCCAGTCTCACAGGCTGTGTTCCCCCCCCCCCCCCCCCCACCTCCCCCCCCCCGCTTTTTTTTTTTTTTTTTTGTCTTTCGTGATCGATTATTAACATTTTTCCAGGCTCACAGGCTGGCTTTTTGTTTTTTTAAAAAAAAAATTTTTGTTGTTGTTTTTTTGTCCTGCATAACTACTTAAGATTATTTACAGGCTCGCATGCTGGTTTTCTTTTCTTTTTTTTTCTTTTTATAGAGCCATGAACTGAAGACTTCATGTCTCTGAGTTCATTCCCAGCCCACAACGTCAGAGTAAGATGTCCGCTGCATCAACCAAAATATCTACCAGTCAGTGACTGGTTCGGTTTGAGATGTAGCCGCATGTTAAAATTCCCGTAATTATTGTGAGTAATCGGCGTATAAGCCGACCATGTCTCTACTGCAATAATATATTGACAAAGCAGCTACAGCACAAACCGAACCGGCTAATGATTGGTTGATATTTTCGTTTATGCAGCAGACATCTTGAGTATGCATGTGTATGAACTATGACCTGAGAGAACGGAGTCACATGATCGAAAACGTAAAACTATGGTCTACCTCCTTCACCCCCCCCCCCCCCCCCATTTTTTGTGCTATTGTTACTAGAGTCTATGTCAATTGTCTGTATAAATGGATGGTTTATATATATATGTATATATATATATGTATATATATAAATATATATATATTAATACATATATATGTATGTGTGTGTGTGTATGAATATATATATATATGTATACAAACACACGCACACATACACACACACACACATTTACACACGCACACACACACATAATATATATATATATATATATGTATGTATATTTATATATATTTATATGTGTGTGTATACATATATCTTTGGTACTATGATAGTTAATTTTGGAACACTTTTCTCTCTAACCTATCATCCTATCAGACATAGAAATCTTGACCAAGAAAAATCTTGTCTCACGTTTCACAAATGCATGGGAAATCTGATGGTACAGCTATCATTGTGCAAGATTACAAAAATCAAATTTGTGTTGGGTCAAATCTACAATACTGTCACCAGTGGAATTATTGTTGTTAGTGTTGTTCTTGATATTATTATTGTTGTTGTTGTTATGATTATCATTATTGCAACTGTAAATGTCATTCTTATTGTTGTTCTTATTATCATCAGTAGTAATTGTAATAGAGTAGTAGTCGTAGTGGTATCATCATTATTACTGTTATTACTATTCATATTATTCACCAACATCAACATCACCATCATCATAATTATTATTATCATCATCATAATCATTCTTCTTCTTATTACTATTATCATTGTTGTTGTTGTTATTGTTATTATCATTGTTATTATTATTATCATTGTTATTATCATTGTTGTTGTTGTTGTTGTTTTTGTTGTTGTTGTCATCGTCGTCGTCGTCCTTATTACATGTAATGTTATACCACAGATGCCATGGTCGAAAATCCAAAGTTAACACAGCCAGTGCCATAGGAGTATGCACAGACCCCACAAGTAACGAAGTCTTGAGTTCGTCTGGAATCTGGAATATGTTGAAGGAGGATTCATCATGCTAAGACAATTCCATACTCGCTCCTGCCCAAAATAATTCGCCATTTCCAATGGTCTGGTCTTTGTTCTGAATTTATTTTTCAGGTTGTTTATTCAGTACTAATGCTAACAACTAAGCATAGCATCACTACATTTTTAAATCATTTGATGTATATTACCAGTCGCCGTGGTGTAAGGGTTAAAACAGACTACCGACCGTGGGTTCGAATCCCCTCTAGTCCCTTCAAAAATCATTGTAGGATTTTTCGGCTCTAACCGGCTCCCACCCAGAGTTGGACGTGCTATTGGCTCAATGGGAGGACTGGGACCACACAGTCGAGTCTCATCCACTTCACGGATGCGTCATTGAGGGTGTTGCTCAAATCCTCTGGCCAGCACCGCAGGTGTCTGTATCTCTCGGGCCTGGTTGACGTCAGGGTGTATCATGATAGTAAACATAAAGTACAGCTCTGTCACGCAGTCTCAATCCTCGATGGAACTCGATAGCATCGTGATTATAATCCTTATCAACATCATCATCATCATCATCACATTGTAAAACACTGTTCCAGCTTCTGTAGCCATTAAGGTGACGTAGAAAATGGGACGTAAAAGACAAAAAGGGTGAGCATAAAGGTAACCTCCCTTAGTGCGATAATCCTAAAAAAAAAATTAAATGTTTATCACCAATTTATGTAGCCAGCTGTACATATCGTGATCACTGCTTTACTGAATTCCTGTCGCCAGGTGCGTGAAAAAGTTCAACTTCACAGGCCATCTCCTGACTCGTGTTCCTATACCGGAAGTGCCATCCCGACTGGCTCTGGTGTCTCACGGGAAGGCGGCCATTTCTGTCATGAACCGGAAAGTGCTGTACTTCCTGTCTCTCATCGGCACAGTGCGCATCCTGTCCTCCGTCAAGGTCAAGAAACCCTACTGCTTCCTGGCCTCTGCAGGTGACGCTTCTAAATATTCTTTGTTTCTTTGTTTGTTTGCTTTGTTTGTACGTTCCTTTTCTCACACTGGACAGAGCAGCAGGGAAGTTTCAGTCTTTTTCTCCTAATTTTTGTATCTGGTGTTTGTTTGTGATCCTATGCTTGATTAAGACCATTGGTCGAAAATTTGCGCCTGTCTTGTCTTGTTGTATCAAATACGCGTTCTTATTCTTTGTGTGTGTGTGTGTTTTGTGTGTGTGTGTGTGTGTGTGTTGTGTGTGTGTGTGTGTGTGTGTGTGTGTGTGTGTGTGTGTGTGTGTGTTTTCTGGTCCCTGTTTGTTTCTTTGATTTGTTTGTCTGTCTATCTGTCTATGTATCTATCTGTCTATGTATCTGTCTATATATCTGTCTATATATCGGTCTATGTATGTGTCTATCTATCTACCTATCTATCTATATATGTATCTGTGTGTGTATACATATATATGTATATATACATATATATATATATAATGTATGTATATATGTATATATATAGAGAAAGAGAGACAGAGAGATACATATACATATATATGTGTGTGTAGTATATATATATATATTATATATATATATAAATATAATGTTATAATTATACACACACACACACACACACACACACACACACACACACACACACACACACACACACACACACCGAAGCTTTTTCTACGGAATGTTGCCATAGACAACTCTTTTGTAATCGCGGGATCTTCCATGTACCCAAAGTGCATGCTGCGCATGGGACTTCACTTTATCGTCTCACCCAAAAGATTAGCACTCTGGTCATCACTCAATGTCAGAGGTAGACAGGTGAAAGGGAGGAGAGAAAAATACCTGTCCGACCGAGAGTTGAACCTGGATTTCTGGTGTCCTAGGCAGTGCTTTTTTCCACCACGCCAGATACTGCACTAATAGAAGTTGATTTGCAGCCACAGCTGTATGTAGGAGTTTGGGGTTTACACTTCGTTCAAAGCAGTTATCTGGCAGACTTCCTGAACCTGCGTGAAACCCTATGCAACCTTTCAGACACACACACACATAGGTTCCAGTCGATGTTCTTCAGCTGGTTCACCCTCAGTCCTCCCCTTTTTCCTACGACTTTTTGGAGTCCTATGTAGAACCTGTACATAAACGTGTGGAAATTTCGTATGCCAACATCTCTGTGCTGTTGCACAAAAATGGACTGATTTTTTAAAATTTCGTTTTGTTTTATTCAAGGTCACGGGCAAGGTCAGGATGAGTGTCAGCTGCTGGCAGCCACCAACATGTGCGACGTTGTCGACCTCATATCGGAGAGCGGGGTCCTCCTCAAACGACTCTTCACCGACAAGGGCGAGCGCGTGAACATCTCGCGCCCTCTCTACCTGCACGTGCCCACGCAGCCGTCACGTGACCCGGAAGTGGCGGCGCTGGTGGTGGACTCGGGACGGCGTACGCTCTTCGCGCTGAGCTCGGAAGGCCAGAAGACCTTCACCTTCAAGCCCAAGGACGCGGAGAACAGTCTGGAATGCCCCCTGGGCGTGGCCACCGTCCCTCCGTCCGGACTCATTCTTTTGGCGGATAGAGACAGGCAGCGCGTGCTAATGCTGACTCGGAGGGGGAAGTTGGTGAGAGAGGTGCTGGGAGAGAGGGAGGGGCTGCACAAGCCTTGCGCCCTGTACGGAGGACTGCCGGGCCGTTTGGCGCTGACGCAGGTGGACGGTGGGTCAAGATTTATAAAGTGGAGTAGGGAGGGAAGAGGGAAGGTGGGTGGAGGGGAGAGAGAGGAGACGTTAACTCTTTGACCCCCATGACTCTATCCACCAACTGCAAAAAAATTACCCCTTTGAGATTCCCTCACTCTATCCACCAACTGCAAAAAAATTAACCCTTTGAGATTCCCTCACCCTATCCATCAACTGCAAAAAACTTGACCCTTCGACTCCCTACCCTATCCTACCAACTGCAAAAAAATTAACCCTTTGATTCCCTCACCCTATCCGCCAGTTCCTGACAGGAAGCTGGTGGATGGGTAAGGAGAATCAAAGGGTTCAGTTTTTTGCTTTGCTAATGTGGATGGCAATGCAAGGTGCTGGGACAGGTGCGGGAGTCAAAGGGTTAAGAGCTCATGAACTGGATGCGCCTGGTCCCTTTTAGATTGTAAAGAGTTAAGGGCCAAAACGGTTGAGGAGGGGTGGGGGGTGGGAGTTCTACTGTAAAGGACCCTCTGTTGTCCAGGTCTCCCCAGAGATTCCTGCTACTGAGTGGAATGCGGGCCTCAATCGCTCAAGCTGTTGAGCTTTAACCCATTCACTCCCGCACCCCGTCTACCAGCATTCCACATTGTCAACAATGCTAGCAAAGCAAAAACTTAACCTTTGACTCCCTCAGCCCTATCCACCAGCTTCTCCTGCAGGAATCTGGTGGATAGGACGTGGGAGTCAAACGGTTAATTTTTTTTTTGCGGTTGGTGGATAGGGTGCGGGAGTCAAAGGGTTAAGATTCACAATC
>JAPXFY010000029.1:23627288-23642288 GCA_030674185.1 Monoplex corrugatus
ATGATGTTAAGATGGGACAGTGAGAAGGCCAGTTTTAATGTAGCGCACCCCGGGATTCGAACCCACAACCATTAGCATGTGAATCCGACGCTCAAGCCAACTGAGCTACTGGTTGTGTGTGTGTGTGTGTGTGTGTGTGTGTGTGTGTGTGTGTGTGTGTGTGTGTGTGTGTGTGTGTGTGTGGTGTGTGTGGAGAGGTGTGTGTGTGAGTGTGTGTGTGTGTGTCTGAGTGTGTGTATGTGTGTGTGTGTGTGTGTGTGTGTGTGTGTGTGTGTGTGTGTGTGTGTGTCGCGTGTGTGTGTGTGTGTGTGTGTGTGTGAGTGTGTGATGTGAGTGTGTGTGTGTGGCGTGTGCGTGTGTGTGAGTCGCTCTGTGTGTGTGTGTGTGCGTGTGTGTGTGTGCGCGCGCGCGCGCGCACGCGCACGTGTGAGTGAAATGTTTTATCTCAATGACGCTTTTTAATGTTTTGTCCCCACCCCCACCCCCACCGTGGGTATGCTGGGGGCTGTTTCTGTATAAATAGTATTCCCACCTTCTGGAAATTCTGTGCTAGAAATTTCCTCTTTTCTGTCACTTTCTCTGTTTCTGCCTTGTTCCTTTGCTTTCCGTCATTTCTTCCCATCATTTTCTGTCTTGCTGGTCCATTCACCTGTACGTGTTCAATAAAGTCTTACATACTTTTTCTTAGGACTGATAACTGTGTACATGCATTAAGTGCATTCTTGGCTCAAGGGAGGTGAGAAATGCGAACGCAATTTTAGGTAATTTATGCCCGTTTTTTATATGTTTTAGTGTCCTTAGGTATGCTTACATTTGTGTTCAGGTGTGTTTTTGAAATCCCCGGCAATAATTGGAATTGGTAACCGGATGTCCTTATAGTGCCAGTGCATTGATATGTGAGTTATTTCCTTCCTTTTGTTGAGTTTGTAGTGAAACGGTGGCCTGTATCTCAATGATCGTGCTGGGCTTAATGAATGTACATAATGTGTTTGTGTTATTTCCTGTTGAGTTTGTATGTTTTGTAGCGGTTGTTGCTGTTGCGCGTCCGCTGGAGTGGCTGGACGTTTAAACGTGTGCACGTGTGTGTGTGTGTGTGTGTGTGTGTGTCTGTGTGCTTGTGTGTGCATGTGTGTGTGTGTTTGTGTGCACGTTGTGTGTTGTGTTTGTTATGTTGTGCATGGGGTGTGTGTGTGTGTGTGTGTGTGTGTGTGTGTGTGTGTGTGTGTGTGTGTGTGTGTGTGTGTGTGTGTGTGTGTGATGGGTGGAGCGGGGGAGTATACTCAGGGAGTTAGGTCTGGTGTTGCGTTCTGTAGAGTTTAAAACCCCTACCACTTTCAAAGCATATGAGGACTAGCCATAAAGAATATTGCCAAAAAGAGGCATTAATTTAACCCTTTGACTCCTGCACCCCATCCACCAACAGCAAAAATTTAACCTTTTGACTCCCTCACCCTAACCACCTACAGGAAAGCTGAAGGGAAAAGAGCACAAGGTAGACCCAGGGAGAAAATATTGGACGGACTTGCAAGGTGGCTGAGGACAGAGAGGGTGGAAGAAGTAATTGCGGCAACAAGGGACAGATACATATGGAGGGCCATGATCGCCAACACCATGGAGCAGGTCACTTAATGATGATGATATGATGATGATGATGATGATGATGATGATGATGACGACGACAAGATGATGATGATGATGACGACCCTACCCACCAGCTCCATGCAGGAAGCTGGTAGCTAAGGCGAGGGAGTCAAAGGGTTAACTTTTTGCTTGCTTTGCTAACACGATTGACAATGCAGGACGCTGGTGGGCAGGGTGTAGGAGTCTAAGGATTAAAACATTGTGGCTCCCTGGCCCGAGGGACTGAGCCCCTAAAGTGGGCAATTGGAGGAGAGAGTCAGATCCCTTCTCTCCTGAATAGGTTGATCAGAACCTTAAGGTCTGGTGTCAATCAATTGTCTGTTTTTTTACTATATATTCCGCTTCCATTTCTGCATTATGCACCACGAGCATTCACACATTAGAATCCCCTCCACGTCCCCCCTCCGCACTCCCCCCCCCCCAACAAATGAGTTGTTGCCATTGAAGCGAGGCGAGCTTTTTCGGGCAAGTGGTGGTGACGTTACTTTGACGTCATTCCGTTTCTTTCTTTCTCTATCTGTTCTTTTGTTGTTGTTATTGATGTTGTTTATTTATGGGTTGTTGTTTTTTTCAAGCTTTGAGGTGGTAAATAGCCAATAACCTTCAGAATGCGTAGCACCTTTCGCTTTGTATGCATGTGTGGTGGTGGTGGTGGTGGTGGTGGTGGTGGTTGTTGGATGGTGGTGGTTGAGGGAACTTTTGGTGGTGGTGGTGGTAGTGGTGGTGGTGGTGTGCGTGTGTGTGTGTGAGAGAGAGAAAGAGAGAGACAGACAGACAGACAGAGACACAGAGAGAGAGAGATGGAGAGAGATGGAGAGAGAGAGAGAGAGAGAAGGGGGGGGAGAGAGAGAGAGAGAGCAAGGGAGAGACAGAGATTAAAAAAAAAGGAGTTTGCGTACGTGTGAGCGTGTGAGTCGTACTCTGTGTGTGTCTGTGTGTCTGTGTCTGTCTGTGTCTGTGTGTCTGTGTTTGTGTAGGAGAGACAGATAGACAGATAGACTTAGAGAAAGAGACAGAATTAAAGAGAGAGAGAGAGGGATAGAGAGAGACAAAGAGAGAGAGAATGAGAGACAGACAGAGAGACAGACAGACAGAATGTGTACGGGTGTCTGTGTCTGTGTCTGTGCACGTCTGTTTCTGTGTCTGTGAGAGAGAGAGAGAGAGAGACAGACAGACAAACAGACAGAGAGACTTAGAGAAAGAGACAGAATTAAAGAGAGAGAGAGAGAGAGAAGAGAAAAAAGAGAGAGGGAGTGAGAAGAGACAGACAGACAGAATGTGTGTGTGTCTGTGTATGTGTCTGTGTCTGTGTCTGTGAGAGAGACAGACAGACTTAGAGAAAGAGACAGAATTAAAGAGAGAGAGAGGGGGAGAGAGAGAGACAAAGAGAGAGAAGTGAGAGACAGACAGACAGACTGACAGACAGAATGTGTTTGTGTGTGTGTGGTGTGTTGTGCGCGCGCGCGCGCACGCGCGCGTGTGTGTTTGTGCTGCATGTGGGCACATGTTTTCATCCATTTCCTGCCCCTCTGTCCAACCATTTCCTTCTTCCCTCCTTCTCTCTATTATCTCACATTTTCTCTGCCAGCCTCTCTCTAGTACACATACACAGACACACCCTCAAATACAACAATCTGTCTCTCTGTCTCTCTCTCTGTCTCTCTGTCTCTCTGTCTCTGTCTCTCTCTCTCTCCAGCTCTCTCTCTCTCTCCATCCATCCTCTCTCTCTCTCTCTCTTTCTCTCTCTCCCAGCTCTCATCATCCATCTCTCTCTCTCTCTCTCTCTCTCTCTCTCTCTCTCCATCCATCTCTCTCTCTGTCTCCCACGAGGTAAGGCTGGTTAAGGCGACGTAAGGCTAGGTGAGGTTAGTAAGGCTAAGTAAAGCTAGGTAAAGCTAGGTAAGGCTAGGTATTGGCTAGGTAAGGTTAGATAAGGCTAGAAAAACTAGGTAAGGCTAGGTAAGGCTAGGAACTGATTAGGTAGGTTAGATAAGTTAGATAAGACTAGGTAAAACTAGGCAAGGCTAGGTACTGGCTAGGTAAGGTTAGGTAAGGCTAGGTTAGGTAAGGCTAGGTAAGACTAGGTAAGGCTTGGTAATGCTAGGTAGCAGTGAGAGGATCTTTCTGGCAAGGTAACGATGGTGGTCGCTGAAATGTACTTCTGCCTTGCGTTTGGTTTTGTTTGATTGGTTGGTTGGTTGTGGTTGGTTGGTTAGTTGGTTGGTTGGTTGTTGGTTGGTTGGTTGTTTTTGTTTTGTTTGTGTTTTTCTTTGTTTATTTGTTTTGTTTTGTTTGTTTGCTTTGTTTTGTTTTTTGTTTGCATTGTTTTTTGTTGTTGTTTTTGTTGTTCTTTGGGGGTTGTTTTTGTTTTGTTTTTGTTTTTTGTTGTTTTTTTGTTTTGTTTTTGTTTTCTTTTCCCTCGCCATTTGCTATCTTGCTGCTTGTGCATGAGCTTGCTCGCAAGTGAAAAACAGTCCTCAGACAAGATCCGTTGGGGTGGGTCAGAGGACCTGAATCAGGAAGCCAAGTTTCGTGTTAGCGGTCTGCTGTATACTCCCCTCTCATCTCCCTAGTATCCCGCCACATCCACCTACAACCCTGGCATCTCTTCCCCCTCACCCCCCCCCCACCTACTTCTCTCCCCCCCCTCCCCTCACACCAAACAAATCCCTCTTTGCCGTTGAAGCGAGTCGAGCATTTCAGGTGAGCGGTGACGTCAAGTTGACGTCATTCCGTTTCCCCCCACCCCCAAACTCCCAGGGGGTAAAAAGCCATTAACTCCGATACTGCCTGACCTCTCTCCTTTGTGTGTGTGTGTGTGTGTGTGTTCGTGTGTGTGTGTGTGTGTTGTGTTTTGTGTGTGTGTGTGTTTCGTGTGTGTGTGTGTGTGTGTGTGTGTGTGTGTGTGTGTGTGTGTGTGTGTGTGTGTGTGTGTGTGTGTGTGTGTTGTGTGTGTGTGTGTGTGTGTGTGTGTGTGTGTGTGTGTGTTGTGTGTGTTGTGTGTCTGTGTGTGTCTGTGTGTGTCTGTGTGTCTGTTTCTGTATGTGCGTGTTGTATGTTGTGTGTGAGTGAGAGAGAGAGAGAATTGTCTGTGTGCATATGTATATTTCCCTTCTCTCTCTCTCTCTCTCTCTCTTCCCTCTCTCTCTCTCTCTCTTCTCCTCTCTCTCTCTTCCCCCTCTGTCTCCTTCTCTCACCTCTCTCTTTCTCTCCCTCCCTCTCTTTCTCTCCCTCCCTCTCTCTCTGTTTTCTCTATCTCTATTTTTGTCACTTGTCTACCCTTTTCGTCTTTTTCTGTGATATGTTCATGTACGCTCGTACACACTTCGTCTCTCTCTTCTCCTCTACCCCACCCTCTGTCTCTTCCTCTGGCCCCTCTACACACTAACACAGTATAAACCACTTGTCCATATTGACAGTACAAAAATCAGTGCAGTGTTTTCCAAGCCTTAAGTGGAAATCACTGCGTAGGCCACTCTATTGACATTGCCACATGATATAGAGGGACACGATTGTCAGTGAGTAAGATGGCAGACATTTTTGTGTGTGTATTTTTATTTATTTTTTTTTTTTTTTTAGGATCATCGCAATCAGAAAGGTTACCTTTATGTTCACCTTTTATTTTTCGTCCCATTTTCTACGACACCCTTAATGGTCACAAAAGATGGTACAGTTTTTGATTTTTTTTTTTTTTTTTTTTTTTTTTTTACAATGCGACGATGATGATGTCGATGAGGATGATAATCGTGTTACAATGGAGTTCCATCTAGGATTGAGACTGCGTGACAGGGTTGTACTCTATGCTTACTATCATAACATATCCTGGTTGTTAACCAGGCCCGAGAGATACAGACACCTGCGATGCTGGTCAGAAGTTTTCAGCAACACTCATCAATGACGCATCCGTGAAGTGGATGAGACTTGACTGTGTTGGTTCCAGTCTTCCCAATGAGCCCATAGCACGCCCAACTCCGGGTAGGAGCCGGTTAGAGCTGAAAAATCCCACAATGATTTTTTTTGAAGGGATTGATGGGGATTCGATCCCACAACCTTCCAGTCGGTTGTCCATTACGCTAACCACTACACCACGTGACTGGTCAAGATGCCAGACTTTTATTTGGAAGGTCTGGGTATGATCCTGCCCGGGTATGGGTACCTCCAGCATAGTGGATAATGGGAGAAGATGGTTCCAGTCTCCAGGAACAACCTGTGCGCAGACCTGTTAATGCCTAACCCCTCTTCATGTGCACACACATGTACCTAATATTGCATACACAAGGACACATATTCACGTGTAAGTACGTATCTAACAACAGATACATCTACTGGGTATTTTCATTCCTTACGTGTTTATTTATCTACATACTCCTTTATTTTGTATTTATTTGTTTATTTACACTATTTATGCATATACTTACTAACTTACTTACTTACTTACTTACTTACTTACTGGCTTGCTTTCATGCTTGCTTTCTTGCTTGCTTACTTACTTGCTTGCTTGCTTACTTATTCACTTATTTACTAACTTACTTACTTACTTACATACTTATTTACTTACTTGGTGGCCTGCTTGCTTGCTTCCTTTCTTCCCATTCCTTCCTTCCTTTCTTCCTTCTTTCCTTCCTTCCTTACTTTCTTCCTTCCTTTCTTTCTTCCCATTCCTTCCTTCCTTCCTTCTTTCCTTCCTTCCTTCCTTTCTTCCCCTTCCTTCCTTCTTTCCTTCCTTCCTTTCTCCCCCTTCCTTCCTTCCTCCCTTCCTTCCTTTCTTCCCCTTCCTTCCTTCCTCCTTTCCTTCCTTCCTTCCTTTCTTCCCCTTCCTTCCTTCCTTCTTTCCTTCCTTCCTTCCTTCCTTCCTTCTTTCCTTCCTTCCTTTCTTCCCTTCCTTCCTTCTTTCCTTTCTTCCCCTTCCTTCCTTCCTTCCTTTCTTCCCCTTCCTTCCTTCCTTCCTTTCTTCCCCTTCCTTTTCCTTTCTTCTTCTTCCCCTTCCTTCCTTCTTCCTTCTTCCCTTCCTTTCTCTTCTCCTTCCTCTTCTTTCCCCTTCCTTCCTTCTTTCCTTTCTCCCCTTCCTTCCTTCTTTCCTTTCTTCCCCTTCCTTCCTTCCTTCTTCCTTCCTTCCTTCTTCCCTTCCTTCCTTCCTTCTTTCCTTCCTTCCTTTCTTCCTTCCTTCTTCCTTCCTTCTTTCTTCCTTCTTTCTTCCCCTTCCTTCCTTCCTTCTTTCCTTTCCTTTCTTCCTTCCTTCCTTCTTCCTTTTTCTTCTTCCTTCCTTCTTTTCCCCCTTCCTTCCTTCCTTTCCATCCTTCCTCACTTTCTTCCTTCCTTCCTTCCTTACTTACTTACTTACGAACGTACTTACTTACGTACTTGCCTACTTGATCAATTACAGACCTATCTATTTCCTCTTTTCTTTTATCGGAAGTGAGCGACAGATTGGCAGGTTCTGATTAAGAAAATAATGTCTTCCCCTAGTTGATAGACAGCTGAGGTTTTGTGCATTGACTTGGGGCGGGGGTGGGAGGCTTTGTGTCATGTGAAACGAGTTTATACAGAATAGTTAGCTGTGCTGTGATTCAGACCTTTAATTTGGTTATTCATTTATTTACTTTATATATATGTTCCTTTTTTTTTTGAAGATAAGATACACAGAAAAACAAGTTATATACATATAACAAAGACCATTCCAGTGATAGGCTGATACAATGCCAGAATGAAATATAGAATAAGTAAAACATAGGCTAGGTAGGGCCTCAGGACCTGGCCAGCTCATGGGTTTATGCGCAGGCTTAAGGCTTGTGCCATGATCACCATACACATGGCACCTGTGACATTAGTGCATATGGAATTCGTTCCCAGCGCGGGGACGTCGTCTTGAGAAACTGAAACTGAAACTGTGTACATTATCATCATCATCAGGTGCCTTGCCGCATGGCGTTGGCGATTATGGACTTCCATCTGTCTCTATCTCTTGTTGCCTCAAGCATCTCTTCCGCCCTCCTTGTCCCCAGCCACTCTGCAGGTCTGTCTAGCATCTTCTCCCTGGGTCTACCCGGTGCTCTCTTTCCCTCCAGCTTTCCCGTTGTGACAAGGTGCTCCAATTCCCCTTTCCTCATAAAATGGCCTTGAAATGTTGCCTGTCTTTTTTCCTGATCATCCTTATGAATGATCTACTAGTGTCTACCTCCGTCAAGACTGTCTCGTTTGTTTTCTTTGCTGTCCATGGAACTCTCAACATCCTTCTCAGAAACCACATCTCAACTGCCTCAATCTTGTTCTGGCTTTGCTTGTTGACTGTCCACGCCTCGCAACCGTGCAACAGTACTGGTTCTATATAACTCTCTTCTTGATGTTAATTGATAGGCATTTGTTGGTAAGAATGCTTTTCATCTTCTTGAATGTTGTTTTGGCTTGGCCGATTCTGCCGGCTATTTGTGATGTGCATCTGCCGTCTGGTGAAATGATCGTGTACACACAGGTAAAACATCAAATATGCACGTTTAAGGATCCTGTAAGTCATGCAGTTTTTGACGATTTACGGAAATTCCAAAACACCCAGCATACACACCCACCAAAGATGGAATATGCAGACTGTGCAGCAACGTACTATATGCTTGTTAGGTTTTTCATTACTCCTTGACTGTTAAAACGCATTTAATTCGATAAGACAATCCTCTTCTCCCCCTTTCTACCTCACCAGATCATAACAGATGACTTGTCATACGCCAGTACAGGACCTTACATGCTCGTAGCGCGCACGCGCACACACACACACACACGCACACACACACACACATGCACACACGCATGCATGCACGCACGCATACATACACACAACCCTGAACAAACCGATGACGCCTGATCGTTCTGATGTTCTGATTGTTTTTCTCGAGTGCTGCCTCAATTTCACCCAGCTGCAAACGGGTACCTGAGACTCTTTAGGGTCGGTGAAGGTGAAGCAGCCAGGGTGAGGAGATGGGGACCACTACTCTGAGAAAGCTGTCCCCAAGAAAAATTGAGGTCTCTACACCACCTCACGCCATTACAAGGCCAAGGTTGTAGGACAATACTTCACTTTTTCTTTTATTGAAACTATTTCCCTCTCTCCTTTATCATGGACAAGGTTCTAGAACAACACTTAATCTTTTCCTTTATTCAAACTATTTCCCTCCATCCTTTATCGTGCAAAAGGTTGTAGAACAATGCTTAACCTTTTTCTTTATTCATGGTATTTCTCTCTCTCCAATATCGTGGACAATGTTATAGAACAACACTTAATCTCTTTCTTTATTCAAACTATTTCCTTCCCTGACCCCCTTTACCCTCCCCACCCACACATATCCCTTATATTTCCACACATACACACTATACTCCCTCTTCTCCTTACCTTTCATAACCACACAAAAACCTTACACCCCCACTTCTCCTTACTTTTCTTAGCCACACATACACCTTATACTCCCCCTTCTCCTAGCCACACATACACCTTATACTCCCCCTTCTCCTAGCCACACATGCACCTTATACTCCACCTTCTAGCCACACATACACCTTATACTCCCCCTTCTAGCCACACATACATCTTATACTCCCCCTTCTCCTTACCTTTCATAGCCACACATACATCTTATACTCCCCCTTCTCCTTACCTTTCATAGCCACACATACATCTTATACTCCCCCTTCTACTTACCTTTCATAGCCACACATACATCTTATACTCCCTCTTCTCCTTACCTTTCATAGCCACACATACATCTTATACTCCCTCTTCTCCTTACCTTTCATAGCCACACATACATCTTATACTCTCCCTTCTCCTTACATTTCATAGCCACACATACATCTTATACTCCCCCTTCTCCTTACCTTTCATAGCCACACATACACCTTATACTCCCCCTTCTCCTTACCTTTCATAGCCACACATACACACCTTATACTCCCTCTTCTCCTTACCTTTCATAGCCACACATATACCTTATACTCCCCCTTCTCCTTACCTTTCATAGCCACACATACACCTTATACTCCCCCTTCTCCTTACCTTTCATAGCCACACATACATCTTATACTCCCCCTTCTACTTACTTTTCATAGCCACACATACATCTTATACTCCCTCTTCTCCTTACCTTTCATAGCCACACATACATCTTATACTCCCCCTTCTCCTTACCTTTCATAGCCACACATACACCTTATACTCCCTCTTCTCCTTACCTTTCATAGCCACACATACCTTTCATAGCCACACATACATCTTATACTCCCTCTTCTCCTTACCTTTCATCGCCACACATACACCTTATACTCCCTCTTCTCCTTACCTTTCATAGCCACACATACACCTTATACTCCCTCTTCTCCTTACCTTTGATAGCCATACATACACCTTATACTCCCTCTTCTCCTTACCTTTCATAGCCACACATACCTTTCATAGCCACACTTACACCTTATACTCCCTCTTCTCCTTACCATTCATAGCCACACATACCTTTCATAGCCACACTTACATCTTATACTCCCTCTTCTCCTTACCTTTCATACCCACACATACCTTTCATAGCCACACACACACCTTATACTCCCTCTTCTCCTTACCTTTCATAGCCACACATACACACCTTATACTCCCTCTTCTCCTTACCTTTCATAGCCACACATACACCTTACACTCCCCCTTCTCCTTACCTTTCATAGCCACACATACACCTTATACTCCCCCTTCTCCTTACCTTTCATAGCCACACATACACCTTATACTCCCTCTTCTCCTTACCTTTCATAGCCACACATGCACCTTATACTCCCTCTTCTCCTTACCTTTCATAGCCACACATACACCTTATACTCCCTCTTCTCCTTACTTTTCATCGCCACACATACACCTTATACTCCCTCTTCTCCTTACCTTTCATAGCCACACATACACCTTATACTCCCTCTTCTCCTTACCTTTCATCGCCACACATACACCTTATACTCCCTCTTCTCCTTACCTTTCATCGCCACACATACACAATATACTCCCTCTTCTCCTTACCTTTCATCGCCACACATACACCTTATACTCCCTCTTCTCCTTACCTTTCATCGCCACACATATACCTTATACTCCCTCTTCTCCTTACCTTTCATAGCCATACATACACCTTATACTCCCTCTTCTCCTTACTTTTCATAGCCAGACATACACCTTATACTCCCTCTTCTCCTAGCCACACATACACCTTATACTCCCTCTTCTCCTTATCACACATACACCTTATGCTCCCTGTTCTCCTTACCACACATGCACCTTATGCTCCCTGTTCTCCTAGCAACACATACACCTTATACTCCCTCTTCTCCTTACCTTTCATAGCCACACATATCTTTCATAGCCACACATACACCTTATACTCCCTCTTCTCCTTACCTTTCATCACCACACATACACCTTATACTCCCTCTTCTCCTAACCACACATATACCTTATACTCCCTGTTCTCCTAGCCACACATACACCTTATGCTCCCTGTTCTCCTAGCCACACATACACCTTATGCTCCCTGTTCTCCTAGCCACACATACACCTTATACTCCCCTTCTCCTAGCCACACGTACACCTTATACTCCCCTTTTCCTAGCCACACATATACCTATACTCCCCTTTTCCAAGCCACACATACACCTTATATCCCTCTTCTCCTAGCCACACATACACCTTATACTCCCTCTTCTCCTAGCCACACATACACTTTATACTCCCCTTTTCCTAGCCACACATATACCTATACTCCCCTTTTCCTAGCCACACATACACCTTATACTCCCTCTTCTCCTAGCCACACATACACCTTATACTCCCTCTTCTCCTAACCACACATACACCTTATGCTCCCTGTTCTCCTTACCACACATACACCTTATGCTCCCTGTTCTCCTAGCCACACATACACCTTATACTCCCCCTTCTCCTAGCCACACGTACACCTTATACTCCCCTTTTCCTAGCCACACATATACCTATACTCCCCTTTTCCTAGCCACACATACACCTTATACTCCCCCTTCTCCTAACCACACGTACACCTTATGCTCCCTGTTCTCCTAGCCACACATACACCTTATACTCCCCCTTCTCCTAGCCACACGTACACCTTATACTCCCCTTTTCCTAGCCACACATATACCTATACTCCCCTTTTCCTAGCCACACATACACCTTATACTCCCCCTTCTCCTAACCACACATATACCTTATACTCCCCTTCTCCTAGCCACACATACACCTTATACTCCCCCTTCTCCTAGCCACACGTACACCTTATACTCCCCCTTCTCCTAGCCACACGTACACCTTATACTCCCCTTCTCCTAGCCACACGTACACCTTATATACCCCCCTTCTCCTAGCCACACATACACCTTATACTCTCCTTCTCCTGGCCACACGTACACCTTATACCCCCCCTTCTCCTAGCTACACGTACACTTTATACTCCCCTTCACACATATGCCTTATACTCCCTCTTCTCCTAGCCACACATACACCTTATACTCCCCTTCTCCTAGCCACACATATACCTATACTCCCCTTTTCCTAGCCACACATACACCTTATACTCCCTCTTCTCCTAGCCACACATACACCTTATACTCCCTCTTCTCCTAACCACACATACACCTTATGCTCCCTGTTCTCCTTACCACACATACACCTTATGCTCCCTGTTCTCCTAGCCACACATACACCTTATACTCCCCCTTTCTCCTAGCCACACGTACACCTTATACTCCCCTTTTCCTAGCCACACATATACCTATACTCCCCTTTTCCTAGCCACACATACACCTTATACTCCCCCTTCTCCTAACCACACGTACACCTTATGCTCCCTGTTCTCCTAGCCACACATACACCTTATACTCCCCCTTCTCCTAGCCACACGTACACCTTATACTCCCCTTTTCCTAGCCACACATATACCTATACTCCCCTTTTCCTAGCCACACATACACCTTATACTCCCCCTTCTCCTAACCACACATATACCTTATACTCCCCTTCTCCTAGCCACACATACACCTTATACTCCCCCTTCTCCTAGCCACACGTACACCTTATACTCCCCCTTCTCCTAGCCACACGTACACCTTATACTCCCCTTCTCCTAGCCACACGTACACCTTATACCCCCCCCTTCTCCTAGCCACACATACACCTTATACTCTCCTTCTCCTAGCCACACGTACACCTTATACCCCCCCTTCTCCTAGCTACACGTACACTTTATACTCCCCTTCACACATATGCCTTATACTCCCCCTTCTCTTAGTCACACATGCACCTTATACTCCCCCTTCTCCTAGCCACACATATACCTTATACTCCCCTTCTCCTAGCCACACATACACCTTATACTCCCCCTTCTCCTAGCCACACTTATACCTTATACTCCCCCTTGTCCTAGCCACACATACACCTTATACTCCCCACCCTCCTAGCCATACATACACCTTATACTCCCCTTCTCCTAGCCACACATACACCTTATACTCCCCTTCCCCTAACCACACATACACCTTATACTCCCCTTCTCCTAACCACACATATACCTTATACTCCCCATCTCCTAGCCACACATATACCTTATACTCCCCTTCTCCTAGCCACACATATACCTTATACTCCCCCTTCTCCTAGCCACACATATACCTTATACTCCCCCTTCTCCTAGCCACACATACACCTTATACTCCCTCTTCTCCTAACCACACATACACCTTATCCTCCCTGTTCTCCTTACCACACATACACCTTATGCTCCCTGTTCTCCTAGCCACACATACACCTTATACTCCCCCTTCTCCTAGCCACACGTACACACCTTATACTCCCTTTTTCCTAGCCACACATATACCTATACTCCCCTTTTCCTAGCCACACATACACCTTATACTCCCCCTTCTCCTAACCACACGTACACCTTATCTCCCCTGTTCTCCTAGCCCACACATACACCTTATACTCCCCCTTCTCCTAGCCACACGTACACCTTACTCACATCCCCTTTTCCTAGCCACACATATACCTATACTCCCCTTTTCCTAGCCACACATACACCTTATACTCCCCCTTCTCCTAACCACACATATACCTTATACTCCCCTTCTCCTAGCCACACATACACCTTATACTCCCCCTTCTCCTGCCACACGTACACCTTATACTCCCCCTTCTCCTAGCCACACGTACACCTTATACTCCCCTTCTCCCTAGCCACACTACACCTTATACCCCCCCTTCTCCTAGCCACACATACACCTTATACTCCCTTCTCCTAGCCACACGTACACCTTATACTCCCCCTTCTCCTAGCCTACCACTTACACTTTATACTCCCCTTCACACATATGCCTTATACTCCCCCTTCTCTTAGTCCACACATGCACCTTATACTCCCCCTTCTCCTAGCCACACATACACCTTATACTCGCTCTTTCTCCTTACCTTTCTAGCCACACATACACCTCATACTCCCCCTTCTCCTAGCCACACATACACCCTATACTCCCCCTTCTCCTAGCCACACATATACCTTATACTCTTCATCTCCTAGCCACACATATACCTTATACTCCCCCTTCCCCTAGCCACACATATACCTTATACTCCCATTCTCCTGGCCACACGTATGCCTTATACTCCCCTTCTCCTAGCCACACATACACCTTATACTCCCCCTTCTCCTAGCCACACATATACCTTATACTCCCTTTCTCCTAGCCACACATATACCTTTTACTCCTCTTCTCCTAGCCACACATACACCTTATACTCCCCCTTCTCCTGGCCACACATATACCTTATACTCCCCCTTCTCCTAGCCACACATACACCTTATGCTCCACCTTCTCCTAGCCACACATATACCTTATACTCCCCCTTCTCCTAGCCACACATACACCTTATACTCCACCTTCTCCTAGCCACACACACACCTTATACTCCCCCTTCTCCTAGCCACACATACACCTTATACTCCCCCTTCTCCTGGCCACACATACACCTTATACTCCCTCTTCTCCTAGCCACACATATACCTAATGCTCCCCCTTCTCCTAGCCACACGTACACCTTATACTCCCTCTTCTCCTTACCTTTCCTAGCTCTCAACTCTCCACCGTTAACCTCCGCCAACTCCGTTCAAATTAGCAAAGACTAAAGGTGAGATGGGGGATGGTGGAGATGGTGGAGATGGTGGAGATGGTGGAGATGGGGGGGAGCAGAGGGAATTTAGGTCCCGTGCTTTTTTGTTTGTTTTACACCCCCTCCCTCCCTCCCTCCTCCCTTCTTCGTAGACATTGCTTCTAACC
>JAPXFY010000029.1:23652288-23662288 GCA_030674185.1 Monoplex corrugatus
ACTCTTACTATGACCTCTGACTGTAACACTCTTACTATGACCTCTGACTGTAACACTCTTACTATATCTGATTGTAGCACTCTTACTATGATCTGACTGTAACACTCTTACTATGACCTCTGATTGTAACACTCTTACTATGCCCGATGTAACACTCTTACTATGACTGTAACACTCTTATTATGACTGTAACACTCTTACTATGACCTGTAACACTCTTATATGACTTGTAACACTCTTATACTCTGACTGTAACACTCTTACTATGACTGTAACACTCTTACTATGACTAGTAACACTCTTACTATGAACTGTAACACTCTTACTATGACCTGATGTAACACTCTTACTATGACCTCTGACTGTAACACTTTATATGACCCCTGACTGTAACACTCTTATATGACCTCTGACTGTAACACTCTTACTATGACCTTGATGTAACACTCTTATCTACTGTACCTTTACTGACTGTAACACTCTTACTATGACTGTAGCACTCTTACTATGACTGTAACACTCTTACTATGACCTCTGATTGTAGCACTCTTACTATGACCTCTGACTGTAACACTCTTACTATGACCTCTGACTGTAACACTTTATATGACCTCTGACTGTAACACTCTTATTATGACCTCTGACTGTAACACTCTTATTATGACCTCTGATTGTAACACTCTTATTATGACCTCTGACTGTAACACTCTTATTATGACCTTGACTGTAACACTCTTACTTATTGATTGTACACTCTTACTATGACCTCTGACTGTAACACTCTTATATGACCTCTGATTGTAACACTCTTATATGACCTCTGATGTAACACTCTTATATGACCTCTGACTGTAACACTCTTACTATGACCTCTGATTGTAACACTCTTATTATGACCTCTGACTGTAACACTCTTATTATGACCTCGACTGTAACACTCTTATTATGACTGTAACACTCTTACTATGACCTCGATGTAACACTCTTATTATGATCTTGACTGTAACACTCTTATTATGACCTCTGACTGTAACACTCTTACTATGACCTCTGACTGTAACACTCTTACTATGACTGTAGCACTCTTGCTATGACCTCCGACTGTAAAAGCATTTCACGTTGACCCCAGCACAACCAGTAAAGGCACACTGCCTAAGAAATGTGCTGGACGAGACACTACAATACAATTGATTGGCCTTGCATCTATACCAAAGTGGACGTAGACACCCATAAGGCAACTAATACAAAAACATCTTCTTCTTCTTCTTCTATACACTCTAGACGAAAAGTCCATCTACAGACTAAAACGTCTGAAAATCCTACGAATGTTACCCTAGCTAACTAACTACTCTTGGGGATCAACCACACACCAAGAGGACTTAAGATGAAGTGATGATGCAATATGGCCAGCAAAGTTATAGGCTTTCCATATCCTGAACTTTGCTTTTAACAAATACAACACAATTTTCCAGTTTTTTACAAGAGATCAATAGATTTCACCTGATATGATTTTACGTCTGTTTTTCTTTATTCGTGTTTTAGATTTGCAAGGTTAACGGTGAGCATGGTTTTTAACTGTTGTCTTTTATCTTAACGGGTTGTCTTTTTTTTAGTTTTTCTTATTTCTTATTTTATTTATCTATTTATTTATTTATTTATTGGACGTGCTGTTAGTCCTGATATGGCTCTAGAAGTCGGCTGGGCTATAAGCAATATGAACTAAACTAAACCAAATATAACAACTACGACATCTAGAAATCTAAGACTCGCAAAGCTGGGGGAAAAAACACAACAGGTGATACAATGGTCAATACACGGTGATGAATGAGTAGCGCCCCTGTCTAACCAAACGAACAAACTAGTCTACCCAGTGTACGTCAATATACAGTTTCAGTTTCAGTTTTAATTTTTCAAGATGACGTCTCTGCGCTCAGAACGAATTCATAAGCACTAACGTCACAGGTGCCATGTGATGGAGACGATCCAGAACGATCACGGCACACGCCTTAAGCCTGCACATAAACCCACGAGCTGGCCAGGTCCTGAGGTCCTACCTAGATAGTTCCATAACCCTGGGGTTGTAGGAGAGCGAGATGGCAGACTTCAACTTTTCCCGGGGCCAGCGCCACGAAGGCGGTGCCCATCCTCTCTCCCTCGCTTGAAATTTATATTCATATTCACATATTTTTTTTATTATTATTATTTACCATCAATACGTACAAAAGAAGAAAAGCAAACCACCAGAAACCCTCCCCTCTCTTCCAGCCAAGAGTCACACTGAAAGAAGAGGTTTCAGAATGGAAATTGCCTACGTGTGTCCCGGGACATTCCTAAACATTACCCCCCAATCAGCTACACTCCCCCTCCCTTTTACCCGCCCCCTTGCCACACCTGCCGCCTCCCCCCCCCACCCCGAACACACACACCCCCACACACACACACGCCCGCACACGCACACCTCCCCCCCTCCTCCGACCCGAGAAGCGACAATGTTTAACACAAGTGACGACGTCAATTTGACGTCATTCGGCTCAGGAGGACAAAGGACCGTTACTTCGATAAGGGTTGACCTCCCCGCTTTGTGTGATTGCGTCTTGTGTGTGTGTTGTGTGTGTGTGTGTGTGTGTGTGTGTGTGTGTGTGTGTGTGTTGTGTGTGTGTGTGTGTGTGTGTTGTTGTGTGTGTGTGTGTGTGTGTGTTGTGGTGTGATCTCTCTCTCTCTCTCTCTCTCTCTCTCTCTCTCTCTCTCTCCTCAGGCTCATACAGAACACACGTACACTCAAAGATTCCCTCCCTCCCCTCTCTCTTTCTCAACAAACGCACACACAGACTACATCCCTGTCCTTCTTCCTTTCTCCCCACCTCTTCTCTCTTCTGTATGTCTCTCTGTCTCTGTCTCTGTCTCTCTCTCTCCCTCTCTCTCTCTTACTCTTTCTCTCTGTCCTTGTCTTCTCTGTCTGTCTGTCTCTGTCTTTCGTTCTCTCTGTCTGTCTGTCTGTCTTCTCTGTCTCTCTCTCTCGCTCTCTGTCAATCTGTCTGTCTTTCGTTCTCTCTCTCTCTCTCTCTCTCTCTTTTTTTACTCTTTCTCTCTCTCTCTCTGTCTCTGTCTCTGTCTTCTGTCTGTTCTCTCTCTTCTCTTATCTTCCTTCCTGTCTGTCTCTCTCTCTCTGTCTTTCGTTCTCTCTCTCGTCTGTCTGATGTCTGTCTGTCTCTCCTCTCTCTCTCTCTCTGTCTTTCTTCTCTCTTCTCTCTCTTCTATTCTGTCTTCTGTCTCTCTCTCTCTGTCTTTCTCTTCTCTCTCTCTCTCTCTTTTTTTTACTCTTCTCTCTCTGTCTGTCTGTCTCTGTCTCTCTCTCTGTCTCTCTCTGTCTCCTCTCTCTCTCTCTCTCTCTTAACCTACTTTACCCTTATCTCTGATAAATCTGTAGTCCATGTTGACAGTATGTAAGCAGACACACCACACTCTTTATCAAGCCTGAAGTCATTTTGAATAATTCTGCAAGGATATTCTGTTGGCATTGCCACAATGATACAGTGTCACGAGTGTTGCGAGAATATCCTAGTAACTTGAAAAAAGTAATTGTCGCAGCGTTTTGAAACTTCACACACACCTGGCCCAACGATTCCATGATCTACTTACGAATTACGAAGTGCTCCAGCAAAGCAAATGTCTCATCACTATTTGCATTGCTGAGGCAGAGAAGGCTAAGGTGATTCGGTCATGTGAGAAGAATGGAAGACAGCAGGATCCCCAAACACGTACAATGAGTTATCTGATAGAAGAAGACACAGGAGACGCCCTAAGCTCCAAAATCAAAACCATTTTTCAAAGAACTCTCCGTAAACCAAGAAGTGTGCGAAAAAAAACTGCAGAAGATGGTAACCAATGGAGATCAGTTATACATATATAATATATGTATATACTATATACATACATACATACATATATATATATATATATAATATATATATATATATATATATACATATATATATATATGTATATATATATATATATATATGTATACATATATATATATATGTATATATATATATATATATATATATATATGTATGTATGTATGTATATACGTATATACATATATATATATGTACATGTGTGTGTGTGTGTTTGTTCGTTCTTTGATTTAATTAACGTCTTTTCACTATAAGTGATATTGGACGGGGGAAGGGGGAGGGGGTTATAAAAAAGGAATAAATAAAATAAAATGCAGAACGATAGTTGGGCGGGTTGGATTGGGGCAGAGGGGATATAGAGTAAAAAGACATAAATAGGTGGGAGAACAGGAAAATGGAAGGAAAACTTAACTCTAACAATTAACTTCAACAGTATGAAGGGAAATTGTAACACTAATACACAAACCGCACAAAGTTAAAGTAATGCGTGAACAGGACTGTGAACTAATGATTCTGAATTTTTTTTCTAATAAAGATTGATCTGATGTATGTATGTGTGTGTGTATGTATGTATATATATGTATACATATTTTATATATATATACACGTAAAGGGGCCAAAATGGTACAAGAACACCTGAACAGAAAAGACCAAAAAAGCAAGACAACAGTGGAAGAACACCACACGAACAGACGATAAAGACTCAAGTGTGTTCTATTGGCACATACTGCAGGAAACCTTGCCGTGCTAACATAGGACGGATCAGCCATGAGAGGAACTGCTCAAAGAGGAGCTGGAGAACTAGCATGTCAAACACAACAATGCTGTCTCTGCTGTAAAGACCGTCGGCTACAACGCAAAGAACCATGCGTTTGTTTTGACGTCATTTGTTTTGACGTCACTTTGGAGATAGTCATTTCGAGCTACATGGACAAGTTAAGCATTGAAAAACAGCGCGCTAATATGTGACCCGTTTTTAACAAAATGAGTCCTAAGGTGAAAATAACAGATTTTAGGATATCATGATTTTCGAAATGTCCAGATTATCAATTTTCTTTTCATATGAAATTTATTATTCTACTCCTAACAATAAGGAAGTTATGGGTGTTTGAAGTGTGTAACATAACAAACAGCTATTTTGAGAAAATCAAGTTTTAAAATTTTCACCACTTCAGTGAAGCTTTTACCTTAGCAACAGGTACTTCACCAATCTTTACCAAAGTTTGTACCACGGTAAAACATATCATGCCACAATAGCACACAAAAATTGGTGTGAAAATCTACTGTAATTGTCTTGTTATTTAAATTTATATATCCCTTTTTCTGACACAAAAAGCATGCCGTTATCTGGTTAAAACGCATTGTAAATACATTTTCCGATTGAATTTTAAAGTGCTGAGTGCATGTACATGTAATTTAAAGATTAAATATTCCATTTTTGATGAAAAGAAAAAAATTGACAAAATCGACCCATCACACCTTTTCCGGCCTCTACGCTTTTCGCTGCTTGCGAGTCAGGACTCATTTCGTGAAAACGGGTCACATATTACAGTTGAAATTTATGAAGGAAGTTTTGACACAGGTCTATTAAAAGCACTACCAAGTTTATACGACGTATGTATGGGACACACGCTCTTTCGTAAACTGCAAGCTGCAGTTTGTTGGTGAATGTTACTCTTTGAGAATTTGACAAAAAGCGTTAAAGACAAGCATAGACCAGGGAGAGCAGTTGAAACTATTGACGAGATAAATGTTCAAAATTTGTCTCTGTCTGCCTGTCTGCCTGCCTGTCTGTCTGTCTCTCTCTCCGTGTCTCTGTCACTGTCTCTATCTCTGTCTGTCTGTCTGTATCTCTCTCTCTCTCTCTCTCTTTACTCTCTCTCTCTCTCTCTTTCTCTATCTCTTTCTCTCTCTAGCTATCTAGCTGTCTGTCTCTCTGACTCTCTCTCTCTCTCTCTCTCTCTCTCTCTCACACACACATACACACACGCCCGCGCGCGCACGCACACATACATACACAACCAATATCTTATATAGCGGACAAGTATTCAGATAATATGGAAATCCCCACATTCTCCAGATGCTAAATCATTTGATATTTTCATGTTGACACCAAAGCATCGTGTTAATACAAACAAATGCACATTTCCTTTTATAGACAAACGAGGTCATCGATCCCATAATTCCGGGCGAGGGAGTCAAAGGGTTAAGTTTTTGCAGTTGGTGGACGGGGTACAGGAGTCAAAGGGTTAAGATTTTGCAGTTGGTGGACGGGGTGCAGAAGTCAAAGGGTTAAGTTTTTGCAGTTGGTGGACGGGATGCAGGAGTCAAAGGGTTAATTTTTTTGCAGTTGGTGGAAGGGGGTGCAGGAGTCAAAGGGTTAAATTTTAGCAGTTGATGGATAGGGTGCGGGAGTCAAAGGGTTAAGTTTTTGCAGTTGGTGGACAGGGTGCAGGAGCCAAAGGGTTAAAGGCCTGGCAACCGATCTGACTGATCAGGTGAGAAGAGCGAGTTCACAGATCTTCATCCTCGTGTACGCACTGCGCTCGTATCATTGCGCTGTAAGCGTTCCCTCGCGCCTTCACACACGCACATGGAGGAAGTGGGTATAGGCCTTACAATTACGGTTGGGTCAAGCTGAAACTTAATTTTATGACCATTGTTTTTGAGAAATTATATATAGGCACAATCTTATTATAATTTACACATATCACGCCCTAAACGAATATTATCCATCAAGGAATTTCACTTACTTTTTGTTAGGCCTGATTGGTTCAGCGAACCCTCGTCAGACTGAAACTGAAAATGATGTGGATGCCTGCAGCCCTATTGTGGCCGGCCCCAGAAACGGTGCCACAGACCTAAACATTTATTTATAGGTCCGTGGTGCCAGGCGGGACGCGCGCGCCAGACACGAGCTCCACCCGTCATAGTTCAAATCTGTGCTGATTTGAAATGATTCTATCGATTAGTCATTTAGGCATTTTCTATACATGCAACATTATATTTAACGAATTATTAATGCAACGTTATATTTAACGTCGTATGAGGAGATAATAATAGCTATCATTCTACCAAATATAAAGCTGTATTATTGCTATATGAGGAGATAATAATAGCTATCATTCTACCAAATATAAAGCTGTAATTTTGCTATATGAGGAGATAATAATAGCTATCATTCTACCAAATATGAAGCTATATGAGGAGATAATAATAGCTATCATTCTACCAAATATAAAGCTGTATTATTGCTATATGAGGAGATAATAATAGCTATCATTCTACCAAATATAAAGCTGTAATATTGCTATATGAGGAGATAATAATAGCTATCATTCTACCAAATATGAAGCTATATGAGGAGATAATAATAGCTATCATTCTACCAAATATAAAGCTGTATTATTGCTATATGAGGAGATAATAATAGCTATCATTCTACCAAATATAAAGCTGTAATATTGCTATATGAGGAGATAATAATAGCTATCATTCCACCAAATATGAAGCTGTATTATTGCTATATGAGGAGATAATAATAGCTATCATTGTACCAAATATAAAGCTGTATTATTGCTATATGAGGAGATAATAATAGCTATCATGTACCAAATATGAAGCTGTATTATTGCTATATGAGGAGATAACAATAGCTATCATTCTACCAAATATAAAGCTGTAATATTGCTATATGAGGAGATAATAATAGCTATCATTCTACCAAATATAAAGCTATATGAGGAGATAATAATAGCTATCATTCTACCAAATATAAAGCTGTAATATTGCTATATGAGGAGATAATAATAGCTATCATTCTACCAAATATAAAGCTATATGAGGAGATAATAATAGCTATCATTCTACCAAATATGAAGCTGTATTATTGCTATATGCGGAGATAACAATAGCTATCATTCTACCAAATATGAAGCTGTATTATTGCTATATGCGGAGATAATAATAGCTATCATTCTACCAAATATGAAGCTGTATTATTGCTATATGAGGAGATAACAATAGCTATCATTCTACCAAATATGAAGCTGTATTATTGCTATATGAGGAGATAATAATAGCTATCATTGTACCAAATATAAAGCTGTATGAGGAGAATAATAATAGCTATCATTCTACCAAATATAAAGCTATATGAGGAGATAACAATAGCTATCATTCTACCAAATATAAGCTATATGAGGAGATAACAATAGCTATCATTCTACCAAATATAAAGCTATATGAGGAGATAACAATAGCTATCATTCTACCAAATATAAAGCTATATGATGGAGATAATAATAGCTATCATTCTACCAAATATAAAGCTGTAATATTGCTATATGAGGAGATAATAATAGCTATCATTCTACCAAATATAAAGCTATATGAAGAGATAATAATAGCTATCATTCTACCAAATATAGACGTTATATGAGGAGATAATAATAGCTATCATTCTACCAAATATAAAGCTATATGAGGAGATAATAATAGCTATCATTCTACCAAATATAAAGCTATATGAGGAGATAATAATAGCTATCATTCTACCAAATATAAAGCTATATGAGGAGATAATAATAGCTATCATTCTACCAAATGTGAAGCTGTATTATTGCTATATGAGGAGATAATAATAGCTATCATTCTACCAAATATAAAGCTGTATTATTGCTATATGAGGAGATAATAATAGCTATCATTCTACCAAATATGACGCTGTATTATTGCTATATGAGGAGATAATAATAGCTATCATTCTACCAAATATAAAGCTGTATTATTGCTATATGAGGAGATAATAATAGCTATCATTCTACCAAATTGAAGCTGTATTATTGCTATATGAGGAGATAATAATAGCTATCATTGTACCAAATATAAAGCTGTATGAGGAGATAATAATAGCTATCATTCTACCAAATATGACGCTGTATTATTGCTATATGAGGAGATAATAATAGCTATCATTCTACCAAATGTGAAGCTGTATTATTGCTATATGAGGAGATAATAATAGCTATCATTGTACCAAATATAAAGCTGTATTATTGCTATATGAGGAGATAATAATAGCTATCATTCTACCAAATATAAAGCTGTATTATTGCTATATGAGGAGATAATAATAGCTATCATTCTACCAAATATGACGCTGTATTATTGCTATATGAGGAGATAATAATAGCTATCATTGTACCAAATGTAAAGCTGTATTATTGCTATATGAGGAGATAATAATAGCTATCATTCTACCAAATATAAAGCTGTATTATTGCTATATGAGGAGATAATAATAGCTATCATTCTACCAAATATAAAGCTGTATTATTGCTATATGAGGAGATAATAATAGCTATCATTCTACCAAATATAAAGCTATATGAGGAGATAATAATAGCTATCATTCTACCAAATATGACGCTGTATTATTGCTATATGAGGAGATAATAATAGCTATCATTCTACCAAATATAAAGCTGTATTATTGCTATATGAGGAGATAATAATAACATTTATAGGCCATTTTATGAGGAAGGGGGATTTGGAGCACCTGGTCACAACGGGAAAGCTGGAGGGAAAGAGAGCACCAGGTAGACCCAGGGAGAGAATGCTGGACGGACTTGCAGAGTGGCTGGGGATGAAGAGGGTGGGGGAGATGCTGGGGGCAACGAGAGATAGAGATGGTTGGAAGTCCATGGTCGCCAACGCCATGCGGCAGGGCACCTGATGATGATGATGAATAATAGCTATCATTCTACCAAATATGAAGCTGTATTATTGCTTCTGCGTCGAACTACTTGAGGAAACTTTTGGAGAGAGATGTGTTGTCTGCTGCCACAAGGCTTAGAAACGAAGCGGACATCTTGGACACACACAGCGCTTTATGTGGTCGTGCCATGGCTTTCAGAAACAACCAGAGAATTAAGAAGTTGTGTACACACCAAATACGGTTTCTCGTTACCTTTTCAAAGTTGCCCATTCGTTAACGTGAGAGCCCCTTGTGTGTATAGCAACACCGTTGGTGGACAGCAATATACACTCACCAGATCAGACCAAATTGTAGCCAGCGAGCG
>JAPXFY010000029.1:23667288-23672288 GCA_030674185.1 Monoplex corrugatus
ACGTTAGTGCATATGGAATTCATTCCGAGCGTGGAGACGTCATCTTCAGAAACTGAAACTGAAACCGGAAATGAACATTAAGTACGTCAGTAAGTTCCACCAACTGTTTGTTTGTTTGTTTGTTTGTTTGTTTGTTTGTTTGTTTGTTTGTTTGTTTGTTTGTTTTACTAGCGCGAGTGGCTGTTTCCTTAAAATTTTGCCAGGAATCAACTCTTTTTTCCTCGTGGGATCTTTAACATTCTCTGTGTGCATCCAGCACACGCAACCTTGATTTATCGTCCTATCCCAAAAACTAAATGATCGTGAAAGACATCAATGTCGCGACGGTTATTTGAGGGTAACCTGTCAAACTAAGAGTACCTCAAAAGACTTTAAGGAAGGCAGACACATCACTGTCGCAGGTGACCCCTGTGCGAGTGTGAGGTACACACAGACTGTAGAGGAGAATGAGGAAGGTATTGTTGATGATGGCAAAATGTTTTATTGATTGATTGATTGATTGATTAGCTGTTGACTGATTGATTGCTGATGAAATATTTAATGATTTGTATTTATCTGTTTTTTGTTTTGTTTTGTTTTTTGTTTTTTTAGGTATTGACTTGTTTGTCTATTTATTCATTTTTTATTCACTCATTTATTGACATCTTTATTTACAGATTTCTGTCTTTCTTTCTTTCTTTATTCATTATTTGTTTACTATTTATTCATTTATGCATTCATTTATTTTATTTATGTATTCGTTTATCTATCTATCTATCTATCTATCTGTCTATCTATCTATCTATCTATCTATCTATCTATCTATCTATCTGTCTGTCTGTCTGTCTGTCTGTCTATCTATCTATCTATTTGTCTGTCGACCTATTTATTTATTTGTTCATCATTCATTCATTCATTCATTCATTCATTCATTCATTCATTCATTCATTTTGTCTGTATCTTTTTGTCCGGCAGTGATTTCCCCTTCTACATGTCCGCCCGTTCGTCCCACTCCTCTCCTGTTCTTCCCCTTTTGGTATACATGTGCTTTTGTGCCCTTGAGGTTTGTCGGAGCTTGTGGTAGCAAGTTTTTCCTCTGATAGTGCTGATCGCTTGTGCGATCTCTTGAAGCACTTGACTGTGCCTACATGTATATCTTCTTTGGGTTAGCGCTACCTAGCATGAGCTCAGGACATGTTCCACTGTGTGTTTGCCATGGCAGAGCGGGCAAGCAGGGTCATCTGATTTCTCCCATTTCGCCAGATTAGCATTCGAAGGCAAGAGGTCATACTCAGATCTGAGGATGAAACTGAGTCTGAGAGGGGCCATGAGCCACAGGTCATTCCAGATTGTTATTATCATTAGTATTATTGTTAGTAGTAGTAGTAGTAGTATCATTATTATTATTATTGTCATCATCATCATCACCATCATCATCATCATCATCATCATTATCATTATTATTATTGTTGCTGACTTGGTCTATTGGTAGAACTACAGATGCAAGATCTGATATCTTAGAGTTTCAGCCCCAGTCTCTACCGTTCAAACTGACCATGTGTTCTGCTTGTCTTAATTGATCGATGTGCCAGTCATTCTGACGGTGTCATCATAGTGACTCATTACGTCCCGTTCTTCCCTCTCCCTCTGTCTTACCCGTCCATGCCCATTTCAAGACCTTGCCAGCGTTCAGCATTTTGCGCAGATCCAAGGAGTCTGCCTGATAATTATTGTCAACCATGCTTACAACGCAAAAACTTAACCCATTGACTCCCTCACCCTATCCATCAGCTTCCTGTAGGAAGCTGGTGGATAGGGTAAGGGAGTCAAAGGGTTAAGTTTTTGCAATTGGTGGATAGGGTGCAGGAGTCAAAGGGTTAAAATTTTCATCAAGCAAAGCGGGAGGGGGGAGGAGTGGGGGGCTGTCCATGCGTCGCATGACACATTCGGATCCAGTCATCAGTCACTGAACTAATGGGGACGGGGGGGGGGGGGGGGGGATTGGGGGGTCACAAAATAAAATGGAGGTGCGGGGTATCGATCCACATACTTCTCGTATGCTAAGCGAGCGCTTCACCATTTGAGCTACCCGTGGGAGGTGCCATGTGAGACCAGGTAAAACATAGGCTAGGTAGGGCCTCAGGACCTGGCCAGCTCAAGGGTTTACGTGCAGGCTTAATTAAGGTTTGTGCCATGATCACTACACGCATGGCACCTGTGACGTTAGTCCATATGGAATTCGTTATGAGCGTGGAGACGTCGTCTTGAGAAACTGAAACTGAAACAACAGTTAGTTACCTTGTTTACAAACTTTAAAAAAAAAGCGAAAACAACAACAACAACAACAAATACTCCTAACTATCGAAACTCTAAACTGTCCATACAGATTTAACCCTTTGACTGCTGCACCCTGTCCACCAACTTCAAAAACTTAACCCTTTGATTCCCTCACCCTATCCACCAGCCAGCTTCCTAGGAACCTGGTGGATAGGGTGAGGGAATCAAAGGGTTAAGTTTTTGATTTGCTGGCATGGTTGACAACGCAGGATGTTGGTAGACAGCATGCAAGAGTCAAAGGGTTAAATAATAACTAGAAATAAAGCTGATTCTTAGTCAGCAAATATCGAGTGCATCTGTCCAAATAATTACCTTGTGTACAAACATTAAAAAAAGCGAAAACAACAACAATAACAACAACAACAACAAATAACCCTAACCAGCGAAACTCTAACTGTCATTACAGGTTCAAATAATAACTGGGAATAAAGCTGATTCGTAAGTCAGCAAATATCGAGAGTATCAGTCCAAATAATTGCCTTGTGTACAAACATTAAAAAAAATGCGAAACAATAACAACAACAACAACAAAAATATCCCTAACTATCGAAAACTCTAAACTGTCATTACAGGTTCAAATAAGAACTGGGAATAAAGCTGATTCGTAGTCAGTAAATATCGTGTGTATCTGTCCAGATAATTACCTTGTTTACAAACGTAAAAAAGCGAAAAAATCAAAAACAAAACAAAACAACAACAAAAAACAATAACAATAACAACAACAATAAAAATACCCCTAACCAACGAAACTCAGTAGTCAGTAGTCAGTAAATATCGAGTGTATCTGTCCAAATAATTACTTTGTTTACAAACGTAAAATAAAGCGAAAATAACAACAATGTCAACAACATGAAATAATACCCCTACCTATCCAGACTTTAAACTGCCCATACAGGTTCAAATAAGAACTGGGAAAAAAGCTGATTCGTAAGTCAGCAAAATATCGAGTGTATCTGTCCAAATAATTACCTTGTTTACAAACGTAAAAAAAAAGCGAAGACAACAACAATAATAATAATAATAACAACAACAACAACAACAACAAATACCCCTAACTATCGAAAACTCTAAACTGTCATTACAGGTTCAAATAAGAACTGGGAATAAAGCTGATTCGCAAGTCAGCAAATATCGTGTGTATCTGTCCAGATAATTACCTTGTTTACAAACGTAAAAAAAAAGCGAAGACAACAACAATAACAACAACAACAACAACAACAACAAATACCCCTAACTATCGAAAACTCTAAACTGTCATTACAGGTTCAAATAAGAACTGGGAATAAAGCTGATTCGCAAGTCAGCAAATATCATGTGTATCTGTCCAGATAATTACCTTGTTTACAAACGTAGAAAAAAGCGAAAACAACTACAATAACAACAACAACAACAACAACAACAACAACAACAACAACAACAACAACAACAAATAACCCTAACCAGCGAAACTCTGAACTGTCATGACAGGTTCAAAGAAGTACTGGGAATACAGCTGATTCGTCAGTCAGCAAAATATCGAGTGTATCTGTCCAAATAATGAGAGAGGTTCGATTTGGCTTAACAACGTTGAGACTGCCGTTTTGATGACGTCAATGGAGATAAAGAAAGGTGAGGCCGGGGAGAGGGTGGGTGGGGTGGGGTGGGGTGGGGTGGGGGGAGGAGGAGACTGGCATGGGATAAGAGTGGAAAGGGTGGGAGGGAGTGGCGATAAGGAGGGGGGTGGGGGAAGGAGACAGAGAGAAAGAGAGAGAGAGAAAGAGAGAGAGAGAGGAGGGGGGTTGGGAACTCAGACCAAAGGCGATCGTTAGCCTTTTAACAGTGAGTCAGTTTTATGTCACTAATCGTATTTTGTCTGCTTACTGGGAACGAAGGGGAATGGTGGGGGTGGGGGGGGGGTGGAGAGGGGGGACAGAGGGGAGAGAGGGAGGTGTGGGTGGTGGTGGTGGTGGAGGCATGGCGTTTTCCCAATCATTCTGCTAGCGTCAGCTAGAAGTTACTGTTACATAGCTTTTGTGTTTTCCGACCCTTATCTTCTCCACCCCCCTCCCTTCACACACACACACACACACACACACACACACACACACACACACACACACACACACACACACACACACATATATATATATATATATATATATATATATACAGCACTACACGCATACACGCATACTCTCTCTCTCTCACACACACACGCACATACACACACACACATACACACACAACACTCACACACGCATACACACACACACATACACACACCCACTCACGCTCACACACACAACACACACAACACTCACACACACACATAAACACACACACACACACACACACACACACACACACACACACACACACACAAACACACGCACGCACACAACTTCCTTTATCCTCGCCATACAAAGACTTTTCCATCCAGTAGGGAAAAATTTGTACAGGCCCAAGGAGTGCGCCAGACATGTTACTCTCAGATTCGGGTCAGCGCATATGGAACTGTCTGAGTGCCCTAAATCAGTTCTGAACAAACTTCCAACAAAACTCTTTGTCCATGACTGCGGTCGTCAAGTGGGTAAGACTTCAGACTTCCATTCGAAAGGTCTGGGGTTCGATCCTGCCTGGGTGCCTCCCACTTGGTGTGAGAAAGGTGGGGGATTTTACTGGTCTCCCAGGTCAACATGTGTGCA
>JAPXFY010000029.1:23679788-23684788 GCA_030674185.1 Monoplex corrugatus
TCCATGTATGGACAGATAAGGATTTTACGATAAATAAAACCAACAAACAGAACATTTTTCCATGTATGGACAGATAAGGATTTTACGATAAATAAAACCAACAAACACAGAACATTTTTCCATGTATGGACAGATAAGGATTTTACGATAAATAAAACCAACAAACACAGAACATTTTTCCATGTATGGACAGATAAGGATTTTACGATAAATAAAACCAACAAACACAGAACATTTTTCCATGTATGGACAGATAAGGATTTTAAGATAAATAAAACCAACAAACACAGAACATTTTTCCATGTATGGACAGATAAGGATTTTACGATAAATAAAACCAACAAACACAGAACATTTTTCCATGTATGGACAGATAAGGATTTTACGATAAATAAAACCAACAAACACAGAACATTTTTCCATGTATGGACAGATAAGGATTTTACGATAAATAAAACCAACAAACACAGAACATTTTTCCATGTATGGACAGATAAGGATTTTACGATAAATAAAACCAACAAACACAGAACATTTTTCCATGTATGGACAGATAAGGATTTTACGATAAATAAAACCAACAAACACAGAACATTTTTCCATGTATGTACAGATAAGGATTTTACGATAAATAAAACCAACAAACACAGAACATTTTTCCATGTATGGACAGATAAGGATTTTACGATAAATAAAACCAACAAACACAGAACATTTTTCCATGTATGGACAGATAAGGATTATGATAAATAAAACCAACAAACACAGAACATTTTTCCATGTATGGACAGATAAGGATTTTATGATAAATAAAACCAACAAACACAGAACATTTTTCCATATATGGTCAGATAAGGATTTCACGATAAATAAAACCAACAAACACAGAACATTTTTCCATGTATGGACAGATAAGGATTATGATAAATAAAACCAATAAACACAGAACATTTTTCCATGTATGGACAGATAAGGATTATGATAAATAAAACCAACAAACACAGAACATTTTTCCATGTATGGACAGATAAGGATTATGATAAATAAAACCAACAAACACAGAACATTTTTCCATGTATGGACAGATAAGGATTTTACGATAAATAAAACCAACAAACACAGAACATTTTTCCATGTATGGACAGATAAGGATTATGATAAATAAAACCAACAAACACAGAACATTTTTCCATGTATGGACAGATAAGGATTTTACGATAAATAAAACCAACAAACACAGAACATTTTTCCATGTATGGACAGATAAGGATTTTACGATAAATAAAACCAACAAACACAGAACATTTTTCCATGTATGGACAGATAAGGATTTTACGATAAATAAAACCAACAAACACAAAACATTTTTCCATGTATGGACAGATAAGGATTATGATAAATAAAACCAACAAACACAGAACATTTTTCCATGTATGGACAGATAAGGATTTTACGATAAATAAAACCAACAAACACAGAACATTTTTCCATGTATGGACAGATAAGGATTTTACGATAAATAAAACCAACAAACACAGAACATTTTTCCATGTATGGACAGATAAGGATTACGATATACAAAACCAACGAAGACTGGACATTTTTCTATGTATAGATAGCTAGGAATTACGATATATAAAACCAACAAAAACTGGACATTTTTCCACATGTAGACAGATAAGGATTACGATATATAAAACCAACAAAAACTGGACATTTTTCCACATGTAGACAGATAAAGATTACGATATATAAAACCAGCAAAAACTGGACATTTTTCCATGTATAGACAGATAAGGATTACGATATGTAAAACCAACAAAAACTGGATATTTTCCTATACATGTATGGACAAACAGGGATGATCATATATGGAACCAAGAAAAATTGGGCATTTTTCCATATATAGATAAAGAGATAATTGATGAGAACCAAACAAAACAGTATAAGCAGAGGGGAGAGAGAGAGAGAGAGAGAGAGAGGAGAGAGAGAGAGAGAGAGAGAGAGAGAGAGAGAGAGAGAGAGATAAAGAGAGAGAGAGACAGAGACAGAGGCAGACAGACAGACAGACAGAGACAGAGAGACAGAAAAACAGACACAGAGACACACAGAGACACACAAGGAAACAAAGAGAGAGAGAGAGAGAGAGAGAGAGAGAGAGAGAGAGAGAGAGAGAGAGAGAGAGAGAGAGAGAAAGAGAAAGAGATAATTTTAATGACAATTACAATCACACATTATTTTCCAGTAGTGGAAGTTACTGGACGAAGCCATTTTTGAAATGTGCTATTGCTAATCGACTATCTGCCTAGAACTTACACAGGCTCTTTTTAAAACAGCGAGAGAGAGAGAGAGAGCGAGAGAGAGACAGACAGACAGACAGACAGACAGACAGACAGACTGACTGGCAGACAGAGACAGAGACTGTAACAAAAGAAACGCGCCTCGCCGAAATTTCGCATCTACGTGACGTCAAAAATACGGAAAGCAAAGGATGACGAAACTCTACGGAATATTACCGCGTCATTGCCAATGCCTTTGTAACTGCATTCACGAGCAAACGGATTTGTGGAGAGCTCAAGTATTTTGTTGAAATTAAGAGGTGAGAGAAAAGATTGAATTTGTGAATTTTATCCATAGGATGATCTTGATTTAGAGAATGAATGGACTTACTTGAATTAATTGTTTTAATTGTTATTTCAGGTTTTTTGTATTCTTATGACATTCTTCTTCTTCTTCTTCGCCTTCTTCTTCTTCTTCCAGGGAAGCGACCGCAATCAACCAGTTGACTATTCTGTCACTTTAGAGGACGTGAAGAAGAAAAAAAGCCTAGTTAGTGAATTTGTAGGCCCTTGACACAAAGGTGTCGATGGTAAAAAAAAAAAAAAAATGAATGAGCTCGCCAAAATGGGTTGGCTCATTGACTATTTTAGATCTCTCAGTATTTCTTTCATATCCTTGCAGTAAAATTAATGTTATGATAAGGTGACCAAGATGGAAGCAGAACGAAAGATTATTTCATCGCTCATTTTAGGACTTGCTTGTGATCTAAAGATTTAAAGATCCAGAAATTTACAACCACTCAATGGATACTGGTCAGCTTCCTGAAGACTGGTTGACTGCAAACATAAGTTGCATATTCAAAAAAGGAGACAAAAATTATCGCCCAGTGTCCCTTACATCTGTGCGTGTAAGATCTTAGAACATGTCATCAGCCACCATATCCGAGAACACCTGGACAAGCATCAAATCCTTACCGATAAAAATCACGGCTTCAGGAAAGGATTTTCCTGTGAAACGCAGCTGCTCACAACTATGCACGACCTACTAAAGTCAAATGACGAAGGAACGCAAACAGATGTGATCTTGGACTTCAGTAAGGCCTTTGATACTGTACCTCATAAAAAGCTCCTCCACAAACTGCAACACTACGGGATAGCAGGCCCAGTCCACAGGTGGATTGAAAAGTTCCTGACTCAAAGAACGATGAGAGTGGTCCTAGAAGGGGAAACCTCAGAAGAAACAGCCGTTATGTCTGGTGTACCCCAAGGCACAGTTCTTGGTCCCTTGCTCTTCTTGTGCTACATCAATGACATGCCTGAGGTCGTGAGCAGTACATCAAAAAGTACGGCTGTTCGCAGATGACTGCTTACTGTACCGGGAGATATGCCAGTTCCAGGACCATACCTTGCTCCAAGGAGACCTCACCAAGCTGGAGGAATGGGCGAAAAAATGGGGAATGCGGTTTAATGTCAAAAAATGCTACGTCCTACCAACCAAAAACCGCTCATCCTTCTTCTACAAGCTTGATGGGGAGATCCTCCATGTAGAGCAAAATCCATACCTGGGAGTACAAATATCGGCAGATTTAAAGTGGTCCACGCACATAGCAAACATCTGCAAGAGGGCAAACACTACACTAGGATTCCTCCGTCGTAACTTGGGCAGCTGTTCCCAAGAGTGCCGCCGTACAGCCTACATCTCTCTAGTGCGGTCTGCCCTGGAGTACGGAGCCACTGTATGGGACCCGTACTTGGCAAAAGATCAGGATAGACTGGAGAGAGTACAGAGAAGGGCAGCACGCTTCATAAAGCAAGACTACAAGTCCCAAAAACCAGGGTGCGTCACCAGGATGCTCCAAGAGCTTGGTCAGCCCTCTCTGCAGCAGCGAAGGACACACCACAGGCTGGTAACACTATATAAAATAACAGAAGGTCAGGTTCCAGCCCTACCACCAGAAAAATACCTGACCCCAGTGGATAAGACCAAAGGGAAAATCAAAATGAAGACCTATGCAGACCACGTGGCAACAAACATCATCACCAAACACGCATGTAACAACAGCCGTGGCTACAAAGTCCCCCAGACAAGGACAGAGCAGTATGGATGCTCTTTCTTCACAAGGACTGTTGAAGACTGGAACAAGCTGGAGGAGGAGGTAGTGCAGGCACGCTCCGTCGCCGCATTTTCTGCAGCACTGGGCGGAGCGGCCTCAGCTGCCTCCCATAAATAAATCAACCCCCCCCCCTCTCCAGCCCCCCTTCTGCCCCACCCCCCTCCCCCATTCCCCCCACCCGACTAGGGAGATGCAGCGCCGAAACAGGACATCTTTGAGTTGAACTCGGGGTGTCCGTTGGGGCAGTAGTTTCCCTCCCCCCCCCCCCCCCCCCAGTCGGACACAGCAAAGAAACTAAACGTCATGTTCTAAAAACTCAAGAGAAACTGTAGTTGAAACACCACTTAAATTAGTTATTTTCACTCATAAATAAATAAATAAGAAAAATTAAGTTATTATAGTCAAAATATAACATAAAATAAATGAGGACTACTTATTCAAATCAAGCCATGCGCTCCTACCACCCGCTGCGACGATAGCCTGAAAAGGCTCCTGCAGCGTAAATTATCCAGATCCAGATCCAGATCCAAAAGTTTAGATCTAAAGGGAAGATGAGCTAGATAGGAATTGAAATTAACCTTTGGGTTCTTTGAATTGTAAATTAACT
>JAPXFY010000029.1:23694788-23697288 GCA_030674185.1 Monoplex corrugatus
TCCTAAGTTTAGTATTTGTTGCTTGTTCATTTATGATCTTACGTCTGACAATGGCCAGTTGGTCGAAAATTTGCGCCTGTCTTGTCTGGTTGTATGAAATACGCGTTCTGATTCTTTTCAGAGTTTGTGATTGTCGAATACACGGGGAGAGATCGTTCCGGTTGTATGGGCCTTTTATAACCTGTTTGACTATTGTGTATGTTACGCGTTCTGATTCTTTTCAGAGTTTGTGATTGTCGAATACACGGGGAGAGATCGTTCCGGTTGTATGGGCCTTTTATAACCTGTTTGACTATTGTGTATGTTACGCGTTCTGATTCTTTTCAGAGTTTGTGATTGTCGAATACACGGGGAGAGATCGTTCCGGTTGTATGGGCCTTTTATAACCTGTTTGACTATTGTGTATGTTACTGTTCACCTATTTGTAACATAGCGTTACAGTTGACATGTCATCCCCTCTGCCCCCCTCCCCCCCCCCCCCCCCCCCCTTTGTTTGTCATTTATTGTTTCTTTTACGTTCTTCTTCTCGTATGTTTCCATGTTAGCAATCTGTAATAACAAAGAGAAGTGTTGCACGAATGAGGCTGACGGAAAGAGAATGTGTGTGTGAAAGAGAGAGAGACAGAGAAGTGGGTGAAATAGTGAATGATCTTCTATGGATTTCATCATGAGTTTGGTAACCTGTCTTTCAAGTTGTTTTTAGAGACGATTAATAATACTGATATTGACCTGTAATTATCTGAAATATTTTTATCTCTTGTCTATGGTAAAGCGGACTGTTTTCGCCTTTTGGTATTCTGTTGGGAGGATTTTCTGATCAATATATACATTTTGATATATATATGTTTGAGTTTCAACGATGTGAGGCATGGATTGGTTTAATATTTTGCTGCAGAGTTCGTCTAATCAGATGATTTCTTACTGCTCATACTGGAGGCGTATTTTTCAATCTGTAATAGGCCATTAACCTACATTGTTGTTGTTAACTTAAGGGGTAGACTTTGTACTTGTTTTATGTGTCTCAGGTAGGCCTGTCTGCCTTCATCTCATGCTTTTGTGATGTGTGTATCGATTGACATGTACATGGAAATTGATTTTTTTCTTTCAATATTTCATAATTTCTTTGACGTTGCATGTATCATAGTTAATCTATTTTTTAGGATCATCGCACTCAGGGAGATTACCTTTGTGCTCACCTTCTTTTTTGTTTCGTTCCATTATATTCTACGCCACCTTAAAGGCCACAGAAGCTGGAAAAGTTTTTATAATGCGATGATGATGATGTCCAAGAGGATGATAATCATGATGCTATGGAGTTCCATCTAGGATTGAGACTGCCTGACAGGGCTGTGCTCTACGCTTACTATCATTATATATCCTGGCGTCAAGCAGGCCCGAGAGATACAGACATATGTGGTGCTGGTCACAAGATTTTAGCAACACCGTCAATGACGCATCCGTGAAGTGGATGAGACTTAACTGTGTGGTCCCAGTCTTTCCAACGAGCCCTTAGTACACCCAACTCTGGGTACGGAGCCGGTTAGAGCACACACAAAAATCCCACAATAATATAGTTTTGAAGGGACTGATGGAGATTCGAACCCACAACCTTCCAGTCAGTAGTCCGTTGCGTTGACCACTACACCACGGCGACTGGTCTAGTTAATCTATTATCATCATTGCGTTAGTTGATGTGGCTCTCCTCCTCCCCTCCCCTCCCCTCCCCCCCTACTTTTGAATCAATGTCTGTAATTTATTTTTTAATGGACTATTGATGCAACCACTAGCAGTAGTGTTATTGTACAGTTATTGTTTTTTTGTGGTTATCGTTAAGGATTGACATTAATATGTTTTCATATGCGTGCTTTTGTCTCTCATGCTTTTGTAAAGCGGATGATCCATGGGCATATGTGTAAAGTCAATATTTAATCTGATGTTATAATTTGTTTCACGATTCATGTTTTTATGTTCTTTTTATGCTGATAGTTTTTGTGTTGAATAGCAAGGACTGAACTGTAAGACAGGTCCAGTGGGACTGATGCTATTTATCCTTGAGTAACAAAGTCTTCTTCTTCTTCTTCTTCTTCTACTTCTCTTCTTCTTCTTCTTCTTCTTCTTCTTCTTCTTCTTCTTCTCTCTTTTCTTCTTCTTTTCTTCTTCTTCTTCTTCTTCTTCTTCTCTTCTCTCACTCTCTCCCCCCTCTCTCTCTATTTTCACTTGCGCACACGTTTGTTTTTTTCTTTTTATAAGAACTTCTTTTCTCTCTCTCTCTCTCTCTCTCTTCTCTCTCTCTCTCTCTCTCTCTCTCTCTCCCTCTTCTCTTTCTCACTTGCGCACACGTTTGTTTGTTCTTTTTCTGTTTATAAGACTGTGTTATTTAGTTTTGAGAAATAACAGTCTGATAAGATGTGTCATTGATCTGTAAAATCCCACTTCATTGTTGCACGTCTTGCATTATTAATCATTCACATATCCCTTCATAAGGGCCATGACCTATCTG
>JAPXFY010000029.1:23699788-23702288 GCA_030674185.1 Monoplex corrugatus
GTGGGCGATAGGGAGGATGGGAGTGTAATGGGGGGACGGAAAGTTCATACAGGAGTGAGGTGGTAGAGCCTGCCACTTTTCTCTCTCCCTCCCTCCCTCTCTCTCTCTCTTCCTACCCCCCTCTCTCTCGTGTCTGTCTTCTGTCTGTCTCTTTCTCTGTCATTCTGTCTGTCTGTCTATCTCTCTGTCTCTCTCTCTCTCTCTTTCTCTCTGTTTATCTCTGTCTCTGTCTCTCTCTCTCTCTCTCTCAGTATCTCTGTTTCTCTCTCTTTGTCTTTGTCTGTCTGTCTGTCTGCTTGTCTATCTGTCTCTGTCAGTCTGTCTGTCTGCCTGTCTGTCAGCCTGTCTGTTTGTCTGTCTGTCTGTTTGTCTGTCTGTCTGTCCCTGTCTGTCTCTGCTTCTCTCTCTCTCTTCCCTCTCTCCCTTTCTCTCTCTCTCTCTCTCCTTTTCGTCTGTCTTTGTTCCCCTGCCTCTCTCTCTCTGTCTTTGTGTATCTTCGTTTCTGTCTCTTTGTCACCCAGACCTCTATGGCATGTACCCAGACCTCTATGGCATGTACCCAGACCTCTATGGCATGTACCCAGACCTCTATGGCATGTACCCAAATCTCTATGGCATGTACCCAGACCTCTATGGCATGTACCCAAGCCTCTATGGCATGTACCCAAATCTCTATGGCGAGTACCCAGACCACTATGGCATGTGCCCAGATCTCTATGGCTTGTACCCAGACCTCTATGGCTTGTACCCAGACCTCTGTGGTGTGTATCAGGACCTCTATGGCTTGTACCTAGGCCTCTATGGCATGTACCCAGACCTCTATGGCATGTACCCAGACCTCTATGGCATGTACCCAGGCCTCTATGGCATGTAGCAAGACCTCTATGGCGTGTACTCAGACCTCTGTGGCATGTACCCAGATCTCTATGGCGTGTACCCAGACCTCTATGGCATGTACCCAGACCTCTATGGCATGTACCCAGACCTCTATAGCGTGTACTTAGACCTCTATGGCTTGTACCCAGGCCTCTGCGGTGTGCACTAAGTGTAGATATTCATTACCTTTCGTCTTCTTTATCCTTAACTCAGTGAAGAGTTATCGGGGCTCCGCACTAAGAAAAGCGTTCACCAGATTCCCCAGCTGTGAAGGTTGTGCGCACGTACACGGCTTGGGCACACAATGAATACAGTGGAAGAGCATGTATAAGGTGCTAAACCATGATGTCTAAATCAGATCGAAGCACAGACTCTTATTGTTCATCAGACATTCACTCACAATAACAAGAGAAAAGAAATACCCCTTAAAGTTATAAAGCACATGCAGACTTGGAAAGTGAGGACAGGATGGGGGGTGGGGGGTGGGGCGGGAGAGCGACTGAATAAAAAGGTTGGTGTATGAAGTAGGGGGGGGGGGGGTGAGGAATCAAGATCTGATGTGCTGTGTTCAAATCCACGTCACCTTAAAAAAAAATTTTTAAATGAGGCGTTGGTATATGAAGGGTGAAATCTAGATCTGATACGCTGAGATCAAATCCACGTCACATAAAAAGCAGCCTTGCTTGTTGCCTGCCTTAACTGTTTTTGTTGTTGTTGTTGTTGTTGTTTGTTTCGGTTTGTTTGTTTGTTTTTGTTTTGTTGTTTTTATTTTGTTTTTGTTTTTTTTGTTTTGTTTTTTAAGGATTATGGCACTTGGGGAGGTTACCTTTGTGCTCACCTTTTTATTTCGCCACAGAAGCTGGCACAGTTTTTGTTTGTTTGTTTGCTCGTTTGTTTGTTTGCTTTTTTTCACAATGCGATGATGATGGTGTCGATGAGGATGATAATCATGATGCTATGGAGTTCCATCTAGGATTGACTCTGCGTGACCAGGGCTGTACCCTAAGCTTACCATCACCATATATCCTGGCGTCAAGCAGGCCTGAGAGATACAGACACCTACCTAAGGTGCTGGTCAGAAGATTTGAGCAACACCGTCAATGACACATCCACGAAGTGGATGAGACTCGACTGTGTGGTCCCAGTCTTCCAAATGAGCCCATAGCACGCCCAACTCTGGGTAGGAGCCGGTTAGAGCCGAAAAAAAAAAAAAAAAACCCCACCCACAATGCTATATTTTTGAAGGGACTGATCGGGGATTCGAACCCACAACCTTCCAGTCGGTAGTCCGTTGCGTTAACCACTACACCACGGCGACTGGTTGCCCGCGCCTTAATTGTGCTCCCTTTTATTATTCTGGTGTCAGCACAGTGAGTGTTCCATAGGTCCCTTTCTTCCCTGTACCTTCCCCCTACCCCTTCCCCCTTTCCCCCTTTCCCCCGTCCCTCCCTATTTCAAGACCTTGCCAGCGCGTAAGGTTTTGCGCAGGCTCAAAGAATGTGCCAGACAACTGCTGGCAGGCCGTATAGGCGGGGCTGGTGGTGGGGGTGGGGTGGGAATGGAGAGCATAACATGGAATTATCCAACTATGATGAATTCCCCCTTGAACAAAACGGTAGCCTCC
>JAPXFY010000029.1:23707288-23714788 GCA_030674185.1 Monoplex corrugatus
TGTGTGTGTGTGAGAGTGTGTGTGTATGTGTGTGTATGTGTGTGTGGTGAGTGTGTGTGAATGTGTGTATGTGTGTGTGTGCATGCGTGTGTGTGTGTATGTGTGTGTATGTGTGCGTGCGTGTGTGTGAATGCGCGTGTATATGTGTGTGGGTGTGTATGTGTCTGCGTGCGTGTGTGTGTGTATGTGTGCGTGCGTGTGTGTGTATGTGTCTGCGTGCGTGCGCGCGCGCGTGTGTGTGTGTGTGTGTGCGATCCATTTTTCTGGGATGGCGTGTATGCGTGTTGTTTCGTCTCACGATGCGCAGGCGATAGGTTGTTGCACAGTCTGCATATTCCGTCTTTGCTGAGTGTGCATATTGGGTGGGTGTTTTCGTGCTTCCACAAGCTACACCAAAGACTGCAGCGGCCAATACTGAACCTGGTGACTCCGACAGGTAAAAGAAAAGCTACCAGTTAAATTAAACACCGATATGGCTAACAGAATCTCTAACGTGAATAGTTACCTTTTCAGCATGCGTGTCTACATGAAGGGGCTTTAGAAAACCCTTTGACTCCCACACCCTGTCCACCAGCCTCCTTGCATTGTCGACCATGCTAGCAAAGTAAATACCAGTTTCCTGCAGGAGGTTGGTGGATAGGGTGAAGGAGTCAAAAAGGTAAGTTTTTGTAGTTGGTGGTATTGGACCTTCACGCGTACTTCGTCCAAAAAAACCTCTCAGGGGCCCGGAAGCCACCCGAGTTCCTTGAGTAAGAATTTGGTCGTTGTCTGGTGACGCCTGGGGAATGGGGGAAACCCCCAGCTGACTCTTTTTTCCTCCCCCCCTCCCCCCTGCCAACTCGTCTAAGGCCAGCGCCCCAGGGTATGGCCCATTCCTCCCCATGCAGGATAGGTTTAACCCTTTGACTCCCGCACCTTGCCCACCAGCATCCTGCATTGTCAACCCTGCTAGCAAAGTAAAAACAACCCTTTGATTCCCTGACCCTATCCACCAGCTTCCTGTAGGAAGCTGGTGGATAGGGTCAGGGAATCAAAGGGTTAAGTTTTTGCGGTTGGTGGATAAGGTGCGAGAGTCAAAGGGTTAAACATTAACAGGCGTGTACACATGTTGACCTGGGAGATTGGTGAAAATCTCAATCCTTCATCCACCAGGCGTTAAGTACCTGGCCAGGATTGACCCCCAGACTTTCCGATCGGACGTCCGACGTCTTTCCCACTTAACCATTGCACTCATTTGTGTGTCTGTAGTATATTGGGTCTGTTTGTTTGGTAGTGTGTGGCCAGTTCATGGATATTTTAAAGTAAGTTTGTCATGATATGTGCATACAATTACATACATACATACATACATACATACATACATACATACATACATACATACATACATACATACATACATACATACATACATACATACATACATACATACATACATACATACATACATACATACATACATACATACATACATACATACATACATACATACATACATGCATGCATGCATGCATGCATGCATGCATGCATGCATGCATGCATACATATATACTGCTCAAAACAATTGAAAGGCCACTGAGAAACTATCTCGCAATTCCATGTCGAAACACAAACAGTTAATAACAATGAATGTAAATTGTACTTTATTCATTAATCAAGCGATAATCAACAAAATTCATTGACCAAATTAATGTCAATAACAAGAGTTTGAGGTTGATGGACATGACCCCATTTTTCAAAAATGTGAAAAGTTGCAGCTCACCCAAAAAAGTCAAAATCGTGTGTGTCCGCCATTGGCCTGAATGCATTCGCGGCATCGTTGTCTCATGGACTGAGCCAGTGTCCTCAGAGTCAATTGGGGAATGTCCTGCCATTCTTGCTGAAGAAATAGGAACAGCTGGTCGAGGTCAGCTGGTGGGGGGTGGTTATCTCGAAGTCGTCGGCCCAGCACGTCCCACAGGTGTTCGATGGGATTGAGATCCGGTGAACATGCTGGCCAGTCCATGTGGATGACTTGCTGCTGCTGCAGGAAGTCGTTGACGACTCGGGCTCTGTGAGGTCTTGCATTGTCGTCCTGGAAAATGGCGCCCGGTCCCATGGCCTGCAGTGCCGGTAGTACGAGAGGCTGCAGAATGTTATCCCTGTAGCCCACGCCATTCAGGTTGCCTTGCACACGGTAAAGGGGGGTTCTGTAGGCCATCCCCATTCCACCCCACACCATGATGGATCCGCCACCATAGCGATCACGCTCCATCACAGTGGCATTGTGGTACCGCTCTCCCTGTCGCCTCCAGACGCGGATTCGGCCGTCATGGAAGGATCTGGTAAAGCGGGATTCGTCAGTGAACAGCACCATTCTCCACTGCTGCCTTGTCCATGCCAGATGACGTCGGGCCCATGCCAGACGTGCAGCGCGGTGAGCAGCTGTCAGGACAGGTCGGACGGCGGGTCGCCTTGAACGCAGGTTTCCTTCTCTCAGCCGGTTCCGAATTGTCTGGTCACTGACATTAACATTGACAGCTGTTCGCAGTTGCGCCCTGAGTGTGTTGGCGGTGGCTGTTCTCTGCCTTAAAGCCGACACGACTAGAAACCTGTCTTGCTGTCTTGAAGTTGACCGCGGACGTCCTGGTCGTCTTCGTTCAGCAACACTACCTGTTTCAGTGTGGCGGTCTCGTAAAGTCTGAATGACTGAATGGCTGACAGCTAATCGGCGACCAACTTCTCGGATCCCTATGCCATCCTGTAGCCACGCCATGGCCCGCCCTCGGTCAACATCGCTTAATCGTCGTCTTTGGGGTATGGTTGGAAATGTGTCTCGACCGCGACCTCAAATACGCAACAGTGCATCCAAACTGATGATTTGTGTTCACGATCGACATGGCTTGCACGTGCATTGCAGTCTTGCTACTGCTCAATTCTGCTGTGTCATATGGATTTGTTTGATTTGCACCCATTTTTCGTGGGGCTGATGCCTATCTTTAGCTGACTCCTGCGATGTGCACGAAAGAGACAGAACTGATTTGTGAGTAAACTCAGGTGGACTATTGAAGCATACAACCAAGTGCAATGAAAAGATTTATGAGAAATTTTGCATTCTTTATAAATACGACGTCTAATGAAATGACACAAAAAGTGCAAGTGGCCTTTCAATTGTTTTGAGCAGTATATATACACATATATCTGTATATATATATATTACTTTTTTTTTTTAAATTTTGATTTTGATTTTGGTCGCAGTAGCAGGCTGACGGTCTGGTGTCACCTGTGCCGCACGACAGTCTATAGAATGCGAACTCCATCGCACAATCAGTTTGATGAGTTATGTAACAAAAATCCTGTTAAGAATAATCATGATGAGGACAAGGAATAGAATCAAAAGAGAAATAGCAGAAGAACAGTGTGGATTTGTGGAGGGGAAAGGAACTATTAATGCCATATACATCCTAAGAACTATCATAGAGAGGTCAATTGAGATGAATAAGGATTTGTATTTATGCTTTGTTGACTATACCAAGGCTTTCGATCGGGTACGACATGATGAATTGATCAACCAACTGGAGAGACTCAGTGTCCATGGAAAAGATCTACGAATAATCAGGAATGTGTACTGGGAACAAACAGCTGCAATGAGAATAGAAAACAATATAAGCTCTTTTCAAAACATCAAAAGAGGAGTCACACAGGGTTGTGTTTTGTCACCAGATCTGTTTTCACTATATAGCGAAAACATCATGAGAAACCTAGAAGAAGACCCTGGATTAAAGGTTGGAGGGAAAATGATAAACAACCGTGCTAATTGCAGAAAATGAAAGGGACCTACAAAACCTTGTGAATATACTAGAAACAGAAAGCAAAAGTAAGGGGTTGGAACTAAACAGCAGGAAGACTGAAGTCATGGTGATCAGTAAAAAACATGAAATCCCCTCCTGCAAGATAAAAACAAATGGCACAACCTTGACACAGGTTAATAAGTTCAAATACCTGGGAACGGTCATTTCATCAGACGGCAGAAGCACATCGGAAATAGCTGGCAGAATCGGCCAAGCCAAAACAGCATTCAAGAAGATGACAAGCATTCTTACCAACAAATGCCTATCAATTAACATCAGAAAGAGAGTCCTTGAATGTTATATAGAACCAATACTGTTGTACGGATGCGAGGCGTGGACAGTCAGCAAGCAAAGCCAGAGCAGGATCAAGGCAGCCGAGATGTGGTTTCTCAGAAGAATGTTGAGAGTTCCATGGACAGCAAAGAAAACAAACGAAACAGTCTTGATGGAGGCAGACACAAATAGATCACTCATAAGGAAGATTAGGAAAAGACAAGCAGCATTTATAGGCCATTTTATGAGGAAGGGGTATTTGGAGCACCTGGTCACAACGGGAAAGCTGGAGGGAAAGAGAGCACCAGGTAGACCCAGGGAGAGAATGCTGGACGGACTTGCAGAGTGGATGGGGATGAAGAGGGTGGGGGAGATGCTGGGGGCAACGAGAGATAGAGATTGTTGGAAGTCTATGGTCGCCAACGCCAGCGACAGGGCACCTGATGATGATGATGATGATATATTACATGAGTGTGTCTGTGTTTTTCCTCTTTGCTGTTGTTGTTGTTGCTGCTGCTGTTGTTGTTGTTGATGTTGTCGGCCATCATGCTGTGTGGATATAGGTTTGTATGTATGAATCTATATACATGTGTAAGTCTGTGTGCAGGCATGTGGGCATATGCATGCATTACTGTTATTTGTTATTTTCATTTCTTACTTGTTTGTTTATCTATATGCTCCTTTATTTCATCTACACACTCCTTTATTTTGTATTTGTCTATTCACTTAATTACCTGATATTTACTTACTTACTTACGTACTCGCTTATTTACTTACTTATTTACTTCCTTGCTTCCTTCTTTTCTTCCTTCTTTCCTTCCTTCCTTCCTTCTTTTCTTCCTTCTTTCCTTCCTTCCTTCCTTCTTTCCTTCCTTCTTTCCTTCCTTCCTTCCTTCTTTCCTTCCTTCCTTCTTTCCTTCCTTCCTTCCTTCTTTTCTTCCTTCTTTCCTTCCTTCCTTCCTTCTTTCCTTCCTTGCTTCCTTCTTTTCTTCCTTCCTTCCTTCTTTCCTTCCTTCCTTCTTTTCTTCCTTCTTTCCTTCCTTCCTTCCTTCTTTCCTTCCTTCTTTCCTTACTTACTTACTTACTTTTACTTACTTACTTACTTACTCACTTACCTACACACCTATGCATTTTCTCTTTTCTTTCTTACCGGAAGTGAACGACAGAAAATATTGTCTTCACCTAGTCGATAGACAGCTGTGGCTTTGTGCATTGGCGGGGTGGGGAGGGCGGAGGGGGCTTTCTGCCACGTGAAACGAGTTTATACAGAATAGCTTATTGTGGTGTGATTCAGACCTTTAATTATTTATTTATTTACTTTATACCTATGTTCCCTTTTTTGAAGATAAGACACACTGATACAAATGTCATTTGCGTGTAACCAAGATTATTCCAATGATTGGCTGATACAATACAAGTACAAAATATAGACTAGGTAAAACATAGGCTAGGTAGGACCTCAGGACCTGGCCAGCTCATGCGTTTATGTGCAGGCTTAAGGCTAGTGCCATGATCACCATACACATGGCACCTGTGACGTTAGTGCATATGGAACTCGTTTCGAGCGCGGAGACGTCGTCTTGAGAAACTGAAACTGAAACTAAAACTTAAGGCTTGTGCTATGATCACCATACACATGGCATCTTTGACGCTGTTGCATATGGAATTCATTCCGAGCGGAGACGTCATCTTGAGAAACCGAAACTGAAACTGAAACTGAAACTTAAGGCTTGTGCTATGATCACCATACACATGGCATCTTTGAAGTTAGTGCATATGGAAATCATTCCGAGCGCGGAGACGTCATCTTGAGAAACTGAAACTGAAACTTAGGCTTGTGCTATGATCACCATACACATGGCATCTTTGACGTTAGTGCATATGGCCGGATTCATTCCGAGCGCGGAGACGTCATCTTGAGAAACTGAGACTGAGACAGCGTCCGTTGGAATTCAGGGTTACTAGTGCCATTACATTTTAGTTTTAAAAGTGGGTTTGTGGGTTTCTGGATTTGTAGGTTTCCGCGTGTGCGTGACTGTGTGTGAGGTCATATAATCTGGCACAATTTTTCGCAATGCCACGGTGACAAAAATGGGGGTAAGAGGTCTAGCGAGTGACAATGCTGTGGAGTTCCATTTCGCACTGAAGGCTGCGTGACCCGTCTGTTTTCTACCTTCACTGCCATAATATATCCTGATGTCAGCTAGGCCAGAGAAGTAGGTACAGACACGTACAGTGTTGGCCAGGAAACCTAAATAACACTCTTAGTGACCCAGTCGTATAGTGAATGACTCTCGACCCCTGTTGTTCCCGGTTTTCAGTCTTCACAACGAGTCCATGGCACGCTCAGCTTTGGTTCGGAGTAGGTCAGGCCGTAAAATCTTGCAAATGTTTTTTGTTTGTTTGTTTGTTTGGACTGATAGGATGTTTAACCCTTTGACTCCTGCACTCTGTCCATCGACTGCAAAAACCTTAACCCTTTGACTCCCTCGCCCTATCCACCAGCTTCCTGCAGGATAGGGTGAGGGAGTCAAAGGGTCAAGGTTTTGCATTGCTAAATGGTTGACGATGTAGGATGTTGGTGGACAGAGCGAGGGAGTCAAAGGGTTAAGGTTTTGCTTTGCTAGCATGGTTGACGATGTAAGATGCTGGTGGATAGGGTGCAGGAGTCAAAGGGTTAAGGTTTTGCTTTGCTAGCATGGTTGACAATGTAAGATGCTGGTGGACAGGGCGACAGAGTCAAAGGATTAGGGTTTTGCTTTGCTAGCATGGTTGACAATATAAGATGCTAGTGGACCCTCCGCCCCCTTTGCTTGAAGAAATGACTGTCGATTGGCGTCAGGAGCTTGGGAAGTGAGTGTCCCGAGAGTGGCGAGGCATTAGTGCTCCAGGTCCCATCCGCACCCTCGTAGTGTTTCTTGTTAACTTCAATGGATTCCAGCTCACTGTGGGATACCAGGAAACGTGATAGTAATTGAGCTATAAAAAGGCTGAGCAACTGAAACTAAAACTGAGCAAGCACTCAGGACGAAATTGACAACTTCTACTAAGTATTAGAGATGGCCAAGGCCCAATGTAAATCACAAGAAGTTACAATAATAATGGGAGATTTTAACGCAAAAGTGGGACGGGAGAGGGATATAGTTAGACCTCATGGCCTTGGTACACAAAATAAAAGGGGAGGGAAACTTGTGGAATGAGCACAGACGAATGAGAGTTCCGTGGACAACAAATAAAACAAACGAGACAGTGTTGATGGAGACAGACACAAGAAGATCATTGATAAGAAAGATTAGGAAAAGACAGGCAACATTCATGGGCCATTTTAGGAGGAAAGGGGAATTAGAGTACCTGATCACAACAGGAAAGCTGGAAGGAAAGAGAGCACCAAGTAGACTCA
>JAPXFY010000029.1:23734788-23742288 GCA_030674185.1 Monoplex corrugatus
CCCCGAACAGATGAAAGTAGATGTTCAGTAATGAAGCGAGACTGATCGAAATTGAGAGTGCTTGTTAAGGATACCACCACCATACTCCTCCAATGACAACCTCCATAAACTACTGGCATCAAAAAAACTCAATTTGAATTCACCCCAGGAGTCGAAGCAGTAGAGGAAATCGTTACTAAAGTCTCCATGAGACTAGGGCCCATGAAGGGCCATGGTATGATAGAATCTAAGACAATTTTCACAATACTATGATGACTGATAATTCCGTGATAATGTAACGATGGTCAAGATCGAGACTGCGTGACAAGACTGTACTCTGTGCTGTCTATCCTGATCTATCCTGGTGTCAACCAGGCACGAGAGATGCAGGACACTAGCACTATTGGTCAGATAATTTGGGCAATACTCTCAATGACCCATCGGTAAAAGTGAATAAGACTTAATTATGCAGTACCAAGTCTTCCTGATGAGCCCATAGCACACTCAACTCTGAGAAGAAGCCAATCAGGTGCAGAACAATCCTTCAACAAGCTTTTGGATTGGTGGGGATTTGAACCTTCACCCTCCAAGTCGGTAATCCATTGCATATCCACTTCACCACGATACTTTGAAAATGGAGAATAAAGTGTGCATGTTAACCAGTCAACATTGCCAAGTGGTTAAGCAGCTAAACAAAACAAAGAAACAAATACAGAGAAAGAAAGATCGTCAGTATGGCCTAACCATCAAGATTCAGGATTAGGGTTTCGGTCAGACAGGATGGGGTCAAATATCGGCTAATAGCGATAATTAGAAATTATGGCGATTTCTTACTGGCAAATTAACTGCTCTGTCAGCTCTCTCTCTCTCCCTCTGTCTCTCTCTCTCCCTCTGTCTCTCTCTCTCTCTGTCTGTTCTCTCTCTCTCTCTCTCTGTCCCTGCCTGTCTGCCCTCTCTGTCTGTCTGTCTCTCTGTCTGTCTCTGTTCTGTCCTCTGTCTCTGTCTCTGTCTCTGTCTCTGTCTCTCTCTCTCTCTCTTTCTGTATCTATCTCTGTCTCTGTCTGTCTGTCTTTTAGTGTCGATTTCCTCTCTCTCTCTCTATTTCTCTTTTCTTTTGACTTAACCAGACATTGTGACGCGACGCTTATTGTGATACTGAGACAGCACGTAAGACAGAGAGCGGAGGAGGGGGGGGTGCAAGGAGGAACAGAGGAAAGAAGGGGTAAAGAATGGAATGCGGAAGAAAGAGAGACAGAGTGAGAGAGAGAGAGAGGGAGAGAGAGAGAGGGAGAGAGAGAGGAAGAGAGAGAGAGGAAGAGAGAGAGGGAGAGAGAGAGGGGAGAGAGAGGAAGAGAGAGAGAGGGAGAGAGAGGCGAGAAAGAGAAAGAGAGGGAGAGAGAGAGAGAGAGAGAGAAGATGGTTAAGTCATTCTAACAATCTCCCTTTCAATACCAAAAGCCCATATTTTGTATTTTTCAAATCCAAAATTGTTGAATTTATAGGCATATTTTTGTCGTGTGATCTTGACCTCTATGCCATGACTACCAAACTTACGCATTTGTGACATCTCAATAGTCATCACTTCCAATCCAAATTTGGTATAAAGATCAATCCAGAAACAACTGATAAAATCTTGCTCTGACTGATTTTGTCACAGACTCACAGACACACATCTCATTCCAATCAACATAAAACATGAGGGGGGGGGGGGGGGGGCAGGATGGGAGGAGAAATTGAAAAAGAAATGAAGAAAGAAAGAAGAAAGACAGATCATCAATATGGCCTGACTATCTAGTTTGAGGATCAGGGTTTCAGTCAAACATGTTAGGATCAAATGTCAGCTACAAGCAATAGTTAGAATGATGTGATTTCTTACCAACTAATTAAGTGCTGTTGGCTAATTGTCTCCTTTCTTTTAAGATAATCAGACTGCATTTGAGAAAGAAGCGGATGGAAGATGGGGGGAGTAAGGGGTAAAGCGAGAAAAATAGAAGATCAGGAGGAGAGTGACAGAGAGAGACAGAGAGTGACGGAGACAGAGAGTGACAGAGACAGAGTGACAGAGAATGACAGAGAGTGACAGAGAGAGACAGAGAGAGTAGACAGAGAGTGACAGAGAGAGACAGAGAGAGACAGAGAGTGACGGAGACAGAGAGTGACAGAGAGTGACAGAGACAGAGATGACAGAGACAGAGAGTGACAGAGAGTGACAGAGAATGACAGAGAGTGACAGAGAGTGACAGAGAGAGACGAGAGAGAGAGACAGAGACAGAGACAGAGAGACACACACAGAGAGTGAAGGTCAAAAGTCAAGATGTTTTAATTGTGTTAGGTTCATTTCGACCCAAACTATAGAAAGATAGACAAAGAGACAGACCTACTTACAGTCATACAACAACACAACACCTAAAACTCAAACTTCCACACAAATTTCTTTTGTTATTTACACACACACGCGCTCATTCTCATCCATACAACATTACAAATATTCACACATTATTAGTTCACATCCAACACAAATAGCTGTCACTACCACAACATCAGCCCTCAACGTGAAAAACTGCAATCTACATGAAAACTGCCTTCAACCTGAAAACTGCTTCCCTAACATAGAACGCTTCACACGTGTAAAATCTGCCTTCCCTATCTCGTTAGTCTGCAACATTGCCTTACCATACTTAATCTTATCTACTATTTTTATCAAATCCAAAACAAGTGCGACTGCCCGCGTTGAAGCAAACAGGAACCAGAAAACACACAAAAATAATCAGAACGCGTATTTAATACAACAAGACAAGACAGGCACAAATTTTGGCCTTTGTCAGGCGTGAATGTAAGATTGTAAGTCCTGTTCTCCCACTGGACGAAGCAGAAGGGAAGTTTCAGTTTTTTTCTCATAATTTTGTGTTTGGTGTTTGCTTGTGATCTTACATTTACGCTTGACAAAGACCAGTTGACCGAAAATTTACGATTGTCTTGTCTTGTTGTGTTGTGATTCTATTTTCGTGTTTTTCTGGTTCCTATTATTTTTATCGTAATACACCACTTGATCTGGTCGTGACAAATGGTAAAGATCTCTGGCCCATTACAATAGGGTGAAAAACAAAAACAAAAAACAAAAAAATCAAACAACACAAAACAAATAAAACACACACACACATTTTAAGACAGCAAAATATCAGTTTAGACAATCAATACCTGACTGCCTGAAATTTAGAGTTAGATATTTATTTATAAATACTGCAAGCTTTTTAATAAAGGATTTGTGATACCTGCCATAGATAAACAGATCTGAACATTTATGGATGTTGGTAGCATTTCTTTGGAATCAACTCAGTTCTAACAAATCCAAATAGGACACACCATAATGACATGAATCTCATTTTCAGTAACATCATTGCAGAATGGACAATCATTTTTATTATCTTTCTTTATATTGTACTGTCAACTCGCAAAGCCAGAACAAGATTGAGGCAGACGATATGTTGTTTTTAAGGAGAATGTTGAGAGTTCCATGGACAGCAAAGAAAACAAACGAGGCAGTCTTGATTGAGGCAGGCACAAGAAGATCATTCATACGGAAGATTAGGAAAAGACAGGCAACATTTATAAGCCATTTTATGAGGAAAGGGGAATTAGAGCACCAGCTCACAACATGAAAACTGGAGGGAAAGAGAGCACCAGGTAGACCTCAGGAGAAAATATTGGACGGACTTGCAGAGGGGCTGAGGACAGAGAGTGCAGAAGATGTGTTTGCGGCAACAAAGGATAGATACATATGGAGGACCATGATCGCCAACGCCATGCGGCAGGGCACATGATGATGATGATGATTTTCTACTGCAAATAATGTTCATTCAGAAGTGACATTCGTAGCCCAAATCTAATACAACAATTTCTCAGTCTCAGATTTTCAGTCTGACAAAGATATATGCATGAAGATAACTTTCCGCTGAAATGTGAATAAATGTGATAGAATTCGGGATTGTCGAGAGCTGAATTCCAATCCTGGATAAAACAATCTATCAACCTTCATCTAAAAATAAATGTTTTATATACCTCTCAATTGAAATGTGAATAAACTTGGTTGTCCAGGTCTGAATTCCAATCCTGAATAAAACAATCTATCAACCTTCGTCTAAAAATAAATGTTTCTTTTTATATTATCAACGTAGTGCATTACCTACACAACTCAAAGACCAAATATGCACATAACGTTTATGACCTTGCAAGCCCATGTGCTCTAGTGCTAAGGCTGCAGGTATAGCAACATATAGTATGACCTTTTAAGAAATCCATGATCTTCGAGGGAAATGAGTCTAAGCTGAATCTTTATGCTACATCTGTATGTGTTGGCATATAATGGACATCTGTCAGTTTCACCATAGACTATATGTCTTGGTGCTTTGCATTAACCCCAAGATATTTCTTTATTGCCAACAAATGCCGTGTATTTCTGATGCACTTTTAGTTTGCTGAAAGACCCCAAATTTGAGAGCCATGTGTGAAAATAGGTTGAATGAGGCTGTCAAACAATTTAAAGAACACTGAGAGAGAGAGACAGAGACAGAGAGACAGACAGACAGACAGACAGACAGACTGACAGAGAAGATAGACAGACATAAACGGAGACAGAGACAGACAGACAGACAAACAGATAGACAAACAGACAGATGAACAGACAGACAGATAGACAGAGACAGATAGAGAGAGACGAACAGGATGGTCAAGCCATAAACATTTTCCCTTTTAATTACAGAAAATCCAGGTTTTGTATTTTGCAAGGTTAATGTGACCATAAAGAAGCATCCCGTGAAATAGAACTTGTGAAGAGAAGACAATGGCAGACTGTTACAACAGTGAAAACACAATGTCAGATATTGTCAGAAGTTTCTAAGAAAGTGATGTTTGCACAACATCCTCAAAAAATGTGATTTTAGAAAAAAAATTGTCCATGTGACCTTGATCTTCATGCCATGCCTTCTTAACTCATGTATTTGTGATTCTTTAAAGTCCTCATCTTTGATCCAAATTTGATGAAGATCCGTATTGAAACATCTGATGAAATCTTGCTAAAATACATTTTTTTCAAAGACACATACACATACACACAGAACATTCTCTCTCCAGTCGTATATGAAACAATTTACCCTTCTTATGGGATATTGAAATAGTAAGAAACAAAAAGAAAGAAAGAAAGATCATCAGTATGGTCTGACCATCCAGTTGTAGGATCAGGATTTCTGTCAGACAGGTTGGGGGTCAGAAGTCGGCCAAAAGTGATAATTAGAATGATGGCGTTTTCCTACTGACTAATTAACGACTGTCTGCTCACCATCCCCTTTCGTTTGACGTAATTAGACATTGTGACGCGACGGTCTCTGTGATATTGAGACAGCACGTGAGACAGACAGTAAGGGGAAGTGAAGGGAAAGGGGGTAAAGAGAAAAGTGGGAGAGAGAAACAGACAGACAAACAGACAGAGAGAAAGAGAGACAGAGGAAGAGAGAGACGGGGAGAAAGAGGAAGAGAAAAGAGAGACATACAGAGACAGAGAGAGAGAGACACAGAGACAGAGAGACACACACACATGCAGACACAGAGAGAGAGGGAGAGAGAGTGGGGAGAGAGACAGACAGACAGAGATAGAGAGAGAGACATAGAGACAGAGAGAGACACACACACAGAGACAGAGACAGAGAGGGGGAGACAGACAGACAGACAGAGACAGAAAAAAGAGAAAGACACAGAGGCAGAGACAGAGAGAGAGAGGGAGAGAGAAAGAGAGAGAGAAACAAGATGGTCAAGACATTCTAAAAAGAAAGAAAGAAAGATCATCAGTATGGTTTGACCATCCAGTTTTAGGATCAGGATTTCTGTCAGACAGGTTGGGGTCAAATGTCGGCCAAAAGTGATAATTAGAATGATGGCGTTTTCCTACTGACTAATTAACGATTGTCTGCTCACCATCCCCTTTCGTTTGACGTAATTAGACATTGTGACGCGACGGAATCTGTGATATTGAGACGGCACGTGAGACAGACAGTAAGGGGAAGGGAAGGGAAAGGGGGGTAAAGAGAAAAATGGAAGACAGACAGACAGACTGACAGACAGAGAGAAAGAGACACAGATAGAAGCACAGAGAGAGAGAGAGAGACAGAGACAGAGAGACAGAGACAGAGAGAGAGAGAGAGAGAAGGAGACAGACAGACACAGAGAGAAACAGAGAGAGAGAGGGGGGAACAAAGAGATACAGAGAGAGAGAGAGAAAGAAGGATAAACAAGGTGGTCAAGCCATTCTAACAAGTTCCCTTTTTACACATAAATTCTTATTACAGAAAATTTAATTTTGTACTTTTCAAGATTGCTATGACCTTGAAGAAGCATCACGCGAAATCAAACTTGATGTTAAATACAGACAATGGTAGACTGTTACAACAGTGAAAACAATATTAACATTGTCAGAAGTCATCAAGAAAGTGCTGTTTACATGCCTTACTCAAAAAGTGTCCATTTTAGATACTTTTCTTTTTTGTAGTGTATAACCTTGAACTTTATGCTATGACTTCCAAACGTATGCGTTTTTGAGTATTCGACAGTCCATCTCTTTGACCCTAAATTGGTAAAGGTCTGTCCAGAAACAACTCATATAATCCTGCTAACATATTTGTATTCATACACACAGATACACGCCCCATTTTCCGGTCGATACGACACGATATCCCTTTCTATGGGAGATTGAAAAAGGAAGAAACAAACAAACAAGCAAACAAACAAAGATGAAAGAAGAAAGAAAAAAAGACAGACAGACAGAAAGAAACAAAAAACAAAGAAACAAAGAAGCAAAGAAGGAAAGATCATCAGTATGGTCTGACGATCACGTTTTAGGATCAGGGTTTTCAGTCAGACAGGTTGGAGTCAGCTGTCGGCGAAAAGCGATAATTGGAATGATGGCGATTTCTTGCCGGCTAATTAATTGCTGTCAGTTCAATGTCTCCTTTGTTTTAATGTAATCAGACATTGGGATGTGACGATCTTTGAGACAGTGTGAAGGCACATGAGACAGGCAGTGGAGGAAAGTGGGGGGGGGGGGGCAGGACATGGGAAGGGGGGAAGACAGGTGGGGGAAAGGGTAAAGAAAGAAAGGGTAAAGAAAGGTGAGAAAGGTGGAAGGAGAAGAGAGAGAGAGACAGAGACAGAGACAGAGACAGAGACAGACAGACAGACACAGACAGAATGGGACAGACAGACAGACAGAGATGGGGAAATAGTCAAGCCATTCTAGTGATCTTTCTTTCTAAAGAGATTACAATTACAGAAAAAAAACAGATTTTGCACGTCTTAAGGTCACTGTCACCTTGAAGCACCGTCAGATGAAACAGGATTTAATGTGAAGTAAGGGCAATAGAAGGTTCGTCTCAACAGTAAAAGCAGAATGTAGATATTGTCAAAAGTTCCTAAGAAAGTGCTGTCCACATGCCTTTCTCAAAAAGTGATTTGTGGGAATCATTGCGAAAGATG
>JAPXFY010000029.1:23747288-23754788 GCA_030674185.1 Monoplex corrugatus
GAACCATCCTCACAATGCAGGCCCAGAGATAGAGTGCCTCTGTAAGATGAGATAAGAACCATCCTCACAATGCAGGCCCAGAAATGAGTGTCTCTGTAAGATGAGATAAGAACCATCCTCATAATGCAGGCCCAGAGAAACGTGGTCTCTGATATCTCCCTCCTCCACATTCGTAGATTTACGGGACAACATGTACTTTTAGTGAGGAAGTTAGTTGATAAGTTAGTGTGTTGGTCGGTTTTATTTTACCTTACCTGTCAGGCAAAACGAACACTACAACAAAGACAAAACAAATAGATTGAACTCAAGAGTCTATTTCCGTAGGCCACAACCCTGAACAGATCTATATTTGAACATGCAAACTCAAGATAGGCCATAGATTATTAATAGTAAAGAAAAAATCTCTCCATCTCTCCAGTAGGTCTAAACGATTTACGAGAAAAAAAGAAAAGAAAAGTCAGTCTAAGGCAGGCAAAGGTCCATGTTAAACCTATATTTAGTCGATGATCCGCACGCGTGCCGCCTTCGCATTCAACGCGGCAGTCAACTTCATCATCATCTGCTTCAAGCCGCAACCGTGTTTACCTGAAATATCCTGCCACGACCCAAAACGGGACGCACGCTGAAGCTATTTCCGCCATATTTGTAACCCGAGCCTGCTGCAGGATGCATGCAGACGACAATTTTCTACGTCATTGCGCCGTTTTCAGCACTCCGTCACAAAATTTCCCCCGCCGAATTAGCGTCATCGCGAACTGCAATTTTTTTTTTTTATTTTTTTTTTTTATAACCGGTACTTTTTCCCTCCCCGCTACCTACTGCTGTGACCGCAACTTTCTTTTTCGATCAGGCGATCGCGCGTGCTGGAATGACGTCATGATTGACATCGTGTCACGATCGATTTCAAGACACGGCGGCTTTTCAACCACATCCACAGAAAGGCAGTTTTTGATTGTTTCTGATATTGTGCTCTCCGCCAGTCGTTCTCTCTCTCTCTGTCTCTCTCTCTCTCCCTCCCTCTCCCTCTCTCTCTCTCCCTGTTTTTTGTCTGTTTCCCTCTCTCTATCTCTCTCTCCCTGCCTCTCTCCCTCTCTCTCTCTCTCTCCCTATTTCTGTCTCTGTCTCTTCCCTCCCTCCCCCCTCTCTCTCTTTCTCTGTCTTACTGTCTCTGTCTCCCTCCCTCTGTCTCTGTCTCTGTCTCTTCTCTCTCTCTCTCTCTCTCTATCTATCTATTTATCTATCTATCTCTCTGTCTCTCTGTCGCCACTGCGTGGGCGTGCATGCTGGATGTTTCAATCTTTCCATAAGCCCGCCACTGACATGACTTACAGGATCTTTAACGTACATGTGTGATATTCTGCAGGCGTGTAGTACACACGGATGGGGGTTTAGGTACTGGCAGATCTTCACACATAATTTATTGACTCGGGGGATTAGAAAAAAAGCGTTGCACTCTTTATCACCAAGCGAAGTGTTTAGGGGGATTGAACCCTGTTCCTTCTGACTGGAGGCTAACGTCCACCCACCTGGCTACCCGAGCCCGTCTACAAGAGGATTAACCCTTTGACTCCTGCACCCTCTCCGCCAGCTGCAAAAATTTAACCCTTTGACTCCCTGACCCTATCCATGTTTTGCATTTTTCCTCCTTCATGGCTTTCTTTAGCCTTTGAAATCGATAACACACACACACACACACACACACACACACACACACACACACACACACACACACACACACACACACCACACACACACAACACACACACACAACACACACATATATATATATATATATATATATATATATATTATATATATATATATATATATATATATATATATATATATATATATATATATATATATATATATATATATATATATATATATATAAAAGAACAGCCAAACTCACAAAAATATATATCGCACTGGCATTGAGACATGTTTAAAAAAGAGAAAAATAAAAGAATGTTTTTACTTTGGTAGTATGGTTGGCAATTCAGGATGCTGATGGACAGGATGCGGCAGGTAAAGGGTTAATCAAAAAGCCTCCGTTGCATATTGCAAGACACGCGTGTACAAAATCACAGAGTTTGAAACAGGTGACAGAAAACATAATTATAGCGTATTGTTAATTTGAAAACGGTTGTGACACATACAAAGAGATATCCTATACCCTGCCATCTGCTGTATTTGAAGTATGTTTGATAAAATATATATCATTGATATTATGACTGACATGTCAGCGAAAACATCTGTATCAGATATCTAGGGTCCCCTGACAGCAAGCCACTGTCAATACCTTACCTTCATACCACAACACGTATTTCTCGCGGTCGGTCACCGCCTAATGATTGATTGACAGCCTGACGTCATTGCCATTGCGTCTGACAGCATCACGTGTAAGTGCTCGCGCACCGCTTGTTGCCAATAGCGACAAGCAGCGGCAGCGTTAGTGGGTGATGAGGGAAGGAGGGTTAATGAGAGTGTCTCGATTACTTCCCTTGCGATTCGTGTGATTACTGTATTCTACACAAAATGATTACGCTTGTAATTTTCATGCTGGATAATTTTTTTTTTATTGTGTCGCAATGCTTTTTTTTTATTATTAGTTTGGCTGATTGGTTTCCACTCATTTGTTTCTTTTTATTTAATCTCCCGTTTATGAAAACAAAGGGAGATCATTTCATACGTGCTTCCATCAGTCTTTGACAATACTATGACAGCAAATTTTTTTTTCAAATTTTTTATCAATAGATCTTTACCGAATCTGGGTAAGATGTGGACCGTTGAGGAATCGTATATGCGTAAGTTTCGAAATCATGACTTCAGTCATATGGGCCACAATAGAAAAGCCTAACATCAGCACTTTTTCAAAGGAATGTTTATGAACAGTGCACTCTCAAAAAACATCTTAGAAAATATTCTGCTTTTTACTGTTTGACAATCTGCCATTGTTGTGTGTGTGTGTGTGTGTGTGTGTGTGGTGTGTGTGTGTGTGTGTTGTGTGTGTGTGTGTGTGTGTGTGTGTTTGTGTGTGTGTGTGTGTGTGTGTGTGTGTGTGTGTGTGTGTGTTTACGTTTTGTGTGGTTTTGTTGCTGAATTCTTTTTTGTTTTATTTTTGTTTGTAGTTTCTCAATTGTTGATGTTGTTGTATTCATTTTCTTTTAAAAGTCTGAGTTCTGTCTTATTGTAAATCTCTAGAAAACAAATTTGGGCTTCATATCATTACTTTTTTAAAGAGCTGTACTGACTTTTCCCCACTGTCACTGAACACATGCACACATGTCTTTGAAAATATTGGTGCACTGCTGTCGTTTGAGTATCGTTGATGGTGGTGATGATTATCATTGATAGACGCTTATGTTTTGCCAGGTAAGATTAAACCTAACATACTCCATTCCAACATAATCTATACACCCATATTTTATACATCCATAATTTATACACCCATACTTTATACACCCATACTTTATACATCCATAATTTAATAATTTACACCCATATTTATACATCCCATAATTTATACACCCATACTTTATACACCCATACTTTATACATCCATAATCTATACATCCATAATTTATACACCCATACTTTTATACACCAAAATTTATACACCCATACTTTATACATCCATAATTATACATCCATAAATTTATACACCAACTATACATCCATAATTATACATCCATAATTTATACACACATACTTTATACATCCATAATTTATACACACATACTTTATACATCCATAATTTATACACCCATAATTTATACACCATACTTTATAACCATATTATACATCCATAATTTATACACCCATACTTTATACACCCATACTTTATACATCCATAATTTATACACCCATAACTTTATACATCCATAATTTATACATCCATACTTTATACATCCATAATTTATACACCCATACTTTATACATCCATAATTTATACACCCATACCTTATACATCCATAATTTATACACCCATACTTTATACACCCATAATTTATACACCCATACTTAACATCCACAATTTATACACCATAACTATATACATCCATAATTTATACACCCATACTTTATACATTCATAATTTATACACCCACACTTTATACATCCATACTTTATACACCCATGCTTTATACATCCACAATTTATACACCCACACTTTATACATCCATAATTTATACACCCATACTTTATACATCCATAATTTATATACACACATACTTTATACATCCATAATTCATACACCCATACTTTATACATCCATAATTTATACACCCACACTTTATACACCATGATTTATACACCCATACTTTATACACCCACAATTTATACACACATACTTTATACATCCATAATTTATACACCCATACTTTATACATCCATAATTTATACACCCACACTTTATACATCCATAATTTATACACCCACACTTTATACATCCATAATTTATACACCCATACTTTATACATCCATAATTTATACACCCATACTATATACATCCATAATTTATACACCCATACTTTATACATCCACAATTTATACACCCATACTTTATACATCCATAATTTATACACCCATACTTTATACATCCATATTTTATACACCCATAGTTTATACATCCATAATTTATACATCCACAATTTATCCCATACTTTATACATCCATAATTTATACACCCACACTTTATACATCCATAACTTATACACCCACACTTTATACATCCTTAATTTATACACCCACACTTTATACATCCACAATTTATCCCATACTTTATACATCCATAATTTATACACCCACACTTTATACATCCACAATTTATCCCATACTTTATACATCCATAATTTATACACCCATACTTTATACATCCATAACTTATACACCCACACTTTATACATCCTTAATTTACACACCCATTTGGGCAGTGTCCATTGTTGATGTGCAATTTGTACGCATTACGTGTATGTATTCATCATCATCATCATCATCATCATCGTCGTCGTCGTTGTCGTCGTCGTCGTCGGCGTCGGCGTCGTCGTCGTCGTTGTCGTCGACGTCATCATCATTGTCATCATCATCACTTTAGTATCGACGTCGTTGTCGTCGTCGTCATCATCATCATTATTATATTATTATTTTATTATTATCATCATCATCATCATTATTATTATTATTATCATTATTATCATTATTATTATTATTATTATTATTATTATTATTATTATATTATTATTATTATATTATCATTATTGTTGTTGTTGTTGTTGTAGTTGTTGTGGTGGTGGTTTGGTGGTGGTGGTTGTGGTGGTGTGGTGGTGGTGGTGGTGGTGGTGGCCGTGGTAATAGTGGTGGTGATAGTTGCTGTTATTTTATTTGTATTGCTGGCATTATTATTATTATTATTATTATTATTACTATTATTGTTATTGTTATTATTATTATTATTATTATTATTATTATTATTATTATTATTATTGTCATCATCATCATCATCGTCATCAGCATTACGTCCGGTCTCATTCCACTCCGCGCATATTCCAGTCGTACATAAGACCTACGTGCTGGCAAGGTCTTGGGTCTGGTAAAAACGAAAGGCTTAAAGGTCAACTATGGTAGCCTTTAGTTCCACCACGGAGCTTCAGTGACTGTGCAAAATCGCCCAGCCAAAACAGCATTCAAGAAGATGAAAAGCATTCTTACCAACAAATGCCTATCAATTAACATCAGGAAGAGAGTTCTTGAATGTTATATAGAACCAATACTGCTGTATGGTTGTGAGGCGTGGACAGTCAACAAGCAAAGCCAGACTAGAACAAGATTGAGGCAGCCGAGATGTGGTTTCTCAGAAGAATGTTGAGAGTTCCATGGACAGCAAAGAAAACAAACGAGACAGTCTTGATGGAGGCAGACACAAGTAGATCACTCACAAGGAAGATTAGGAAAAGACAGGCAACATTTATAGGCCATTTTATGAGGAAGGGGGATTTGGAGCACCTGGTCACAACGGGAAAGCTGGAGGGAAAGAGAGCACCAGGTAGACCCAGGGAGAAGATACTAGACGGATTTGCAGAGTGGCTGGGGACAAGGAGGGTGGAAGAGATGCTTGGGGCAACAAGAGATAGAGACAGATGGAAGTCCATGATCGCCAACACCGTGCGGCAGGTCACCTGATGATGATGATAATGATGATAATGATAATGATGATGATGATGGTCCAGCAATTTTACGTCTTCTTTGGCTTACTGGTGTGATATGTAGGATCTTACAGTTTACGTGCGTGTTTGATATTCTACGTATGCAGTATATATATGAAGGATGTTTTGGAGGTGCGCGGGTCCCAGTAACTCAGTTGGTTTGAGTGTCAGATTCACAAGCTAATGGTTGTGGGTTCGAATCTCCGGGAGTGCGCTACATTACAACTGACCTTCAGACTGTCCCATATTAACATCATTGTTGTTCTGGTGGTGTCGGTATAGGATTAGATAAGCCCCGCTTCTCACTGTACGATATTAACATCATTGTTGTTCTGGTGGTGTCGTATAGGATTAGATAAGCCCCGCTTCTCACTGTCCGATATTAACATCATTGTTGTTCTGGTGGTGTCGGTATAGGATTAGATAAGCCCGCTTCTCACTCCGATACTAACATCATTGATTGTTCTGTGCTGGTGGTGTCGGTATAGGATTAGATAACCCCACTTCTCACTGTCCGATACTAACATCATTTTGTTCTGTGGTGTCTGTATAGAATTAGATAAGTTCCCCTTCCCCACACGTCCCTGGGATGGTTATCCCCATCGGCCATATCACCTGAGGTGGGTGTCGACGTAAAAACTGAACCAAATCAATCAATCAGTTTGGAGGTGCGGGTTGAGATCCAGGTGGAGGACAAGAAAAAAAATGGTGAGAGCAGAAGGGCATCTAGAAGTCATCGCTTGGATGAGTCCTGCCCCTTAAGTTGTAAGAAAGTTTAGGGCCGAAACACTTGCTTAGGGTGGGAGACGGGGCATTGTCGTATAAGAGAGAGAGAGAGAGAGAGAGAGAGAGAGATTTTACATTGTGTGTGTGTGTGGTGTGTGTGTGTGTGTGTGTGTGTGTGTGTGTGTGTGTGTGTGTGTGTGTGTGTGTTGTGTATTGTGTGTGTGTGTTTGTGCGTTATTTTACGTTTGTGAGGTTTAGTTGTATTTTTTGTTTGTTTGTTTTTATTTTCGTTTGTGTTTGTTTTGATGTTGTTGTTTCAGAGGTTTTGTTGTTGTTGTTTGTTGTTGTTGTTTTTACCAGAGGCAGACCAGTTTAGGAAGGCCTAGACTGACTCGACATATGGAAGGAACTTGACGTCACAAAACAAGACAGGCGCAAACTTTCGGCCAACTGACCTTTGTCAAGAGTAAGCGATAAAATCACAAACGAACAAACATCGAAATACAAAAAGTAGGAGAACAACGCTGAAACTTCTCTGATGTTTCGTCCAGTGTCTTGTCTGGTTGTATTA
>JAPXFY010000029.1:23759788-23764788 GCA_030674185.1 Monoplex corrugatus
AGCGACAGGGGATAGATTTGTGTGTGGAAGGCCGTGACCACCAAAACCATGCGGCAAGGCACATGATGATGATGATGATGAGACGACGACGACGACGATGACGACGACGATGATGATGATGATGATGATGATGACGACGACGACAACGCCCATTTTGCTGGGTTTAGAGTTCGAGGTGTATTTAAACGGGACTGGTTCTTTTGAAAGAACCATAGACTTTAACTAGAGCTTAGCTCTTGAGTTCAGTTCCAGGCCCCAACATTGAAAACTGGACTGTTCTCTGCCCCATCTTTACGCTTCAATCATTCTGATGGTGTCCGCTTCATCATCATCATGTGCCCCGCCGCAAGGCATTGGCGATCATGGCCCTCCATGCGAATCTACCCCTTGTCCCTGCAAGTACATCTCCCACCCTCTCTGTCCTCAGCCACTCGTTAAGTCTGTCCAGTATTACCTCCCGGGTCAACCTGGTGCTCTTTTTCCCTCCAGCTTTCCTGTTGTGACTAGGTGCTCTAATTTCTCTTTCCTCTTAAAATGTCCTATAAATGTCGCTTGTCTTTTCCTAATCTTCTTCATTAATGTTCTTGAGTCTGCCTCCTTCAAGACTACTGTCTTTATTTTCTGTCCGTGGAACTCTCAACATTCTTCTTAGAAACCACATTTCAGTTTACCCCAGTCTATTCTGACTTTGCGTGTTGACTACCCACGCCTCACATCCGTACAGCAGTATCGGTTCTATGTAACACTGAAGAACTGAATTCCTGATGTTAATTGATAGGCATTGTTGGTAAGAACGATTTTAGCGCTAAGTTCTAATAAGTCCCTCTTCCCCGCTCTCCTCTGCTTCCCCCTCTTCCTCCCCTACCGTAATGTTGTACAACAAAAGGTACAACAGGATCTATACACTGATACATCAAGCAGCATAAACGTTTCAATGCCAATACATTATAATACAGAGCAAACATATAGGACACACGTGCACACCAATAAATCAATGCAACATAAACACTGTTCATCAAAAAAAAAACAAATATGTTTTTCAAGTTATCAGAGACAATCACACACATGAAAACACACATGAAAAACACACACACAACACACACACACACACACACACACACACACACAACACACACACACATACACACACTACAACACACACACACACACACACACACACATGAGCACGAATACATACACACACGCACACACACACACATATATATATATATATACACGCAAACATGCATATACACACACACACACACGCACACACACACACATGCACACACATACACACACACACTTCTCTTCTATCCCCCCCCCCCCTTTTTTTTTTTATCTAAAAATCACACACACACACACACACCACACACATACACCAAACATTCACACACACACACATACACACAAACATGCACTCACCACACACACACACACATGCACACACATTCACACACATACACAGTCACACACACATACACACACACACACACGCACACACACACACCACACACACACACACACACACACACACACACACACACACACACACACATATTAGACAAATTGCAATATCACTGGGTTTACAAGAGCCAGGGGCATAAATTTATTATATTTGGAGATAAGACCAGTCGCTGTGGTGTAGTGGTTAAAGCAACAGACCACAGACAGGAAGGCTGTGGGTTCGAATCCCCATCAGTCCCTTCAAAACTATATCATTGTGGGATTTTTCGACTGTAACCAGCTCCTTCCCAGAGCTGGGCGTGCTATGGGCTCATTGGGAAGACTGGGACCATACAGTCGAGTCTCATCCACTTCACGGATGCGTCATTGAGGGTGTTGCTCAAATCTTCTGCAGGTGTCTGTATCTCTCAGGTCTGGTTGACGCCAGGATATATTATGATAGTAAGCGTGGAGTACAGCCCTGTCACGCAGCCTCAATCCTAGATGGAGCTCCATAATCATTCATATCCGCATTGTAAAAAAAAGTGTGCCAGATTCTGTGGCCATTAAAGTGCCGCAAAAAATGGGACTAAAAAAAAGAAAAGGTGAGCGCAAAGGTAACTTCCCTGGGTACATGATCCAAAAAATAAAAAAAATAAAAACAAAGAAAGATTTCTTTCCGCAAAGTTGTTGGTGAGAACCGAGGTACAGACAAGAGAGAACTTCTTGAGACCTTAAAGCTCTGGAAGGTTTGTATGGCAGGAGGTGATTTGATACATATGCGGCATTGTCTTCGAACCCAGACACTGAAAGCAGAATGTGGCAATTTCATACTGAGCCCGTGCAAAAAGCCTACACGCTTTCAAGTTCGTTTTTTTTTTTAATGGAAGGTGGAGGGGGGAAGGGACCTACGAAACACTATCATGATCATCATCATGTGCCCTGCCGCATGGCGTGTTGGCGATCATGGCCCTCCATATGTAGTCTATCTATCCCTTGTCGCTGTAAGTACATCTTCCACCTCTCTGTCCTCAGCCACCCTGCAAGTCCGTCCAATATTTTCTCCCTGGGTCTACCTGGTGTTCTTTTCCTCCAGCTTTCCTGTTGTGACCAGGTGCTCGAATTTTCCCTTTCCTCATAAAATGTCCTATAAATGTTGCCTGTCTTTTCCTAATCTTCCTTATGAATGATCTTGTGTCTGCCTCCATCAAGACTGTCTCGTTTTGTTTTGTTTGTTTGTTTGTTTGTTTGTTTGTTTGTTTGTTTGTTTGTTTGTTTGCTTGCTTGTTTGTCTGGGGTTTTTGTGCTGTCCATGGAACTCTCAACATTCTCCTTAGAAACCACATCTCGGCTGCCTCAATCTTGTTCTGGCTTTTTGCGTGTTGACTGTCCACGTATAACAGTATCGATTCTATATAACACTCAAGAACTCTCTTCCTGATGTTAATTGATAGGCATTTGTTGGTAAAAAATGAAACACTGAGCTAAGCAAAATCCAGAAGTCCAACCCAACCAATACCATTGGAATGTGACAAGCTTGCAGAAAGAAGGAAAGAAGAAAAGAAGGGAAGGAACGGGGAAGGAACGGGGAGGGGGGTTGTGGGCTGAGAAACAGGACTGGGACCATGAAGGAGTAGGAGGAGGCGGAGGGAGGAAGAGAAGATTTGCCTCTTCCAGACCCCCCCCCCCCAACCTTCCCGGGGGATGTGGGAGGGAGATGGGATAGTGAAGAGAAAGGGAGGAACGGGGAGGGGTGGGAGCGGCGTGGAGTGGGGGGGGGGAAGGTCAGGGGGATTGACTCATGCGAGTATTTGTCCGATCGCCGCCTCATTTTGTGCAAGTCCTGATTGACGTCATCAGGCGTCCACTTTTTATGTCTCCCTCTCTCTCTCTCTCTCTCCCCCCCCCCCCCCCCTCTCTCTCCCTTCTGTCTCTCTCTTTCCCTCCTCCTTCCGCTCTCGCTTCCGCCCCCGTCCCCTAGTCAATCACTTGGCTCTGTCTCATTGTCTCTGTTTCTGTCTGTCTCATTGTCTCTCATCTCATTGTCACTGTCCCTCTGTCTCTGTCTGTCTGTCTCTCTCTCTGTCCTTCTGTCCCTCTCTTTCTCTCTCTCTCTCTTTATCTTTGTCTCTGCCTCTCTCTCTCTGTCTCTGCTCTGTCTCTGTCTCTGCATCTGTCTTTGTCTCTCTCTCTCTCTCTCTCTCCTTCTCCCTCCCTCTCTCTCTTCCCCACCTCTCCCTCTGTCTCTCTTTCTTCCCTCTCTCTCTCTCTTTCCTACTTCCTTCCGCTCTCGCTTCTGCCCCCATCCCCAAGCCAATAACTTGGCTCTGTCTCATTATCACAGTCCCTGTCTGTCTGTCTGTCTGTCTCTCTGTCTGTCTTCTCTCTCTCTGTCTGTTTGTCTGTCTGTCTATCAATCTGTCTCCCTGTATCTCTGTCCCTCTCCCTGTGTATCTGTCTGTCTGTCTGTCTGTCTTCTCTCTCTCTCTTCTCCCCTCTCTCCCTCTTTCTCTCTGCCTCTCTCTCTCTCGTCTCTGTCTGCCTGTTGTCTGTCTCTCTCTCTCTTTTTCTCTCTCTTCTCTCTCTCTCTCCTGCTCTCTCCTCCCTCCCCAATAGTGATCACACGCAGAGGGTTTGACCTTATCACGAGCAAGTCTCGAACAGGGGACATTTGTATGGCGACGTTCGTCTGTCAAAAAGCAAAATGGGGTAAAAGTGGACAGTATTTTCCTCGACAGAATTTAATTCTCGGATAGTCTCTTTTAAGATGCGTTGAACTGATATTTTGTGACATTTTTGCGATGTTATTTGGGATTGTTTTGTCGTGCTCATTTTTCGTTCTTTTGTTTGAATAACAGCAGCAGCAACAACAACGTCAACAAGAACATCAACAACAACGGCGATAACAGTCATCATCATCGTCATCGTCGTCGTCGTCATCATTATTATCATCATCATTATCACGATCATCATCAAATCATCATTATCATCATCATCATCATTGTTGTCGTCGTGTCCGTGTGTAGTCGTAGTAGTAGTAGTAGTAGCAGCAGCAGCAGCAGCAGTAGCAGTAGTAGTAGTAGTAGTTAGTAGTAACAGCAGAGAAGTAGTGTAGTAGTACAATAATAGTAGAGCAGTAGTAGTAGTAGCAGCAGCAGCAGCAGCAGTAGTAATACTAGTAGTAGCAGCAGCAGCAACAGCAGCAGCAGCAGCAGCAATAGTAGTAGTAGTAGTAGTAGTAGTAGTGGTAGTGACAGTAGTGGTAGTAGTAGTAGTAATAGTAGAGTAATAATGATGCTGAAGACGATACTAAAGCGAAGAAAAAGGGGAATGACGAAGGCCAAGATGACAACGACGATAATGATGTATACGTATCATAACAATAAATGATTATTACATGAAATTGAACTGAACTGATTTGAGTTAAAATTGAATCACACTTAAAAACGGGAGGGGAGGAGAGAGAGGAACTCTGATGCGCAAAGTGATACTGCCAAAATGATTAGATCGTGAAGATGGACAGTGTGAAACAAACAAACAAACAAAAAAACAAA
>JAPXFY010000029.1:23769788-23772288 GCA_030674185.1 Monoplex corrugatus
CCTCTTATACGAATAATTATGTCAGGTGGTTAACTATTTAACTTTTTGTTCAACTTTTTAAATTAATGTAAGTTTATATTCAGTGAAGATATCACTTTATACTGTTCTTATGTTTATTTGGCGGATTTGGGTCTTCCTCTTACCTATATGACTAATTACGTTGGGTGGTCAACTGTTTTTTCAACTTTTTGTTCAACATTTTGTTCAACTTTTTCCGTTCAATTTTTTCTTCATCTTTAGGGAATAAATTCAAATGGATGTATTGTCAGCCATGACTATATTTATAAATCTTTGTTTCGAGAAAACGTCGCCGAAAAATTTAATGACTTTGTTTTATGCTCCTTGCCACAAGGACAAAAATGTCAATGGCAATAAACCATTTTCAGTTTCAGTTTCAGTTTCAGTTTCTCGTTTTCCACTCATTCACTCTCTCTCTCTCTCTCTCTCTCTCTCTCTCTCTCTCTCTCTCTCTCTCTCTCTCTCTTCTCCCTCTCTGTATGTCTGTCTCTCTGTCTGTCTGTCTGCCTGTCTGTCTGTTTGTCTGTCTCTGTCTGTCTGTCTGTATCTCTCTCTCACTCACTCTCTCTCCCTCTCCCTCTCCTTCTCCTCTCTCTCTCTCTCTTTCTCTCGCTGTCCCTCAGCTTAACGTGCAAATACCATTTTCCAAATACATAACAGGAATATATGTCATGACGGAATTTCACGGACCTAGCTTCGTAATAAACGGTAAACTTGTTTTCCCCCCCCCCCCCCTTTCTTCAGACGATCATGATTTTCTATAGGGCACCACCGTCACATGTTTTGCGTGCGTTGCATGATGACGTCATGGCATCGTGTCTTAGTGACGTCAGTGCCAGGACTGGGGGGGGTGGGGAGAATAGGGGGTGAGTAGGTAGGAAGGAAGGAAGGTGTGGGGTGGGGAAAGGATGTTAAGGAGAGGAGGAGAGGAACAGTGGTGGCTTTTGACAAACAAGACTGAACTGAGTTCTTCGTCAGTGTTAGACTGGCATGAATTCTCTTACTCTAAAATCTCTCGTCTGTTGTCTCTGTCTCTGTCTCTCTGTCTCTCTGTCTTTGTCTCTGTCTCTCTGTCTCTCTGTCTCTTTTCTGTCTCTGTCTGTCTCGTCTCTCTCTCTTTTTCACTCATTCACTCTCTCTTTTTTTTCTCTCTCTCTCTTTCTCTCTCTCTCTCCCTCCTCTCTCTCTTCTTCCTCCCTCTGTCTGTTGTCTGTCTGTCTGTCTGCCTGTCTGTCTGTCTGCCTGTCTGTCTGTCTGTCTGTCTCTCTCTTTCTGTCTGTTTGTCTGTCTGTATCTCTCTCTCACTCACTCTCTTTCGTCCTTCTCTCTCTCCTCCCTCCCTCCCTCCCTCCCTTCTCTCTCTCTCTGCTACTCTCTCTCCCCTCCTTCCCTGTCTGTCTGTCTACCTTCTGTCTGTCTGCCTGTCTGTCTGTCTGTCTCTGTCTGTCTGTCTGTATTCTTCTCCTCATTCTCTCTCTCTCTCTCTCTTTCTCTCTCTCTCTCTTCCTCTCTCTCTCTCTCTCTCTCTCTCTCTCTCTCTCTCTCTCTTCCTCTCTCTCCTCGCTGTCCTCAGCTTACGTGCAAATACCGTTTTCCAAACACATCACAGCAATATGTCATGACGGAATTTCCCGGACCTAGCTTCACAATAAACGGTAAACAATTTTTTGTCCTTCTTCAGACGATCATGATTTCCTATAGAGCACCGCCGTCACATGTTTTGTGTGCGTTTCATGATGACGTCATGGCATCGTGTCTTGGTGACGTCAATGGCAGGATTGGGGGGGGGGGGGAGAATAGGGGGTGAGGGGGTAGGAAGGAAGGAAGGAAGGAAGGAAGGAAAGGAAGGTCAGGTGCAGAAGGGAGGTTAGGAAGGGAGGAGAGGAATATACGGAATTGTTCCAGTGGTGGCTTTTGACAACAAGACTGAACTGAGTTCTTCGTCAGTGTTAGACTGGCAAAAATACAACTGAGAATCTCTCTGTCTCTCTGTCTTTGTCTCAGTCTCTGTCTGTCTGTCTGTCTCTCTTTTCTCCAATCTCTCTCCCCCCCTCTCTCTGTCTCTCCCCCTCTCTCTCCCTCTATCTCTCTATCTCCCCCCTCTCTCTCCCTCTTTCTCTCCCTCTCTCTCTCCCTCTCTCTCTCTTGTCTCTCTATGCCCCTTCTCTCTCTCTCTCTCTCTCTCTCTTTTATTATATATATATATATCCCCTCCCTCGTTCTCTCTCTATCTCTTGCTCCCTCTCATCACAATCTGTCTCTCTTTATCGCTCTCGTTCTCTGTCTGAAACGCGTTTGTTTTTCATGCACAGACATTTAAGTCCATTTAGTTAGTGTTCAAACTGTTTTCTTTTATCAATTTTTTTTCAGTCCAACAATAGTGTTAAAAGAAATTTTGATAAATATATTGTGTATCCTAGTTTTTGTTTTTTCTCTATCTCTTGTCTGTGTATCTGTCTCTCTGTCATTTTCTGTCTCTTAT
>JAPXFY010000029.1:23787288-23794788 GCA_030674185.1 Monoplex corrugatus
TTTGGGAGACTCCAAGGAGAACAGCAAGATCAAGATCAGCACAGCTACACCCTTCCAGATTCTCCAGAGAACGGTACCACCTTTTCGACAACTATGTACCATGGTGGCCATATAATGTTTTGATATAACAGTATTACATATACAATTCTTGACGTTCATGTCACAGGACTTTTTCCTCGTCATCTCTGACATTTCTTCTGCTGAAAGTATACAATAACCAGGTTTTAGTCCGACTATCAAGACTCAGACTATACACTCTGTTCATTTGAAGACGTGTATGCTATTATTTTGTTTATTGGTTATTTGTTATCCATTGTAATCTAATATCTCTTCAATAAAATATTTCTACGTTGACTGTGTAATTTTCTTTTCATCGTTTTGCTACAATTTTGTTATCTTTACTTCGTAGTCTAAATAATTGCGTAATTTTCTTTCTGCCCATCTCTCCTATACACAGAAAATCAAAGTATTCATTATTATCGACCATAAATAACAGTCAATAGAAAGTTGGAGATAAACCAGTATCAATAATGCGACAACAATCCCAAGTCAAGTTTTTGCAATGGAATTGTAGATCCCTTTCCACCAATTCGGCATACTTGGAGCATTTCCTGACATCAAATAGATGTGAAGTTTTGATTCTGCAGTCGATGAATGTTGTTGCAACCAAGCTTCCCAATTTCCCCAATTATTACTATCCTCCAGTCTATGAATGTGGGAATCACGGGAAGAAGGTATCCACCGCGATATGCATACTCAAAGAGTTACAATACTGCTTACTTACTTCCCCGGTTTTGAAATCAAGCGACGATTTGCACGCTTGTGCTGCCACTGTCCAATTAAGCAATTCTTTAAACATCAATGTTTTATCAGTGTACCTGCCAACAGGTCCAAATGACCGCAACACAGAATGGCTGCGCACGATCCAAGATCAGCAGCGTGGTAAATGGCTAATAGGTGGAGACTTTAATTCCCACTCCCCATTTTGGGAAAAGAACTGTTCTACTGTTACGAGCAATCGTTTGGTAGAAAATATCGTTGATAGTTCGCTTTACCTTCTAAATGATGGTAGTGTCACTAGGATCCCTGATGTCTCCAAACACAGGGCGACAGCCATCGATTTGTCTCTGATATCACCAGAATTAGCACCATCCTGTACCTGGGAAACTCACAGAGACACTTTGGGAAGCGATCATCTACCTATCATCATAACCATAACTGACAAAAACATCAGGATGAAAGACAGCTCTCCTGATATTATTCCAAAATATAATTACAAGCGTGCAGACTGGTCCTTATTTCGAACTGCTCTTGCTAATCAGGATTACAGACATTATGAAAATGAAAATGTAGACATTATGTTTTCTAAATTCCAAGAGTCAATTCTAGCCGCTGCAGACGTATCAATTCCGAAACTCAAAACTTCTAGATCGAATAATCGATTGGGTAATGTTTGGTGGACAGAGGCATGTGAGAAAGCAGTTCAATATAAAAGGGAGAAATTCAAAATCTACATCAAAAGCTGGAAACCTGAAGATCATGTGGAAATGAAAAAAGCTAACATCCAATGTAACAAAATCATCGCTGAAGCAAAGAAAGATTATTGGGCATCATTCTGCACAAAAGAAATTTCAGATTTCAAAGATTTCCATAAAGTCTGGACGAAAATGAATCAAATGAAGAATGGAACCAACTTACCTAGGTGTCCGATAATGATAGAAACATGTAACACATTTCCTTCAGACATGGACAAAGCAGAAACCTTTGTGGACTTATTTGCTAAAAACAGTAAAGTTGAAGGTTTATCTCCAGACTGCAAACATCACAGAAAAATGGAAGATAACAACTCAATCTACAATGATCCAATACCTCAGAATGATCTCTGGTTTAATTCTCCAATCACCTTAGAAGAGCTAAAAAACACAATACTGTTTCTACACAACAAAACGAGTTCGGTAGGTGTTGATGCAGTTTCAACTGAAATGATTAAACATCTCCCTGAAAACTATCTCATTTTCCTACACAAAATTTTGCAGAAATGTTGGGTTAGCAGAACTGTACCACAAATCTGGCAAAAGTCTATAGTTATACCGATATTAAAAGCAGGAAAATCGAAAACTGATAAAAACAGTTACAGACCCATTGCTTTGACGTCCCACACGAGCAAACTAATGGAAAGATTGATCTTAAACAGACTTTTACACTACTGTGATAAAAATAACGTTATTCCAGTAAACCAGGCGGGTTTTAGAAAAGGGAGATCCGCAGTTGAACACCTGGTTAAACTTATGACTCAGATCAAACAACAGTTTGCCCGCAGAAAAAGTGTTTTAGCTACTTTCTTTGATGTAAAAAAAGCTTACGATCAAGTTTGGCATAAACGTTTATTGTTCAAGCTAAAATCTGTTGGTTTATCTAGCAATATGTACAATTACATTAAATCTTTTTTAGCTAATAGAACAATACAGGCTAGAGTGGGAGCTAGTTATTCTACTTCACGGCGCCTCGACATGGGGATTCCACAAGGTTCAGTGATAGCACCTATTTTATTTAATATCCTTATATAGGATCTTCCTAAAGCTTTTTCAAATCGTGTTGTTTTAGTACAGTATGCTGATGATATATGCACTTGGATGAATATCACTTTAAAAAAGACAACTCCACAGAGAACACAGAATTACATCAGGAAATTGTATCAAATTGATCTTGATAATCTTGGAAACTATATGATAGAAAATGGTCTGTCGTTGTCGGCAGAAAAAACTAACATGATGCTGTTTGATCCTGGTGGTAACTCAAATAACTTGCCTACTTTCAAATTGCTTGGTGAAGTGTTAAATTACAAACAGGTCGTAAAATTGCTGGGAGTTTACATCACTTCGAAATTAAGCTGGAATGTTCATTTTGATTATATTTTAACAAAAGCACGAAAAACCTTAAATTTTCAAAAGATAATAAGCAAATTACCCTGGGGAATGGATACAAATATACTGATTCATCTGTCAACAGCGCTGGTCAGGTCTAAATTATCCTACGTGCAAGAAGTTTTTTTCAATGCACCTAAATATTTACTAAAAAAGATTCAGAACTTGGACTGCAAAAGTCTTAAAATTGCACTAGGTGTACCAACTCATGCTGCTACTCTGGAAACGTACAAAGTTGCTGGAATTCTACCTCTAAACAACCATCGTGAGCTAGCTACAGCAAAGTTTGCAATTAGAATTACTTCACAAGCGAATAATTTTGTGAGCTTCTTCTTCTTCTTTCTTCTTTCTTTCATCTGCCGCTGGTGCCCTTCGGCGTCGCGGGGAGACACAGACGTCTGTCTGCAGCAAGGCGGGAGGCTTGATAGAGTGACAGGTCATGGGCTCGCAGGGTGTCAGCCACGGAGTCGCTCCATCGTCTCCGTGGTCTACCTCTGGCTTTCCAGCCAGTTTCATGAACATTTAAATGAAAAATTTGTGTCTCAAAAAAGAATCAAACTTTCAGTTCAAAATATCTGTAAAAAAAATGCAGTATTCTTCATTATATCATTTGAGATTAATTGTTACCACATATTTTCGTATTCAACTGAACGCTTTGAAAACAAAATATTGTAAAAACGTTTTATGTATTTGCGTGAACAATTCACATTGTATCACTGTTTGTTTTACTGCAGAAAACTTCGTTGTTTTTTTTACCAAAGATGTTTACACAAGGAAACTATCTTGAAAAGCATTTTAAAGAAGTGACATCAGATCAAGTTCTGTTAGTTAAAATTTCAGAATCATTGGTTCACAGTCCTGTTAATGCGTTACTTTAAGGTTATTATTTTAATTATCATTATCTTATTTTGTTTTGTTTTGCTTTTTATGACGATTTTTCTTTTACATTTGATGTTAGCGTTGTTCTAGTTTCATTTATCTGTTCATCCATATCATTTTTCTAAAGACCTTTCCGATTCCTTTTAATTTTTTTGCCGTCTCTTACTCTGTTCCCTTCTTTACCCTCCTCCCTCCCCCCCCCCAAAAAAAAATCATCCTCCATGCCATTTTTACCCGTCTAATATCACTTATAATGAAAAGACGTTAAATCAAGGAACGAACGAACACACACACACACTTACTAACACACACACACACAATAACACACACACACTAACACACAGACACACACACTAACACACACAAACACACACTAACACACACACACACCACACACACACACACACACACACACACACACACACACACACACACACTAACACACACACACACTAACACTAACACTAACAAGGTACGAAGAAGTGTGTGTGTGTGTGTGTGTGTGTGTGTGTGTGTGTGTGTGTTAGTGTCTCACAGAGACAGAGACAGACAGAGAAACAGAGAGAGACCATTGATATCAGACTCGTCATAAAAATCGCTGTGTGCACAATGGTTGTAGCACTGAACGCCCTGCGGTATTGTCGCCTGACCTATCGACCACGACGCATTCAACAGCTGGAGAAGTTTTCACCCGAAACTGTTCGCGCCAAATTTTGCAACGTCACATGGCAAGACGGGGTGTGTATGTGCGTGTGTGTGTGTGTGCGTGGCGTGTGTGTGTGTGTGTGTGTGTGTGTGTTGTGTGTGTTGTGTCTGTGTGTGTGAACGACAAAAAAGTAAAGAAAAGAAGAGAGAGAAAAAAAAATAGACCTGGCAGCAACAACAAATACAAATCGTGTTGGAATAACATTAAAATGTATACACATATTCAAATGTGTGTGTGTGGAGAGAGAGAGAGAGAGAGAGAGAGAGTGAGAGAGAGAGAAAAGGAGAGACGAGTGACAGAGGAGAGGAGAGCGAGTGACAGAGAGAGAGAGTGACAGAGAGAGAGCGAGGACAGAGAGAGAGAGAGGGGGTGACGAGAGAGAGAGCGAGTGACAGAGAGGAGAGAGAGAGCGAGTGACAGAGAGAGAGAGAGAGCGAGTGACAGAGAGAGAGAGAGGAGCGAGTGACAGAGAGAGAGAGAGAAGAGCGAGTGACAGAGAGAGGAGAGAGAGAGAGAGCGAGTGACAGAGAGAGCGAGTGACAGAGAGAGAGAAAGAGGAAAGAGAGAGAGAGAGAGCGAGTGACAGAGAGAGAGAGAGAGAGAAAGAGAGAGAGAGAGAAAGAAAGACAGACAGACAGACAAAGAAACAGAGATATAGACATAGAGACATACGGACAGACACCACGATGTGACACCATACACTCCGAAGTTAATATCAATTGAAGGTAAAAAGTGCTCTCTCAACAGACGAAATCGACCACTCCATGACGTCAATTCCGTATTAATGTATTCAGGTACTTCCGCCTCAACACGCGAACTCCGCTAACAAAATTTGCGCGAGGACAGTGAGATATGTAATGAACTCACGCTATTCTCGTCAGTCATCACAAATCATGCCATGGTATGTTTTAAATCCTTTTTTTGTTGTTGTTGTTGTTGTTGTTATTTTTATATAATAACGAAAGCTATCGTTTCATATCGATAAGAAAGAGGTCTGTGTCTGTCTTTGACAAACATATGGGGGACACGATTTTCTTAGCTCTTTTAAGAATTTTTTTTTTTTTTTTTTTTTTTTTTTACCATTTTAGGGTTGAAGGTGTGAGACGTTGAAAAGTCACGAAACGGTGAGTTGGAAAAGTAAGGAACTAAGATCAAGGTCACATGTACAAAAAAAAAAAAAAAAATACAAACAAATGCTAAAATCAGCATTTTTCGAGCAAAATGTGTGAACAGCGCTTTCTGGGCAACTTCTCACAATATTCAGAATCTCTTTTCGCAGTTATGACAGTCTATTTTTGCCTTCAATGCACATCAAGTTTTATTTCGTGTCTTTTTTTTTTCTCAAGGTCATTATGACTAATATTCTAGACTAGATGATTCTTTATGATTATACTTTGGAAACGAAAATTGTCCACACAAAAAAAAAAAAAAGAAAAAAAATCAAGGAATATCACATAAGTTAAGAATAGAAGTCCTTTTCTATAGTTATATATAATTTTCCTCTTCAATATGTGAAAATTGAAGTACAACCTTTTGGCCTCAGCGGTGAAGCGATATCCTCACAGTGCAACAAAAGTACGTTTTTGAACATCCTTCGCTTACGAGAGAAGCTGAACATTAATAAATAATTAATAATTACAATATTTATATAGCGCAAAATTTGATAAAATCAAATCTAAGCGCTGAATGACACAACACACACGCACGCACGCACACAACGATCACGACCCACACACACACACGCGCGCCGCGCGCGCACACACACACACACACACACGCACACGGCTATAAATGGGAGAAGAATAAAAGCAATGGAAAATTATAGAGAGCATATTATATACATTTATTATATTGCAATGTGATTCCCTCCGAGTGGAGACAGGCTGCAGAGGGGATTGAGTGAGGTCAGGATTTTATTGCAGAGGAGAAAAGGTGAGTTTTGAAGCCGGACTTGAAGGAGACAAAAGTAGGTTACTGACGATTGAGAGAGGAAGTTTGTTCCAGGGAGAGCGGACCCAGAAACTGAGAAGGTCGTGGACCAATAGATATTTGAGCTGAGTGTGTGGTAAAGCGAAAAGTACAGAAAAGAGATCGGAAGGGCAAGAGCGGAGGGTACCGTGAGGGAAACATAGATCTTCAAGTAGGCTTGACAGGTAATCGGGGGCTGCGTTATTGAGGCTTTTGTAGCACATGGTGTCTAGTTTGTACTGTATACGCTTTGATACAGGGAGCCAGTGAAGTTGTGCCAGGAGAGGAGATATGTGGTCAGCTTTTTTCTTTTTGAGTACAAGGCGTGCAGCATTGTTTTGAATGCGCTGTAGGATGTGAATGGTGGAGGCAGGAAGACCGGACAGGAGTGAATTGCAATAGTCAATGCGAGACATTATGAAGGAGAGAACGAGTTTTGCAGTTGTTTCGACAGAGAGATACTTCCTGATCAGGAAGAAATTGATAAATACACTTTGAGTAACTTTTGTTCTTGCATGTATATATCGAAAAGCGTTTCTTCAGATTTGTAACAAAATTTATTCCTTACCCAGAAAAAAAAAAGATTCGCTCTCGATTTCTTTCCAACAGCTAGCGCCCAGCCTTATGTGACGTAAAGAATAATTCTTAGGCGTATGAAAACATGGAGGCTGTTTTGGGACATGCGACTACACCTTAAACCAGAAACCGACCAGTGGTTGGTTGACATTTTGGGTCATACGGCAGACATCTTGCTTATGCATATGTATGAACCACGATCTGAAGTCTCAGGATCAAAAGAGGAGTGTTTAACACTTCTTTACCGTCATTCTGGACAAAACTGCTGAGGTAATAGTGCGAACATATGCGGGATAGATATACCCGTCGGAACAACCTGACCCAATCACGCAGGAAATATGCGCTTCCAGACTTTACCAGTTGATAAGACAGAACACATTCAAGGCATAATGACACACACGTGGTGGATATTAGTTTTAGGTTTTCAGTCGTTTGATTCCTTTCTCT
>JAPXFY010000029.1:23809788-23812288 GCA_030674185.1 Monoplex corrugatus
TTAGTCTGCTACTTAACTGTCTTTATAAATAAGAAGAAAAACACACCCTCTCTCCCCCCCCCTTCCTATCTGTCTCTGTCTATCTATCTCTTGCTATTTATCTACCTCTCTCTCTCCTCCCCCTCCCATCTGTCTCTATCTATCTATCTCTTGCTATCTGTCGACCTCTCTCCCTCCCCCTCCCCAACTGTCTCTATCTATCTAACTCTTGCTATCTATCTACCTCTCTCCCTCCCACTCCCCATCTGTCTCTATCTATCTATCTCTTGCTATCTATCTACTCTCTCTCTCCCCCTCCCCATCTGTCTCTATCTATCTATCTCTTGCTATCTATCTACCTCTCTCTCTCCCTTCCCCTCTCTCCATCTGCCTCTCTTCACTTCTCTCTCTTCTATCTTCTCTCTCTCCTCACCTCCCATCTCCTACCATCTATCTCTATCTGTCTACTACCTCTCTCTCTCTCCTCTCCATCTGTCTCTATCTATCTATTCTTGCTATCTATCTACCTCTCTCTCTCCCTCTCCATCTGTCTCTATCTATCTATTCTTGCTATCTATCTACCTCTCTCTCTCTCCCTCCCATCTGTCTCTATCTATCTTCTCTTGCTATCTATCTACCCTCTCTCTCCCCTTCCATCTTCTCTATCTATCTTTCTTGCTATCTATCTACCTCTCTCCCCCCCTCTCCATCTGTCTCTATCTATCTATCTCTTGCTATCTATCTACCTCTCTCTCTCCCCCTCTCCACTTCTCTATCTATCTTATCTCTTGCTATCTATCTACCTCTTCCTCCTCCTCCATCTGTCTCTATCTATCTTCTCTGCTATCTATCTACTCTCTCTCTCTCTCCCTCTCCATCTGTCTCTATCTATCTTCTCTGCTATCTATCTACTCTCTCTCTCCTCCCTCTCCATCTGTCTCTATCTTCTATCTCTTGCTTCTATCTCCTCTCTCCTCCCCTCCTCCTCTGTCTCTATCTATCTATTCTTGCACTACACTACCTCTCTCTCTCCCCCTCTCCATCTGTCTCTATCTATCTACTCTGCTATCTATCTACCTCTCTCTCTCTCCCCTCTCCATCTGTCTCTATCTATCTATCTCTGCTATCTATCTACCCTCTCCTCTCCCCCCTCTCCACTGTCTCTACATCTATCTTGCTATCTATCTACCTCTCTCTTCTCCCCTCCCTATGTCTCTATCTATCTATCTCTGCTATCTATCTACCCTCTCTTCTCCTCCCTCTCCCATCTGTCTCTATCTATCTATCTCTGCTATCTACTACCTCTCTCTCCCTCCCCCTCCCATCTGTCTCTATCTATCTATCTCTTGCTATCTTCTACTCTCTCTCCCTCCCCCTCCCATCTGTCTCTATCTTACTTCTCTTCTATCTATCTACCTCTCTCTCTCCCCTCCCTCCCACTGTCTCTATCTATCTATCTCTTGCTATCTATCTACCTCTCTCTCTCCCCCTTCCCATCTGTCTCTATCTCTCATCTACCATCTCTTCTCTCTCCCTCTCCAACTGTCTCTATCTACTCTCTATCTCTTCTATCTATCTCCTCTCTCTTCCATCTCCTCTACTCTCACCTCTCTCTCCTCTCTGTCTTCTATCTATATCTTGCATCATCTACTCTTCTCTCCCTCTCCTCTGTCTCTATCTATCTTCTGCTATCTATCTACCTCTCTCTTCTCTCCTCTCCACTCTGTCCTTCTCTTCATCTTGCTATCTATCTACCTCTCTCTCTCCCCTCCTCTTCTCATCTCTATCTGCTATCTATCTACTTCTTCTCTCCCTCATCCCTCTTCTCTACTCTCATCTCTCTGTATCTATCTACTATCTCTCTCTCCCCTCCCTCCATCTTCTCTCTATCTACTTCTTCTATTACTATCTCCTCTCTCCTCCCATCTGTCCTATCTATCTATATCTATCTATCTACCTCTTCTCTCTCCCTCCCTCTGCTCATCTATCTATTCTGCTATCTATCTACCTCTCTCTCCCTCTCATCTCCTCTATCTTCACCTCTCATCTACCTCTCTTCTCCTTCCTCTGCCTATCTATCTATCTCTCTATCTACCTCCTCTCTCTCCCCTCTCATCTGTCTCTATCTATCTATCTCTTCTTCTATTCCTCTCTCTCCCCCTCTCCATCTGTCTCTATTATCTATCTCTTGCTATCTATCTACCTCTCTCTCTCCCCCTCTCCATCTGTCTCTATCTATCATCTCTTGCTTATCTATCTACCCTCTCTCCCCCTCCCATCTGTCTCTATCTTCTATCTCTGCTATCTATCTACCTCTCTCTCTCCCTCCTCTTCCTCATCTACATCTCTGTCTATCTACTACCTCTCTCTTCTCCCCTCCCCCATCTGCTCTATCTATCTATCTCTTCTATCTATCTACCTCTCTCCCTCCCCCCCATCTGTCTCTATCTATCTCTTGTCTATCTATCTACTCTCTCTCTCTCCCCCTCCCCATCTGTCTCTATCTATCTATCTCTTGCTA
>JAPXFY010000029.1:23822288-23824788 GCA_030674185.1 Monoplex corrugatus
TGGTGTCAGCTTAATGTTTGGTAGTTCCCTTCTCCCCTTTCCCCATTTCTAGACCTTGCCAGCGCATATGGTTTTTGTGCAGGCTCAGGAAATCTGTCAGATAATTGCTGGCGGATTTGGGCATAGCGCATATGGAGTTGTCCGAGCGTGGTGAATGCCTCTTGAAATTACCCCAATAACCACGATAGAGTTGTGGTTTCATTGTCTGATACCTCGAGTTCGATCCCAACCCGCAACTCTAAAAATGTCCAGTTCACGGTCTATCGTAATGTTTCCATCATTCTGGTGGTGTCAGCTTAGTGTTTCATTGGTCCTTTACCACCACCACCACCACCCCCTTTCCCCTTGCTTAACCCTTTGATTCCCGCACCCTGTCCATCAGGATCCTGTACCACCAACCACACTAGCAAAGCAAAAACTTAACCCTCTGATTCCCTCACCCCACCCACTAGCTTTCTGCAGGAAGCTGGTGGATAGTGAGAGGGAATGAAAGGGTCAAGTTTTTGAAGTTGGTGGACAGGGTGCGGGAGTCAAAGGATTAATCCTTGCCAGCGCGTAGGGTTTAGTGCAGGCTACGAGAGTTTGCCAGATAACTGTTGGCAGTTTTGGGTGAAGCGCAAGTGAAACAGTTCGATTTGTGACGAATTCCACTTGAACAAAGTCCAAAATCTTTTAAACAAAGTCAAAACTCCTTGAACAAAGTCCAAACTCCTTGAGCAAAGTTCAAAATCCTTGAACATACTCCAAAATCCTTGAACAAAGTCCGTAATACTTGAACAAAGTCCAAACTCTTCGACAATGTCCAAACTCTCTGAACAAAGTCCAAACTCATCGAACAAAGTCCAAACTATTTGAGCAAATTCCAAACTCCTTGAACAAAGTCCAAAACTCTTTGAGCAAATTCCAAACTCCTTGAACAAAGTCCAAACTCCTTGAAGTAAGTCCAAACTCATTGAAGAAAATTGGAATTCCTTCCACTAATTTCAAAATCCTTGAACAAAGCCCAAAACCTTTTAACAAAGTCCAAAAGCTTGAACAAAATCCAAACTCTTTGAAAACAGTCCATACTCCTTGAACAAAGTCTATATTCTTTAATAATTTTCTTATTGTCAATGACTTGCTTACTTACTACTTGCCTACTGAATTACTGACTGACCGACCTTTATGCTATTGGCATGCAGGGCAGCAACGAACACTCTCCGTTCCTGTCTATTCTGGGACACCACTCTCCATTCCTGCCTATTCTGGGACAGCACTCTCCATTCCTGTCTATTCTGGGACAGCACTCTCCATTCCTGTTTATTCTGGGACAGCACTCTCCATTCCTGTCTGTTCTGAGACAGCACTCTCCATTCCTGGCTGATCTGAGATAGCACTTTCCATTCCTGTCTTTCTTGAAAAACACTCACCATTCCTGTCTATTCTGGGACAGCACTCTCCATTCCTGTCTATTCTGGGACAGCACTCTCCATTCCTGTCTATTATAGGACACCACTCTCCATTCCTGTCTATTATAGGACACCACTCTCCATTCCTGTCTCATCTGGGACAGCACTCTCCATTCCTGTCTATTCTGGGACAGCACTCTCCATTCCTGTCTATTATAGGACACCACTCTCCATTCCTTTCTATTCTGGGACAGCACTCTCCATTCCTGTCTATTCTGGGACAGCACTCTCCATTCCTATCTATTATAGGACAGCACTCTCCATTCCTGTCTAATCTGGAACAGCACTCTCCATTCCTGTCTATTCTGTGACAGCGCTCTCCATTCCTGTCAATTCCCCGTAAGCAATCTCCATTCCTGTCTGTTCTTGGACAGCACTCTCCATTCCTGTCTATTATAGGAAAACACTCTCTATTCCTGTCTATTATTGGACAGCACTCTCCATTCCTGTCTGTTCTTGGACAGCACTCTCCATTTCTGTCTATTATTGGACAGCACTCTCCATTCCTGTCTATTATTGGACAGCACTCTCCATTCCTGTCTATTATAGGACAACACTCTCCATTCCTGTCTATTATTGGACAGCACTCTCCATTCCTGTCTATTATAGGACAGCACACTCCATTCCTGTCTGTTCTTGGACAGCACTCTCCATTCCTGTCTATTATTGGACAGCACTCTACATTCCTGTCTATTATTGGACAGCACTCTCCATTCCTGTCTATTATAGGACAACACTCTTCATTCCTGTCTATTATAGGACAGCACACTCCATTCCTGTCTGTTCTTGGACAGCACTCTCCATTCCTGTCTATTATTGGACAGCACTCTACATTCCTGTCTATTATATGACAGCACTCTCCATTCCTGTCTATTATAGGACAACACTCTTCATTCCTGTCTATTATAGGACAGCACTCTCCATTCCTGTCTATTATTGGACAGCACTCTCCATTCCTGTCTATTCTGGGACAGCACTCTCCATTCCTGTCTATTCTGCGACAGCGCTCTCCATTCCTGTCTATTCCCGGTCAGCACTCTCCATTCCTGTCT
>JAPXFY010000029.1:23829788-23834788 GCA_030674185.1 Monoplex corrugatus
CTCTCACCCTATCCACCAGCTTCCTGCAGGAGGCTGGTAGATAGGGTGAGGGAAGCAAAGGGTAAAGTTTTTGTTTGCTTTGCTACCATGGTTGACAACGCAGGATGCTGGTGAAAAGGGTGAGGGAGTCAAGGGGTTAATTAAACAAAGTCCCAGGTCCAGATCCAATTCACTATGACCATGTTTGTTTGTTTTTATTTTGTTTTATTGAACTCTTTGACTCCCGCACCCTGTCCACCAGCATCCTGCATTGTCATCCATGCTAGCAAAGCAAAAACTTAAACCCTTTGCCTCCCTGACCCTATCCACCACTTCCTGAAGGAAGCTGATGGATCGGTCCGGAGGCAAAGGTTAAGTTTTGCAGTTGGTGAATGGGGTGCAGAAGTCAAAGGTTACTCATTTTTTTCTGCCTCGTCTTCTGCACCGCGTCGGTGTCACTAATCCCAACGCCACTGCAACGCATTTTCACACCCATCATGACTGAGGTCATCATTTGGGAAGGGCATAAAGAATCACAGAATCAGGTACATTTTTTCCCCACAATACTACCATGACGAATATCAGGAAGATTAGGAAAAGACAGGCAACATTTATAGGCCATTTTATGAGTAAAGGGGAATTAGAGCACCTGGTCACAACAGGAAAGCTGGAGGGAAAGACAGCACCAGGTAGACCCAGGGAGAAAAATTGGACGGATTTGCAGGATGGCTGAGGACAGAGAGGGCGGAAGATGTGCTTGCGGCGACAAGGGATAGATGCATACGGAGGGCCATGATCGCCAATGCCATGCGCAGGGCACATGACGATGATGATGATGATGATGACATGACTGAGGTCACAGTATGGGCAGGGCATGAAGAATCACAGAATCTCGTCCTGTGTCACTAATCCCCAACGCCACTCCAGCACATTTTCACACCCATTATAACAGAGGTCTTCATTTGGGCAGTGCATAAAAAGTCACAAATCTTGTCTTGTGTCACTAATCTCCACGCCACTGAGCACATTTCACACCCATTATAACAGGTCACCATTTGGGCAGGACATGAAAAACCACCGACTTTTGCCCTGCGTCATTAATTCCAACGCCTCTCCAGCACATTTTCACACCCATTATGACTGAGGTCATCATTTGGGCAGGGAAGGAAGAATCACAGAATCTGTTACATTTTTCCCCGCAATACGATGATGACGACAATGGTCGACATATTCGTGATGCTATGAGTTCCATTTCGGACTGATTGTGCTTGACAGGGCTGCACTCTACGTTAACTTTATAATGAATCCTGTCGCTAAGGAAAATTTGAGCTCCTAGCCACAACAGGAAAGCTGGGGGGAAAACGAGCACTAGGTAGATAAGGGAGAAAAGAGTGGACGAACTTTCAGAGTGAATGAGGACAGAAGGAGTTAGATTCGTATGGAAGGGCCATCATCGCCAACGCAATGAGGCAGGGCACATGATGATGGTGATAATGATGATGATGAGATGATGATGATGAGATGATGATGATGATGATGATGATGATGATGATGATGATGATGATGATGATGATGATGATGATGATGATGATGATGATGATAATGATCCTGGCGCCAATCAGGCACGAGAGATGCAGATATCTGCGGTGTTGGTCAGGAATCCTTCTTTTTTCTTTTTTTTTCCTTAACCCTTTGACTCCCTCAGCCTATCCACCAGCTTCCTGTTTTGTCAACCATGACAGCAAAGCAAAAATTCAACCTTTTGACTCCCTAACCCTATCACCGGCTTCCTGCAGGAAACTGGTGGACAGGATGAGGGAGTCAAAGGGTTAAATTTTCACTGATGGCGAAGAGAGTGCGGGGGTCAAAGGGTTAAAACAACACCCTCAATGACTCATCCGTAAAATGGATGAGACTCGACGGTATGATCCCAGTCTTCCCAACAAGCCTTACTAAGCTCAACTTACAAAAAAACCGGCGTGGGCCGAAAAATCCCACAGTAAAGTTTGGGACTAATGCAGATTCGAACTCAGAACCTTCTTTATAGTTAATGGTGCGTGCGTTAACCGCTTCGCCACGTTCACTGACTGTTACTAGAAGTTGCCTTTCGGAAACTTATTTTAAAACATTTTATATGATAGCAATGGTTTAGGGCGCCTATGAAAAGATTGGTCAGAGGAACAATGTAGGGAAAAGAAAGAAGAAGTAGAACGAGAAGATGATACGAACTGAACAAATGAAATAAGATTAAGATGGACATGCCATGCGTACAAAGTGCCCTTTTCCCGTGTTTTTCTGTGTGATCGTTAATCTGATGACTCGATGCCTAGGGAACTGAGAGAGTCAGTAGACGATAGAGTGAGGTCATGATTGTATGGCATTTACGATCATGGACCTCCATACAAATAGATCTATCCCTTGACGCTGAAAATACATCTCCCACCCTCCCTGTCCTCAGCCACTCCGCAAGTCCGTCCAATATTTTCTCCCTGGGTCTATCTGGTGTTCTCTTTCCCTCCAGCTTTTCTGTTGTGACTAGCTGCTCTAATTCTCTTGCCTCAAAAATAATTGTCTTACCTCATAAATAATTTCTCTTGCCTCATAAAATGTCCTATAAATGTTGCTTGTATTTTCCTAATCTTCTTTATTAATGTTCATCTTGTGTCTGCCTCCTTCAGGGCTGTCTCGTTTGTTTTCTTTGCGGTCCTTGAAACTCTCAACATTCTTCTTAGAAAACACATCTCAGTTGCTTCAATCCTGTTCTGATTTTGCGTGTTGACTGTCCACGCTTCACAACTGAACTGCAAGTATCGGTTATATGTAACACGCAAGAAAATACCCATTCAGAACATCAAATATGCACATTAACCCTTTGACTCCTGCACCCTATCCACCATCTGCAAAAATTTAACCCTTTGACTCCCTCACCCTATCCACCAGCCTGCTACAGAAAGCTGGTGGAGAGGGTAGGCAGTCAACGGGTTTTGTTTTTTGCTTTGTTACATGGTTGACGATGCAGGATGTTGGTAGACAGGGTGCGGAGTCAAAGGGTTAAAGATCCTGTAAATCATGTCAAGGTCCGGTGGCTATGGAGTTTAGAGTTTAGAGTTTGGAGTTTGTTGAACAGGGATTCGGCGCTCTCGGAATTCCATATGCTCTCCACCCAAATCTGCAAGCGAGTATCTGACAGAATCCAAAAAGCCTGAGAAAAACCCTATGCTCTGGTCAGGTCTTGAAATGGTGAATGGAGAACGGAAGTGGAAGATCTATAAAACACAAAAATGATACCACCAGAATGATGACGGAAACATTAAGATGGGCAGCGAACAGTCTAGTTTATTTGAATGTTGTGGACTGGGATTGAATTCGAGATCCTGAAGAAAGAAGGAAAAGAAAGAAAGAAAGAAAAAAGGAACAAAAAGAAGAAAGAAAGAAAGTAAAAATGAATGAAGGAAGGAAGGAAGGAAGGAAAGAAAGAAAGAAAGAGGAAAAACAAAGAAGAAAAGAAGGAAAGAAAAGAAGGAAAGAAAGAAAGAAAGAAGAAAAGAAAGAAGGAAAGAAAGAAGTACAGAAAAGAAGAAAGAAGGAAAGAAAGAAAGAAAGAAGTACAAGAAAAGAAGAAAGAAGAAAGAAAGAAAGAAAGAAGTACAGAAAAGAAGAAAGAAGGAAAGAAAGGAAGAAAGAAGGAAAGAAAGAAGGAAAGAAGGAAAGAAAGGAAGAAAGAAGGAAAGAAAGAAACAACCAGCCTGCTTGGAGTTTGTTCAAGAGGAATTCTCTGCACTCGGAAAACTCCATAAGCGCTCAACCCAAATCTGCCAGCAGTTGTCTGACAGACTTCCCAAGCCTGCGCAAAACCCTATGCGCTGGCAAGGTCTTGAAACGGGGAAAGGGGAGAAGGGATCTATCAAACACTAAGCTGACACCACCAGAATGATGGAAACACTAAGACGGGCAGCGAACAGGCCAGTTTTTAATGTTGGGGGCTGGGATTGAACTCGAGATATCAGATCTTGAGTCCATGGCTCTTTCAACCAGCCTGCCTTGTGGCATATGGAAACACTAAAACACCAAGTATGCACGTCCACCAAAGATGAAACGTGTGCTAGAACATTGTGGAGTGTGATCAGTCCAAACCCAACAGCTTGAGTTCTCCGTGTTATCCAATACGTGCAGAAAGTCTGATCATGTATCATGGGCGGTAAGTCCAAATGTGACCCGCTCTGACTAAAGGTACAATAAGTCGGGTGAGGCCTTCTGCTGCTGTGGGCTGAAAACTCTGAACAGGGACAATAAGTCGATTTTGAGTTTTCTGCATTTTCATGCTTTATAACCACATTTACACCATGTCCTAACACAATAAAGTCAAATTCAATCGATAAGTAAAAATTTTTTGTGTTTTAATGTTTTCTTCTCCTTTCAAAATATTCACAAGTTCCGTAAAATTTTGGTGATGAAAGTACGCTTTTCTTAAATTTATTTTTCTTTTTGTTGTTTTGGATGGATGGACAATTAAGTAAACAAGGGAAGCATGGAATTTCAGCTGATTTGGTTGATATCTAATGCTTGTTGCTAAGGAGTTTCTGACAATACCTTTTCTATTCAGGCCTATTCTCTTCAACAGTTTTTCTCAAAATGGCTGATTGACCCCTCTCATCTTTGAAAGCCCATAACTTTTTTGTTTTTGTAGCCTGAAACTCAACTCTAGTACCATATGAAAGCTGAGATTCTAAATTTTATAGTGATACCAAAACCTAAAAATACCCAAACTGAGACTTATTGTGCCTTTTGTGAGAATGGGTCACAAATGAGCTTGAAGAGTGGCGCTGTGCAAAAACGCTTTATACATGTAATTATCATCCCAAAGGAACAGGATAACGTCACCCAGACTGCCCGTCACTGGACACCAACAAAGAACTAAGAACTCACGGCAACGAACGATACTAGCTCCTATTCTTTCAACCCTTTGACTCCCGCACCCTGTCCACCAACTGCAAAAAGTTAACCCTTTGACTCCCTCATCC
>JAPXFY010000029.1:23839788-23849788 GCA_030674185.1 Monoplex corrugatus
GTATTGTACCTGTGACGTTAGTGCATATGGAATTCGTTCCGAGCGCGGAGACGTCATCTTGAGAAATTGAAACTGAAATTGAGCACCTGCCGTCTGGTGGGTGAAGAGGTGAAAAATTTCTGATTTCCGATGCCAGTGTGTATCTGTGTAAGACATGTAAAGCATTTTTTAAAAAGAATCCCTTCCGCGCGTGTATGCATGCAGAACGTCAAGTATGCTTGTTAGAAGTCCTGTAAATTGATGCCAGCGTCCTGTGGATTATGGAAACGTGAAATCATCCGGCAAGCACACCTATCGAAAGTGGAGTATGCAGACTGTGCAACATCATACCGCCTGCACAGTGTGGGCAAAACAATGTGCTTACACGCGTCCAAGACAAATTGGAAAACCTGAAAAAGAAATTTTGTTTAAAGTGTGAACAAGACTTTTTTTTCACGAAGTTGCTAAACGAAATCCTTCCTCTCTCTCTATCTCTCTCTGTCTCTCTCTGTCTCTGTCTGTCTGTCTGTCTGTCTGTCTGTCTTCTCTCTCTCTCTCTCTCTCTCTCTCTCTGTCTTCGTCTTTGTCTATCTCTCTCTCTTCGTCTGTCTTCTCTCTCTCTCTCTCTCTCGTCATCTCTCTTCTCTCTCTCTCTCTCTCTCTGTCATCTTTGTCTCTCTCTCTCTCTGTTCAGTCTTGTCTCTCTGTCTGTCTGTCTGTCTGTCTCTCTCTCTCTCTCTCTCTCTCTCTCTCTCTCTCTCTCTCTCTGTCTCTCTGTCTGTCTCACTCTCTCTCATTCTGCCTTCGCCCATGGAGGGACTACACAAACATAAACCAATGATTTATGACACGTGATCACATGGAAATGACGACGAAGCGAGCATGCGTGCTCTGCGTGTTTCGTGAAACCTTTGACCGCAAGTGTAATGACCCATGACATGGCGGAAAGTCATAACCTTGTGCTTTTGCTAAATGTTGTTGTAGTTTTCAATCAGCTGGACGATCAAGGCCAAAGACACGCAAACCCCACTTACCCAGGTTACGCACCTCTCCCCCCTTCCCCAGGCTATGCATCCCCCCTTCCCCAGTCTACGCATCCCCCTTCCCCAGGCTATGCATCCCCCCTTCCCCAGGCTATGCATCCCCCTTCCCCAGACTACGCATCCCCCCTTCCCCAGACTACGCATCCCCTTCCCCAGGCATCTCCCCTTCCCCAGACTACGCATCCCCCCTTCCCCAGACTAACGCATCCCCCCTTCCCCAGACTACGCATCCCCCTTCCCCAGCTACGCAATCCCCCCTTCCCCAGGCTATGCATCCCCTTCCCCAGACTACGCATCCCCCTTCCCCAGACTACGCATCCCCCATTCCCCAGACTACGCATCCCCCCTTCCCCAGACTCCGCATCCCCCTTCCCCAGGCTATGCATCCCCCTTCCCCAGACTAACGCATCCCCCCTTCCCCAGACTACGCATCCCCCTTCCCCAGACATACATCCCCCCTTCCCCAGACTACGCATCCCCCCTTCCCCAGGCTATGCATCCCCCTTCCCCAGACTATACATCCCCCCTTCCCCAGACTATACATCCCCCTTCCCCAGGCTATACATCCCCCCTTCCCCAGACTATGCATCCCCCCTTCCCCAGACTATACATCCCCCCTTCCCCAGACTATGCATCCCCCCTTCCCCAGACTATACATCCCCCCTTCCCCAGACTATGCATCCCCCTTCCCCAGACTACACATCCCCCCTTCCCCAGACTATGCATCCCCCTTCCCCAGACTATACATCCCCCCTTCCCCAGACATACATCCCCCCTTCCCCAGACTATACATCCCCCCTTCCCCAGACTATGCATCCCCCCTTCCACAGGCTATACATCCCCCCTTCCCCAGGCTATACAACACCCCTTCCCATGGATATGCATCCCCCCTTCCCCAGGCTATACATCCCCCTTCCCCAGCTATACATCCCCCCTTCCCCAGGCTAAACATCCCCCTTCCCCAGGCTATACATCCCCCTTCCAAAGGCTAGCATCCCCTTCCCCAGGATATGCATCCCCCTTCCCAGGATATGCATCCCCCTTCCCCAGGCTACCACCCCCTTCCCCAAGCTACGCATCCCCCCTTCCCCAGGATATGCATCCCCCCTTCCCCAGGATATGCATCCCCCTTCCCCAGGATATGCATCCCCCTTCCCCAGGATATGCATCCCCCCTTCCAAAGGCTACGCATCCCCTTCCCCAGACTATGCATCCCCCCTTCCCCAGACTACGCATCCCCCCCTTCCCCAGGCTATGCATCCCCCTTCCCCAGGCTATGCATCCCCCCTTCCCCAGACTACGCATCCCCCTTCCCCAGACTACGCATGCCCCTTCCCCAGGCTATGCATCCCCCCTTCCCCAGGCTATACATCCCCCCTTCCCCAGGCTATGCATCCCCCCTTCCCCAGGCTATGCATCCCCCTTCCCCAGACTACGCATGCCCCCTTCCCCAGGCTATGCATCCCCCTTCCCCAGGCTATACATCCCCCTTCCCCAGGCTATGCATCCCCCCTTCCCCAGGCTATGCATCCCCCTTCCCCAGGATATGCATCCCCCTTCCCCAGGATATGCATCCCCCTTCCAAAGGCTACGCATCCCCTTCCCCAGACTATGCATCCCCCCTTCCCAGACTACGCATCCCCCCCTTCCCCAGGCTATGCATCCCCCCTTCCCCAGGCTATGCATCCCCCCTTCCCCAGACTACGCATCCCCCCTTCCCCAGACTACGCATGCCCCCTTCCCCAGGCTATGATCCCCCCTTCCCCAGGCTATACATCCCCCCTCCCACTATGCATCCCCCCTTCCCCAGGCTATGCATCCCCCTTCCCCAGGCTACGCACCCCTTCCCCAGGCTAGCATCTCCTTCACCAGGCTACGCACCCCTTCCCCGGGCTCTGCACATCCTTCCCCAGGCTAAGAACCCTTCCCAGGCTACACGCCCCTTTCCCAGGGTACGCATCCCCCTTCCCCAGGCTACGCACCCCTTCCCCAGGCTACGCACCCCCTTCCCCAGGCTATGCACCCCCCCCCCCCCCGAACTTCCCCAGTCTGTGAGGGTGGTCTTGTTACATACATGGAACTCCATAACACGATGATGATCATCACCATTAACATGAAATCATCAGTCATCATAGAAGTGTGAAAATTATTCCTTAGTCTTTGGCCTTTCAGCAACGTTCCTACAACTTCTGCGACACTGTTGGTGCCAAACTGTTCCAGCCTTTGCCGTTCCTTTAGTCCCATCGACAAGTGTGGAGAGGAGGGGAGGGGGGAACTTGCTACATGGGCAACAGCTTGTCCTCCATTTCACTCTACCCTGGCTTGCGCCCTGGAGAGGTAACTCCAGCTTCGCGTCATGGTGTCAAAACAACACGGGAAGCAACAGTCTGCCGGTTATCAGCTACAACTCAGCGGGCGTGGAGTGTAGCGCCAGGGGCTGCTTCCAACGGTGGAAGAGATTTTCGGATCTCACTGGACAGCTACCGCCTCCCTAAGCTGGGCAACCCCCAGCCAAATAGGTGCTGTCCCGCCACAGTCTGTCTTCTCTATTGGGTGCTTGGAGATCATCATGAATACACCGACAAGCAGACTGCAAGACCTGCACCAGCAAAAACAACAACAAAAAAACATAAAACAGAAAAGGCCAGCTCTCAAACTGGAATGTTGAAACGTCCGTACAATGACACAGGGTTATCAGAGAACCTCCTCCAAGACATCAGCGATGCAAGAAAGACAGCTGGCATCAACGACGAGTTCATGAGATTACAGGTAGACATAGCCACCTTGCAAGAAACGCACCTAGCTGACTCAGGCACGCTCAAGGAGAAAGACTACACCTTCTTCTGGCAAGGAAAGAGTGCTAAGGAGCACAGTGAACATGGAACTGGATTTGCAGCAGGAACTCCCTGCTGAAAATGGTTGATAGAGGTGACGAGGTGTCTGAACGCCTGATGACTCTCCATCCCATACGTCTGAAGGCCAGTCACTCTTAGTAGCGCCTATGCTCCTACACTGACATCTATACCATAGGCAAAGGAGGAGTTCTATGCTAACCTCAATGATATTATCAAGAATATCCATAGCAAAGAACACCTTGTCCTCCTTGGCGACTTCAACGCTAGAGTGAGTGCCGATCACGAATCTTGGCCTTCCTACCTTGGACGTTTCGGGGTTGGCAAAGGCAGTGCCTCATGGACCTGTGTTCCCACCATGGCTTCTGCATGACCAACTCTTACATGGAATGGCAAAGCAAAAAATGGTCCAACTCAACAACATCTGGAAAGACAGAAGCATACTAAATGGCCTGAATGTTAGACTTTTAAAATGTTTACAGGAACCAGAAAAAAACATGAAAGAGGAATACGAACGCGTATTTAGTACAACAAGACAAGACAGGCGCAAATTTTCGGCCAGCTGGCCTTTGTCAAGCGTAAGATTACAAACAAACAACACCAGATACACAAATTTGGAGGAAAAGACTGACATTTCCCTGCTGCTGTGTCCAATGTGCGAAAAGGAATTCGGATTTCGTTATAAAATGTTTGATCTGGCCAGTCATGATTTATGCCTGCGAAGCCTGAATTCTAAGAAAAACTGATCGGAGAAGAATTGAGGCAGTAGAGATGTGGTTTTATAGTAAACTACTATGTGTCAAATGGAAGAATAACAAAAGTGTCCTGGAAAAACTTGATACCACCAGAAAAACACTAGCAAACATCAACAAGAGAAGACCAAAATACAATGGCCGTGTGTCACGCAGCAAGTACACGGACCTCATGGCAACTATCTTTCAAGGAAAAAAACAAGGCAAAAAGGAAGAAAGTCAGACCTCCAATCTCATACATCGAGGACATAACCTTTATCAGTACAGTGGCCTAAATGTTCAAGTTGTTCACAAAAGTCAAGACAGAGCGGCCTGGAGGGAGTGGTGGTGTCAAAATGTGCACCGGCCAACACTGAACCAGGTGACGCCGACAGGTGAGACAGGTGACGTGAGTGAAGTTTGTGTCCAATTGTGTTTGCTCTTCGGCTCAAGAGGGACAGAAGAGACAACTGTGATGACGATGATAACAATAGTTTATTTTTTTCTAAAAGTAAAAGTGTATAGCTAAAAGCTATATTTGTCAGATTTGCCGATGCTAATCTACATGCCTGTCTAGAAGTAGACCCCACACCCCACACCCCACACCCACACCCACACTACCCCACAAACCCTACACCCACACCCCACAATACCAACACACAACCCACAGCCCACAACCCACAACCCACACCCCACACTCACCTCCACACCCAACCCCACAACCCACACCCCACACCCCACACCCCACACCCCACACCCACAACCACAACACAAACCCACATCCACACCCCACAACCCACACCCACACCCCATCAACCCACAACCCACACCCACAACCCACAACCCACACCCAACTCCCACACAACCACAAAAAAACTGACAAAGAAATATAAAATATTGACAAAGAAATGCATCAATACATCGATGATGTAAGATATAATACACTAGATCAACGAGTAACAGCTTTTACTGCTGTTTGAGAAAGAGATAGGAGAGACGGTCAGAGAATAGTAACTAATGTGTATGTTTGCTTGTGTGTCTGTGAGAGAGAGAGAAGAAAACAGACAGACAGACAGACAGGAACACAGAGAAAGAGAGACAGACAAACACAAATGAACAAAGAGAGACAGACAGATAGACAGACAGATAAACAGACAGACAGACAGACTGAATGACAGACAGACAGAGAAACAGACAGGCAGACGGACAGACAGACAGACACAGACAGACAGAAGGCAGACAGACGGACAGACAGACAGACTAGGGGATAAACCAAAAAAGAGAGCTCAAAACTCAGAATAGTTTAATGTACATTGGCCTTAGGCCACAGAACAAACCAGTGTTTTGTGTGGGGTGGGGGTTGGGATGGTGGAGTAAGGATTTATAATGATTTCATACACACTTTGCGTTCACTTCATATACTCCATACTGCACAGAAGTCATCGACACGATGCCAAAGTAAAGGGTTCCCTGTTATCGACATATACATCGTAGATACATACAATGACACATTTATGTAATTTGCTGGTAAGAAGCGTGCTTAACAACCAATACCTATCAATTAACATCAGGAAGACAGTTCTTCAGTGTTAATATAGAATCAGTGCTGTTCTACGGATGCGAAGCGTGGACAGTCAACACGCAAAGCCAGAACAAGATTAAAGGCAGCTTAAAATGTAGTTTCTAAGAAGAATGTTGATTTCCATGGACAGCAAAGAAAACAAACGACATCGTCTCGAAAGAGGCAAACGCAAAAAGAACATTAAAGAAGAAGAAAATTAGAAAAAGACAAGCAGCATTTATAAGACATTGTATGGGGCAAGAGAAATTTAAACACCTAGCTACAACAGGAAAGTTAGAGGGGAAAAGAGCACCAGGTAGACCCAGGGACAAAAAATTGGATAGATTTGCGGAGTGGATGAGGACAGAAAGGGTGGGAGATATATTTGCAGCGACAAAAGATAGATACGTATGGAGGGCCATGATCGCCAGCGCCATGCGGCAGAGGCACATGATGATGATATCTGTAATTATCATTTCCATTACATTTTTGTTTCTTTGCTTATTTCTTTGTATGATTGGTTGGTTATGTTTTTTTTTTCTCCATTGATAATCCATCATTAGACAATCACTAAATCATTATTTACTGACCCTGATGATGATGATGATGATGATGATGATGATGATGATTGTGGTGGTGGCGTGGTGGTGGTGGTGTGTGGTGGTGGTGATGTGGTGATGATGATGATGTGATGATGATGGTGATGATGATGGTGATGTGATGATGAGATGATGATGATGATGATGATGATGGTGATGATGATGATAGCAGCAACACATCAACCTTGATGATGATGATGATGATGATGATGATGGTGGTGGTGGTGGTGGTGGTGGTGGTGGTGGTGATGATGATGATGATGATGATGATGACGACGATACGACGACGACGACAAGAAGAAGAAGAAATAGAAGAGACAGAAGAAGAAGAAGAAGAAGAACAAACAACAACAACAACAAAATACCAACAGCAATAACAACAACAATAATAATCTCACTAATGACCAGTGGTCGTGGTGCAATGATCAGAGCAATGGACTATTGACTTGAAGGTTGTGGGTTCGAATCTCCGTAAGTCCTGTCAAAATCATTGCAGCATTTCTCGGTTCCATCGGCTTTTACCCAGAGCTGAATATACAGCGGGCTCATTGGGAAAACTGGGACCTCACAGTCGAGTCTCATCCACTCCATGGATGCGTTATGCAGGGTGTTGCTCAAATCTTCTGACCAACACCGCGGGTGTCTGCATAACTCGGGCCTGGTTGAACCAGGATATATTATGGAAGTAAGCATGGCGTACAGCCTTGTCAGATTTAGTAGAACACTGCAACATCATGATTATCATCCCCGTCGCCATCATCGTCTTAAATTGTAAAAGAAAAATCGTGCCTGATTCTGTCGCCGTTAATGTGGCTTAGAAAATAAACATTCCATTCTATCAGTCTTCTTCATATAGTAGGCTCATCGCCATCATCATCAGGTGCATTGCCGCATGGCGTTGGCGATCATGGCTTCCATCTGTCTCTATCTCTTGTTGCCTCAAGCATCTCTTCCACCTTCCTTGTCTTTAGCCACTCTGCAAGTCCGTCTAGATCTTCTCCCTGGGTCTACCTGGTGCTCTCTTTCCCTCCAGTAGGCTACTACCATAAATTTCACAATTCAAATTCTAACTTTGATTAAAGTCTGAAAATATCAACATTACCAGAGTGAGTTAACAATCACACTAATTGCAGTATTTAGATAGCACCATATCTTGATAATTCAAATCAAAGCGCACTCACGCTTGCAGACTACATACACTAAAAACGAACAAATACACGGGAAAAAAAAAAACTACACAAACTGAAGGAAGGAGATAATTGAAGAATTCTTTGTCGGGAAAAGAGGTGGGTTTTTAAATTGGATTTAAAAACAAAAAGGTGGATGTTCAGCGAAGAGAGAGTGAAGTTTATTCCAGGCAGACGGTCCTGGAATTGCAAAAGAACACTGGCCATCGGTTGGTAGTTAAAATCAAAAAACCTGAAGGGAAAGACTATCTGAAGCTAAGCGCGAAACCCCGCAGACGTAGCTCGTGAGAGAAGGGTTCGAACATTCGATACAAAAGATTCATTATCTTAAATATAAATCATCATCAACAACAACAACAACAACAACAAATGATCAAGCTATTCTAACAGTTCTAAACTTTTTTTAATTCATTTTTTGTTTCATAACAAACGGACATCTAACAAACAATGTGGCAACGAAGAATCATCATCATCGTCATCATCAGGTGCCTTGCCGCATGGCGTTGGCGATTATGGGCGTCCATTTGTCTCTATCTCTTGTTGCCTCAACCATCTCTTCCATCCTCCTTGTCTTCAGCCACTCTGCAAGTCCGTCTAGTATCTTCTCCCTGGGTCTACCCGGTGCTCTCCTTCCCTCCAGTTTTCCCGTTGTGACCAGGTGTTCCAATTCCCCTTTCCTCATAAAGGGACCTATGAATGTTGTCTGTCTTTTCCTAATCTTCCTTATGAATGATCTACTTGTGTCTGCCTCCATCAAGACTGTCTCGTTTGTTTTCTTTGCTGTCCATGGAACCTCACACCTTCTTAGAAAACCACATCTCGGCTGCCTCAATCTTGTTCTGGCTTTGCTTGTTGACTGTCCACGCCTCACAACCCGTATAACAGTATTGGTTCTATACAACATTCAAGAACTCTCTTCCTGATGTTAATTGATAGGCATCTGTTGGTAAGAATGCTTTCCATCTTCTTGAATGTTGTTTTGGCTTGGCCGATTTTTGTTGTCGAAGAATCGCGACAACAACAAAAAAGAAACATTTTACACATATGACAAGACAATGTTGACACATGTACCCCACACAGTATACAGAATATACATGTACACAATATTTTGTACATTGGAAGTTTAAAACTGAACATTAAGATTTACAATATAAACGTATCCCCTATACTGTTTCAAAACACTCATTTCTTTGCTGAACGATAATCAAGCATCACTTCTAACAATTTTGATACAAACCTTATTGCAGATCTTTTTTTCTAAAGATATAAAAAAGAAAAACAAATTAATAGAAAAATCCAGATTTTTCATACTTTTTAAGGTTCCTGTGACCTTGAAAAGGTTTCGGTTGATAAAAAAAACTTGACGAACATTGAGAACAATGAAAGACTGTCACAAAGGTGAAAACAAGCTTCTAAATAATGTCACAAGTTCGTGAGGAACTGGTGTTCGCACGCCTTACTTGAGAAATGCTATGCTTAGACGCTCTTTTTCTTTTTTTTTTTTCTGTGCAACCATAACCTTGGTGCCTTATTGTCCATGTTGATGCTTTCGCGAGCCCTCAGCATTCACACCTTTGACCAGACGTGTCAGTATAGATCCAGCCATGAAGAGGTGAGCAAATCTGGCGCACAGAGACAGACACACAGACACACAGACACACACACAACACACACACACACAAAACACCAACACACACCACCACACTCACTTACAGAGAGAGAGAGAGAGAAAGACACAGAAAGACACAGACATAGACACACGTGCGCGCGCGCGCACACACATACACACACACACACACTCACACACACACACACACTCACGCACACGCACGCGCGCACACACACACACACACACACACACACAGAAACAGACAGACAGACAGACTGACAAATACACACGCGTGCACACACACACACACACACACACACACACACACAACACAGAGCAGTACAGAGAGAGAGAGAGAAAGAAAGACACATAGACATACACGTACACATACGCGTACACACACACACACTCTCTCACACACACACACACACACACACAC
>JAPXFY010000029.1:23852288-23864788 GCA_030674185.1 Monoplex corrugatus
TCTGTCTGTCTGTCTGTCTGTCTGGCTGTCTGGCTGTCTGGCTGTCTGGCTGTCTGGCCTGTCTGGCTGTCTGGCTGCTGTCTGGCTGTCTGGCTGTCTGCTGTCTGGCTGTGCTGTCTGGCTGTCTGGCTGTCTGTCTGTCTGCCTGTCTGGCTGTCTGGTCTGCTGGCTGCCTGGCTGCCTGTCTGGCTGCTGGCTGTGGCTGGCTGCTGCTGGGCTGGACTGGCCGTCTGTGGCTGTCTGTCTGACTGTCTGTCTGTCTGTCTGTCTGCCTGTCTGCTGTCTGCCTGTCTGCCTGTCTGTCTGCTGGCTGTCTGCTGTCTGTCTGTCTGGCTGCTGGCTGGCTGGCTTGCTGCTGGCTGGCTGTCTGCTCGTCTGCCTGTCGTCTTCTGTCTGTCTGTCTTTCTGATTGTCTGTCTAGCTGGCTGGCTGGTTGGCTGCCTGTCTGCCCTGCTTCTGTCTGTCCGTCTTTCTGTCTGCGTTTCTGTCGTTCGTGTGTCTGTCTGTGCGTCTGCCTGTCTGTCTCCCTGTTGGTTGATTGGTTGATGACTGTCTGACTGCGTTATGTGATTGGTTACATGATCGAATTTGATCGAATGATCAATCAATACATGGAAAGATTTTTTTTTTTGTCCATTGGTATATTGACTAACTGATCTGAGCTGACCGTTAAGTATTGATTACTTTCATTTGTTTGCATTACTAGAAGAGAGGTATGGGTTGACATGTCTCTACTTTACGTATTGATGGCTTTGTCTTTCATGCTTTTGTGAGACGAGGTGCTGTACATGTAGTAGTAGTAGTAGTAGTAAGTAGTAGTATAGCAGCAGCAGCAGCAGCAGTAGAAGTAGTAGTAGTAGTAGCAGCAGTAGCAGTAGTACCATTCTTATTGTTGTTTTCATATTATTATTAATAATATTTTAATAATTATTATCATTACCATTACTATTTGTACCAGTAGTAGTACCATTCTTATTGCTATCACATTATTATCAATATCATTATAATTATCATCATTATTATCATTACTATTGGTACTAGTAGTAGTAATAGTAGTAGTAGTAATATTATTATCATCATTATTGTTATTATCATCACTACTACCACTACATGTACTACTACTACTACTACTACTATACTGCTGCTGCTACTGCCGTAATATTTCTACTCTATCATTATTACATTATCATTATTATTATTAAAATCACCATCAAGATCAATAGTCGTGGTAGTAGTGGTAGCAGCAGTAACCATGATAGCAGTAGTACTAGTGTTATAATTATTATTACTGCTATTATCATCATCATTATCGTTGTCGTCATCATTATTATTATTGTTACTATTTTTTCATTATTATTATTATTATTATTATATCAGCAGCAGCAGCATTGTTCTTCTTATTGCTGTTCTGCTATTTTGCACCATACGTAGGAAGTTTCATCTGTGGTTGCCTTTACTTTGTCCTCATTTTTACACCACCTGAAAGCTGCGATTAGTATTGCGCAAACGCAAGACGGGATTTCTCTCTCTCTCTCTCTCTCTCTCTTCCTCTCTCTCTCTCTCTCCTCTCCTCTCTCTCTCTCTCTTCTCTCTCTCTCTCTCTCTCTCTCTCTCCTCTCTCGTCTGTCTTCTGTTTCTCTTCTCTCTCTTGTCTGTCTGTCTCACTCTCTCTCTCTCATCAGTTACTTCACTTTCTTTTCAGGTCTGGGTCCCACGCACTATCCTCTCCTCTCACTCTCTCTCCACACACACACACACACACGCACACAACATAGATGGACACACAGACACATACAAACACACACACGCGCTCACACACAAACACACACACACACAAACAAAACACACACACACACACACACACACACACACACACACACACACACACACACACACACACACACACACACACACACACACGCAGTAGAGAGAAAAAAATTCGGGCGACCAGAAATGCACAGAATAGATATTATTACAAAGCAAAAACCAAACGCAAGAACACGGTTCGCAATCCAGGCACTGTTGTCATTTATACCATCTAGAACTTAAATGTCCTTTTATTTTTCTCTCTTCCCTTCCCCACCCCCCACCCCCTTTTTTTTTTTTTTTAAATTATTTTTCGTTTTTTTTTAATATTCTGTCTATTGGCTTTTTTTGTTCACGAATAGTTGAGAATAGGTGTCTTACAGTCATTGCATGTGTTCTTCTTGTGACAAATAACTGTTTTGAGTTCTGAGTCAACTTCCCCCCCCCACCTCACCCCCCGTCCTCCCCCCCCCCCACCATCGCCCCCCCCTCCCCCCCCCCCCCCCCCCCCGTTTTATTCTCGACTCGTTGTCACCAATACTGATACATTCTGTCACTACTGCATGTTCAGGGACGACTAGCAATCGATCTCAAAGGCACAGACGCCCACTGCTAGCTCAGAATAGCCACGTCTTTAAGTCGATAAGTAGGTGTAACACTGCGTGAGTATATGTATGTATATGTATATGTATATGTATATATATATATATATATATATATTTATATATATATTATATATATATATGTGTGTGTGTGTATATATTGTATTTATATTTGTGTGTGTGTGTTGTGTGTGTCTGTTGTGTGTCTGTGTGTCTGTGTTGTGTCTGTGTGTCTGTGTGTGTGTGTGGTGGTGGTGTGTGTGTGTGTGTGTGTTGTGTGCATTTACCAGTATGTGTTCGTGTGTGTGTGCATGAGAGAGAGAGGTGTGTTTGTGTGTGTGTGTGTGTGTGTGTGTGTGTGTGTGTGTGAGTGTGTGTGTGTGTGTGTGTGAGTGTGTTGTGAGAGAGAGAGAATGTGGTGTGTATGGTGTGTATGTGTGTATAGTGTATGTGTGAGTGTGTGTGTGTGTGTGTGTGTGGTGTGTGTGTGTGTGTGTGTGTGTGTGGTGTTGTGTGTGTGTGTGTGGTGTGTGTGTGTAGTGTGTGTGTGTGTAGTATAGTGGTGGCATAGTGTGTTTGTGTGTGTGTTGTGTGTGGTGTGTGTTGGTGCGTGTGTCCGTCGGTGGGTGTTGTGTTGTGGTGGTGTATGTTTTGTTGTTGTTGTGTTTGTTGTTGTGTACGTATAAGAAGGAGTAACATAGTTGATATTTCTTATCTCCTATACATTGGCCTCTGACCTTCCGCAAAGACTGGATTTATTTCAGACGAACACGCACGATTCTGATTTTGTTATCTGTTGTTGTTTTTTTTATCGTCTATCTATGTTCACATACTGTCTGTTTCTCTTCTATTTATCTATCTGTCTATCTATCTACCTATCGATCTATCTATCTATCTATCTATCTATCTATCTATCTATCATCTACTATCTATCTATCTATCTATCTTGTCTTCTATCTATCTATCTATCTATCTATCTCGTCTATCTATCTATCTATCTATTCTATTCTATTATCTATCTATCTATCTACTATCTATCTATCTACCTATCTGATCTATCTATCTATCTATCTATCTATCATCTACCTTATCGACTATCTCGATCTATCTTCTATCTATCTATTTTTTCTATCTATCTTTATTTTCTATCTACTATCTATCTATCATATCTATCTATCTACTATCTGTCTATCTATATCTATCTTCTTTCCTTCTATCTATCTTTCTTTTTTTTTTCTTCTATTATCTATCTTTCTATCTCTTCTTATCTAGCTAGTAGCTACTATCTGTCTATCTATCTTCTGTCTATCTTTCTATCTATCTATCTATTCTTTTTATCTTTCTTCTATCTTTCATTTTTTATCTTCTGTCTCATCTATCTCTCTATCTTGTATCTTTCTTTCTTCTTCTTCTGTCTTCTCTCTATTTACTTTCTTCTTTCTCTCTCTACTGCCCACTATCTATCTATCTATCTGTCTGTCTGTCTGTCTGTCTGTCTATCTTTCAATTTATCTTTTTCTTTCTATCTATCTTTCTATCTATCTTTCTATCTGTCTAATTATCTATTTTCTATCTATATGTTTCTATGTTTCTATCTTTCTATCTATCTATCTATCTATCTATATTTCTAACTATCTATCTATCTTCTATCTATATATTTCTACTATCTATCTATCTATCTTCTATCCATATCTTCTTTCTTCTGTCTTTCTATCTATCTTTCTATCTATCTTTCTGTCTATCTTTCTATCTTTCTAAGTGTCTATCTATCTTCTTCTATCTATCTATCTATCTATCTTTATTTCTGTCTATCTATCTGTCTATCTATCCATATTTCTGTCTATCCATCTATTTATCTATCCGTCTATGTACTTATCTTTCTATCTTACTATCTATCTTCTATCTATCTATCTTCTATCTATCTTTTATCTATCTATCCTATATATATATATTATATATTATATAATATATATATATATATATGTATATTATTATATCTTTCTATCTATCTTTCTTTCTATCTATCTATCCACACACACACCCCATATATATATGTATATCTTTCTATCTATCTTTCTTCTATCCTTTCTTATCTATCTATCTATCTATCATTATCTTTTTCTTTCTATCTATCTATCTATCTATATTACATTATATATTATTCTATCTATCTATCTATCTACCTATATACATATATATATATCTTCTATATACTATCTACTATTCTATCTTCTTTCTTTCTTTCTTTCTTTTTCTTCTTTCTTTCTTTCTTTCTATCCAGCTATGTACCTAACTATCGTTTATGTATCTATCTATCTTCCGTCTGTCTGTCTGTCTGTCTTCGGTCGGTATGTCTGTCCGTCTGTCTGTTTATCTATCTATATATCTATTTATATATCCAACAATCTACCCATCTGTGTTGAGAAATAACTGTGTATCTATATTCATATCGTATCTAATCTTTTTAGTTCATTTGTAAAGCGTAACCAGCAATCTCTAACACGGACTGTGCTATAGAAAATAGCATTATTACTATCAGTAAGACAGTGTGTCAGCATTATTACTATCAGTAAGAGAGTGTGTCAGCATTATTACTATCAGTAAGACAGTGTGTCAGCATTATTACTATCAGTAAGACAGTGTGTCAGCATTATTACTATCAGTAAGAGGGTATGTCAGCATTATTACTATCAGTAAGAGAGTGTGTCAGCATTATTACTATCAGTAAGAGAGTGTGTCAGCATTATTACTATCAGTAAGAGAGGGTGTGTCAACATTATTACTATCAGTAAGAGTGTGTGTCAGCATTATTACTATCAGTAAGAGAGTGTGTCAGCATTATTACTATCAGTAAGAGAGTGTGTCAGCATTATTACTATCAGTAAGACAGTGTGTCAGCATTATTACTATCAGTAAGACAGTGTGTCAGCATTATTACTATCAGTAAGACAGTGTGTCAGCATTATTACTATCAGTAAGACAGTGTGTCAGCATTATTACTATCAGTAAGACAGTGTGTCAGCATTATTACTATCAGTAAGAGGGTGTGTCAGCATTATTACTATCAGTAAGAGAGTGTGTCAGCATTATTACTATCAGTAAGAGAGTGTGTCAGCATTATTACTATCAGTAAGACAGTGTGTCAGCATTATTACTATCAGTAAGAGAGCGTGTCAAAATAGTCAGCAGAATCGGCCAAGTTAAAACGTCATTCAAGAAGATGAGTGTTATATAGAACCGATACTGTTGTACGGTCGTGAGGCGTGGACAGTCAACACGCAAAGTCAACGATGTTGTTGTACGGTTTCACGTGAGGCGTGGACAGTTAACACGCAAAGTCAGAACAAAATTGAGGCAACTGAAATATGGTGTCTAAGAAGAATGTTGAGAGTTCCAAGGACAGCAAAGAAAACAAACGAGACAGTCTTGAAGGAAGCACAGACAAGAAGATCATTAACAATGAAGACTAAGAAAAGACAAGCAACATTTATAGGACATTTCATGAGGTAAGAGAAATGAGAGCACCTGGTCACAACAACAGGAAAGCTGGAGGGAAAGAGAGCACCAGGTAGACCCAGGGAGAAAATACTGGAAGGACTTGCAGAGTGGCTGAGGACAGAGAGGGTGGGAGATGTACTTGCAGCGACGAGGGATAGATAGACTGGTACGGAGGGCCATGATCGCCAACACCATGCGGCAGGGCACATGATGATGATGAAGATGATGATGACGACGACTACGACGACGACGACGACGACGAGATGATGATGATGATGATGATGATGATGATGATGACGACGACGACGACGATGACGACGACGATGACGATGACGACGACGATGATGATGATAGCGTGTCCAGCCTTCAAGTTCCGAAGAAGCGTGGCTTGCCAAGTACGGGAGTGTCTTCTCTTGAAATGCCAGCTTCATTGAACAGGACACGTTGTCTGCCTGGAAGAAAACCACGACCCTAAAGATGATTCTGTACGGGAGAGCTGAAGCAAGGATACCGAGACATGGGAAAACCACTAAAAACCGTACAAGGGCACTCTCAAGGCCAACTTCATCAGCTAAGGGTGAGCATGATTTTTTTACTGTTGTCTTTTATCTTAACGGGTTGTCGGGTTTGGTTTAGTTTTTTGTTTGTTTGTTTGTTTGTTTGTTTGTTTGTTTGTTTGTTTGTTTGTTTGTTTTGTTTTTTGTTTAATTTTTTTGTGTGGTTTTTTTTTTTTTTTTTTGGGGGGGGGGGGTTGTTTTTTGACGTGGTGTTAGCCCTGATATGGCTCTAGTGGTCGGTCAGGCTAAAAGCAATATGAACTGAATTGAACTGATTGCTAGGACTTGTACGACGTGAGACAAAAGCACTACACGGCGGACTCCTTAAAGAACCTCGTCCGTGACGTCCCTCCTGATCCAATTTTCTAGTTGTTTTTTGTTTTTGTTTTTTTGCAAGAGATCAGTAGTAGATTTCACCTGATCTGATTTTTTCGTCTGTTTTTCTTAAATTGCAAGGTTAACGGTGAGCATGGTTTTTAATTGTTTGTCTTTTATCTTAAAGGGTTGACGGGCTTGTTTTTGTTTGTTTGTTTGTGTTTTGTTTTGTTTTGTTTTGTTTTTTATTGTAGTTGTTATTGTTTTTTTTTTGTCTTTGACGTGGTGTCAGCCCTGATATGGCTCTTGTAATCGGCTGGGCTATAAGCAATAGGAACTGAAATGAACCTCATCAGCTGTGGCATCAACACCACCAACAGGGAAGACATTGCCTGAGACAGAAGAGTAAGCTGGCAACAGCAATGCAAGCAAGGGTACAGTCATATTTGTACAGCACAGAACAGCTGCTGTTCAGCAGATGAGGGACATGTGGAAGCAGAACCCGGGGTCCTAGGTTTCCATCCCATGCAACACTTGTGGAGGAACATGTGTATGCCTCCTGGGTTGGCCTTCTGTCCCACATGAAGACAAATATCAGGTAACAAAGGAATAGTATACCGGGTCTTGCATATTGATGGGAGACTTAATCATGCACACATACATACATGCATAAATACATACATACATACATACATGCATGTACATGCATACTTATATACTCTACACACATATATATACATACAAACAAACAAACATACATACATACATACACACATACACCTCACACACACACATACATGTATACACACACACGCAGACACACACACAGACACACAAACACACACACACACATACACACACACACACACACATACACACACACACACACATACACACACACCTATCCGGTTGACATGAAACAACTTCCACGCGAGCGCACACACACATACACACGTGTGTGTGCGTGTGTGTGTGTGTGTGTGAGAGAGAGAGAGAGAGAGAGAGAGAGAGAGAAAGAGAGACAGACAGAGACAGACAGAGACAGAGAGACAGAGAGAGACAAAGAAAGAGACAGACACAGAGGAAGACAGACAGACAGAGACAGACAGAGAGAGAGAGAGAGAAAACGACACACAGAGAGGGACAGACAGACAGACAGAGACAGAGAGCGCATGCGTGCGTGTGTGTGTGCGTGCGTGTGTGTGTGCGTGCGTGTGTGTGTATGTGTGCATGTGCGTGCGTGTGTGTGTGTGTGTGTGTTGTGTGTGTGTGTGTGTGTGTGTGTGAGTGAGTGAGTGAGTGCGTGAGTGTATGTGTATGTGAAGCTCACCTACATTAAGTCAATCTGCCCCACATTTTTATCCGATCAGTATATTAAAAAAAGAAAATTAATACCAGTCGCCGTGGTGTATTGGTTAACGCAACTGACTACCGACTGGAAGGTTGTGGGTTCGAATCCCCATGAGTACTTTCAAAAATCATTGTGGGGTTTTTCGGCTCTAACCGGCTCCTACCCAGAGTTGGGCGTGCTATGGGCTCATTGGGAAGACTGGAACCACACAGTCGAGTCTCATCCACTTGGCGGATGCGTCACTGAGGGTGTTGCTTAGATCTTCTGACCAACACCGCAGGTGTCTATATCTCTCGGGCCTGGTTGACGCCAGGCTATATTATGATAGTAAGCGTAGAGTACAGCCCTGTCATCCAGTCTCAACCCTAGATGGAATTCCATAGCATCATGATTATCATCCACATCGACATCATCATCATCTCATAATAAAAACTGTTTCAGCTTCTGTGGCCATTAAATTGGCGTAGAAAATGGGACGGAAAAAAAAGGTGAGCACTAAGGTAATCTCCCTGAGTGCAATGATCCTCTAAAAAAAATTTTAAAAAATAAAATAAAATAAAATTATATGTCTCAGGCTGCCAGACATTCCCAACCAATAAGTGTGTGTCCTATTGATAATGTTTTACCTGACTGTCCCACTTCCAGGTGCCCACTGGCCTTTCAACACGCACACCGGTAATAAACAGAACTTCTGCTTGATGATACATAATATTCTGGTCTTTTATAACATGTCTGATGAATTCCTGACCTTGACTAACGCACCCTGTCTTCACTAGCGTCCTGCATTGTCAACAACGCTAGCAAAGCAAAAACTTAACCCTTTGATTCCCTCACACTGACCACCAGCATCCTGCACTGTCAACAACGCTAGCAAAGCAAAAACTTAACCCTTTGATTCCCTCACCCTGTCCACCAGCATCCTGCACTGTCAACTACGCTAGCAAAGCAAAAACTTAACCCTTTGATTCCCTCACCCTGTCCACCAGCTTCCTGCTTTGTAGTTGGTGGTTAGGGTGTGGTAGTCAAAGGGTTAACAGCAAAACAACAACAACAACAACAACAAAGTGTCAATAGATCAGTGAAAAACTGCTTTTTTTTACCAGAAATAAATATTTGTACGTTTTTCAATTACTTGTAAGTCATGTCAGTGTTTGGTTGGCGGCTGCTATGGAAACAGGTAAACACTCAGTACGCACGACTGCCAAGGACGGAGAGAGATGGAGGCCCTGGCAAGTTTCAATTTCAGTTTTAGTTTCAGTTTCTGTTTCAGTAGTACTAGTAGTAGGAGAAGAAGAACAACAAGAACAAGAACAAGAACAAGAAGAAGTAGAAAAAGAAGAACAAGAACAAGAACAGGAAGAAGATGAAGAAGAAGAAGAAGAAGTAGATGAGGAAGACGAAGAATAGAATCTTAAGCGTATTTTCATCATCACGATGCTGCCAAGTTTTTCATAGTCAGTGGCAGTTGTCTGCAAACCATTACCAAGCAACGGGGATGGAGGAGGGGTGGGGGATGGGGGTGGGGGTGGGGGACAGCCCAATAGCGCGAACAGTCCAAAAGCGCGACTTGAGACAGATCAAAAACCTGATCACATACTGTCCAAACACGCGCCGGTCGTTGATAATTCTTTTACTGTAAATTGGCCCAGACACACAGAATACTTGCACACAGTATACGGTATACTGTAAAATAATTGTTGAACATTTCCCCTCTCCAGGATCAGCCATTCCCGCTTTAGGGAAAGGGCATAATGTCCGCCTTCGGCGCTTTTGAGCTATCTGAGGCCACGCTTTTGAGCTATCTGAGACCACGCTTTTGAGCTATCTGAGGCCACGTTTTTGAGCTATCTGAGGCCACGCTTTTGAGCTATCTGAGGCCACGCTTTTGAGCTATTTGAGGCCACGCTTTTGAGCTATCTGAGGCCACGCTTTTGAGCTATGTGAGGCCACGTTTTTGAGCTATCTGAGGCCATGCTTTTGAGCTATCTGAGGCCACGCTTTTGAGCTATTTGAGGCCACGCTTTTGAGCTATTTGAGGCCACGCTTTTGAGCTATCTGAGGCCACGTTTTTTAGCTATCTGAGGCCACGCTTTTGAGCTATTTGAGGCCACGCTTTTGAGCTATTTGAGGCCACGCTTTTGAGCTATCTGAGGCCACGTTTTTGAGCTATCTGAGGCCACGTTTTTGAGCTATCTGAGACCACGCTTTTGAGCTATCTGAGGCCACGTTTTTGAGCTATCTGAGGCCACGCTTTGAGCTATCTGAGGCCACGCTTTTGAGCTATGTGAGGCCACGCTTTTGAGCTATGTGAGGCCACGCTTTTGAGCTATCTGAGGCCACGCTTTTGAGCTATGTGAGGCCACGGTTTTGAGCTATCTGAGGCCACGCTTTTGAGCTATCTGAGGCCAGGTTTTTGAGCCATGTGAGGCCACGCTTTTGAGCCAGACCGTCTTTCATCTGATATAATTTTACGCCTGTTTTTTTCTTTAATTACATTTTAGATTTGCAAAGTTAACGGTGAGCACGGTTTTTAACTGTTTAAGATAGAGAGAGAGATAGAAACAGATGGAAGTCCATATTCGCCAACGCCATGCAGCAGGGCACCTGATAATGATAATGATGACGGTTTTTAACTGTTGTCTTTTATCATAACGGGATGTTGTTGTTTTTTTGACGTGCTGTTAGCCCTGATATGGTTCTTGTAGTCGGCTGGGCTATAAGCAATAAGAACTGAAGTGAACTGAGCTTACGTCTTGATTATTAGTGCTATTGGGGAAAGAACGAATAGTTTTTGTTCTCCAGGATTGTGAAGCAACAGCTGCTGGTCAGCTGTTAGGCTGTGAATGTAAGGAACCTTTAATATGAGTAAAGTGGCACAACAACGCTTGATGTTACGCACACGGCCTGTGTGAACTGCAGTGCACGCCTTTTTCTTTCTTTCTTTCTTTCTTTCTTTCTTTCTTTTAATAAAAACGAGGTAGAAGGGAAGGGAAGTGGGTGGGGGAGAGAAAAACAAAAGACTACTGCACGCCCAAAAATGGCAACTACAGGCGCTTGATATTGTTGCATCCTAAGATTGTGTGTTCCGAATGTTTATTTATTTGTTTATTTATTTATTTTTATTTTATCATGTGTCTTGTTATTATTTATTTATTTATTTATTCATTTATTCATGTGTCTATTGTTTGTTTTTTGTCTGTTTGTTTGTTGCTTGCTGCTTGTTTGTTTGTTTGTTCTTTGTTTGTTTGTTTGTTGCTTGTTTGTTTGTTTGTTCTTGTTTGTTTGTTTGTTTGTTTGTTTGTTTGTTTGTTGTTTGTTTGTTTGTTTGTTTGTTTGTTTGTTTGTTTGTTTGTTCGTGTCCGAATGATTCTCTCCAGTCTTTGTTTTTCTTTTTGTGACAGTTTGAATTGTCCATTGTTGTTTTTTTTTGTTCGATTTGGATCTCTCTCTTCTCTCTCTCTCTCTCTCTCTCTCTCTCTCTCTCTCTCTCTCTCTCTCTCCCCTCTTTCTCTTTCTCTCTCTCTCTTCTCACTCTCTCTCTCTCTCTCTCTTTCTGTGTCTTTCTCTCTCTTTCTGTCTCAGTTTCTGTTTTCTCTCTGTCTCTCTGTTCTGTCTCTGTCTCAGTCTTCTTCTCTCTCTCTGTCTCTGTCTTCTCTCTTCTCTTCTCTCTCTCTTTCTTCTCTGTCTCATTCACTCACTCTCTCTCTCTCTGTTTCTCTCTTTTTCTCTGTCTGCTCTCTCTCTGTCTCTTCTGTTTCTCTCTTTTTTCTCTTCTTCTCTCCTGTCTCTGTCTGTTTCTGTCTCTCTCTCTCTCTCTCTCTCTCTGTTCTGTCTCTGTCTCTGTCTGCTGTCCGTCTCTTCTCTCTCTCTCTCTCTCTCTCTCTCTCTCTCTCTCTCTCTCTTTGTCTCTCTTTCAAAACAATAAACAAAACAAACAAAACAACTAGTCTTGTATTGTGTAATTGTCTTTACTTTCCGAAAATAAATATCAGTCAAGAAAACAACCAATCAATTATTCAATCAAGCAAGCAAGCAAGCAAGCAAGCAAGCAAGCAAGCAAGCAGTCAAGCAGCTTTATCATGATGCCAATGAGACTTGTAAACAAGAAAACAAACAACCGAAGAAACAATTGTAAATTGCTAAATAAACTGACAAACACAGTGTAAATAAATAAATAAATACGTATATAAATAAAAACAAATAGAAAAATATGTAAACAAATTAATCAAAAAACAAAATAAGTTTAATCTCACAGATTTTTACCAACTGATAATACGACCTGTCATTCAATCAAAGTATTCACTATGTCAAGATCTGATATCTCGAATTCAATCCCACCCCGTAACGATAAAAATAGAAAAGTAAACATCA
>JAPXFY010000029.1:23874788-23892288 GCA_030674185.1 Monoplex corrugatus
ACCAACTGCACAAAAAACTTACCCTTTTGACTCCCTCACCGTATCCACCAACGTCCTGCAGGAAACTGGTGGATAGTGTGAGTCAGTCAAAGGGTTAAGTTTTTGCTTTGCTGGCATGGTTGACAAAGCAGGATGCTGGTGGACAGGGTGCGGGAGTCAAAGGGTTAAGATGGGTAGCGCGCAGGCCATTTTGTTACTGGCTGGGATTAAACTCGAGACATATTTAGAGTCCGTGGCGCTACTAGAAGAACCGATCAGCCCGCAATTACGCCTAGGTGGAATAGTGGGAGAAGAGTGGCAGAATGGTTCAGACGTTCGCCTGCCAATAACTAAACTCGAGGTTCCAGGGTTCGCTCCCCACAGAGGCCTCGACGTTTCTCCTCAGTTTGACCGGAAAATCAACTGAACATCTAGTCCTTCGGAATGGGTCGAAAAACGAGTCCCCACCACTTGAAGAACAATTAGCCTTCTTGCCTTTCTGAAAACTTGGCAACTAAAAAACAACAACAACAACAACAAAACAAAACAAAACAAAAAACAACAACAAAATGTGAATATGAATGTGAATTTGAAGCGAGGGAGAGGGGATGGGCGCCGCGCTCGTTGTGCTGGCCCCAGGAAAAGTTGAAGTCTCTACCACCTCACTCCCCTACGACCCCAGAGTCAGGGAACTATCTAGGTAGGACCTCAGGACCTGGCCAGCTCGTGGGTTTATGTTCAGGCTTAAGGCTGGTACCGTGACCATTCTGGATCTTCTCCGTCACATGGCACCTGTGACGTTAGTGCATATGAAATTCATTCCAAGCGCGGAGACGTCATCTTGAGAAACTGAAACTGAAACAGAGTAGTGGGATAGAAACCTGACTCATTATTGTATACATACAGAACATGAAAATAAGACTGATTCCAGTGAAAGGAAAGTGATCGTAACTAAAAATAAAGCTAGTGGGCAGATTTAAAAAAAAAGTTGTTTAAGCAATTCTGTTCGCATCTAACTGTTGCTTGGCATTAAATCTCGTTTTCTTTTCTTTTCTTTTTCTTTCTATTCTCTCTCTCTCTCTCTCTCTCTCTGTTTTTTTTTTTTTTTTTTTTTTTTTGTAGGTAAGATTTTGTGACGAGAAAGAGAGGAGAGAGAGAGAGAGAGAGAGAGAGAGAGAGAGAGAGAGAGAGAGAGAGAGAGAGAGAGAGAGAGAGAAACAAACAAAAACCCTTCAGCCAAATGAACTAAAAACACGAGGAAATAAAACGGCGGAAAAACACACAGACAATGAAAACAACAACAACAACAGCAAACACACGCACGCGCGCGCGCGCACACACACCAAATAGATATACACACACACAGAGACAGAGGCAGAGAGACAGAGAGATCCTGTTTTGTCTGCCTGTCCAGTGATAAGTAGATTTGCATGTGCCTGTCGTTAATTTTCAGGTTTGATTCTTTGTTCCCTTCTCATTGTCAATACCTTGCCGCGTCTTTCGTCTTGTGTCTGAACAGAATACTACCACTGCGCCTTCTGCCTCTGCCATTTTCTTATTGGGATCACAGGCGATCTGCCTGCGTCAAAACTCCTTAGCAACAGCTGAATACGAAACTCCGCCTTCGAATCCGATAATACGCTGCGTGACGTCATGATGACGTCAAGCAGGGTGGCCAGAACAGAAGATTGGCTCAAGCAGAGGAGGAAGGAGTAAACTGAAAGCTTGAAGGCATGTCGCCGTTTACCCGGCGGCTCAGGATACTGACACGTTTGAAAGGTGGGCTCTGGGGAGCCAGAAGATTCGAACCCTCCGTTGTGAATGCATGTTGTGTCTGGAAGTAGTAGAAAAATGGTGATGATGGCCGCAGAATCACCCACGCTACAGCGACCAAAAGCACAGGCGCAGTCTGTGCGTGTTGGGTTTTATGACATCGAAAAGACGATAGGAAAAGGAAACTTTGCCGTCGTCAAACTTGCCAAACACCGCATAACAAAGACAGAGGTGAGTGGATAAAATTCCTCCGTTTTTGTGGTCTGAAAATGTGTCGTCTGCTGGGCATTGATTGTGAATCACGGCATACCTTGAGCAACTCACGAGGAAGTGCGGACGCAAGCTTGCAAAGTTTTCATGTCACTGTCAAACTTCGTGTTTGTGAAAGTAGTCAGCGTTACATCGTATTTTCAGTCTTCGATATAGTATGTCCGTTAATTTGTGTTTTTACAGTTTCAACAAATTTGTGAGAACCTTCAGGAGTACTTTTTCAAAGTCGAAAGAAAAAAAAAGTCGAAGGATTCAGGTAAACCCGGCTTGGCGTCGTCTGCAGTTGTTTTGTCTTAAATTTCATGCGTGGAGAAGGTAGGCAAGCACGCGCCTTCCTTGGTTCAGTGGTTGTGTTGTGTGTAACGTGTTTGCTGACGATGTTTACATTCCTGTAAGATGAAAGCTGGAGGGAAGCTGGAGAGGTAGGGAGTAGAGAGAGAGAGAGAGGGGGGGGGGGAGGACAGCAAGTTGGGCTGTGTAGCCAAAATCGGCAGTACTGCTAGGTTGGAAGTGAAGTAACGTTTAGATTCTCGAGTTTTCTTCGGCCATGCATGCATCTGACACTTTGTGTTGTTGACACTTGGTTCTTACATGACAAATACTGAAATAGTCATATGAGGCCATATGTTACTCGGTAGCCTATATTGTGACAACAGTATAGTCTTTTTCTTATAAATTTTTATACAAAAGCATTCTTGACAAGAAAACAATGCTATGCTTAGCTAGATGGAAAAAGTAGGCCTGTAGTATTGTGTGGATAAGTGTGTAAAGAAACAATGTTAGCGGGATTAATAGATATAATTATATGTATTCAAATGCTTAGAAACCTGTGTATAAAACGCATACTTGCAGTGTTTGTCCAGTCACACTCGTATACATGTGTACACGCACACACACGCGTGTGTGCACAAACACACACACACACACATACACACACACACACATACACACACACACACACACACACACACACACACACACACACACACACACACACACACACAGAGTGAAAAACAAATTACACATGTGCACACATAGGTGTACACAGATGTACATGTGCACCACACACACACACATAACCAGCATACAAACTATGCTTAGGCCTAGTCTTTGTTTTGTTAAGAGAAAAATATTACCCACAAGAAAAAGCCTGAATTTTTTAGCATAAAAAGGTAATGTGCATCTACTTTATATATCTGTGTGTCTTTGTGTGTGTGTGTGTGTGTGTGTGTGTGTGTGTGTGTGTGTGTGTGTGTGTGTGTGTGTGTGTGTTTAAAGTTGAGGTGGTTGCTGCTGTTTCCAATAAGGTATCACATTATGTTTACATCAGGAGAACAATCATTCACTATCAGATAAAAAGTCTGATCATAATCAGCGATTATCAGAATCATACAACTTTAATGTAAGCCTAATAATAATCATGACCCTAGAAGTCAGTGCTGATCATCAGTATAATGACTGTAAAGTTTCTGTTACTGACTATTGCCAAAAATGTTACCATAGCATTGTTAAAAGTTTGGGCTTTTTTGGTTGTTGTTTTTATAATATGTACTCTGTAGTGATTTAAGAACTACTGCAATAGCCCGGCATATGTCTACCGTCTTTTTTGTTTTGTTTTTTGTTTTTTTTACTAATAGTAATACTATTGCATAATTATATAATACCATTGCTACAGTGCAATGTCCATTAGTACTGAGATTTACTATTTTTCTTGTATTATAGTATAGTCCTGATCCATAACATTAACAGAGTGAACAATGAATCTGTGCGCAATGGTTGCCTTTTGATCCGGGCAATCCTTCACTTCAGCTTGACGGAAAAGATAGAGGAGGTGTTGTGTGTGCTTAACTGCACATGTGACGTACACAGTCTAGTCGCTGAGTGCTGCAATGATTTGTGCGTGGTTACAGATGTGTTCTCATGAACTGATGAAGTCACTGAAGCAGAGTAATTACTCATCACCCTCAACTAGTGCTTTGAAGTCATGAAGGGCAGATTTTGGCTGTTGTGCTTTTAGCTGTGTTTGAATGGTCCTTTTCAAAGTTAGAAAAGGCTAAGCAGCAAGAAAGAGGAGTGGGTATCTCTCTGATCTGCCCTCATAATTTGTTGATTCGAAAGTTGTGAAGTTTCTATTTCTCTTTCTTACGATCTTTGGGTCTTGGGACAACCTCCCCTTCCCCCTGCCCCCTGCCACCACCACCCCCACCACCACCCCGCCTCTAAGAAAAATGTTATTTCAGTATTTGTGTTAGTTTGCTAATATTATTAAACAGTTGTGTATTTTGAAATGAAGATTCTCTGACAACGATTTTTATTGCCATTCCACAAGATCTTTTTTTCTGGGGATGTTATGGAATCTGTATGTGTGGGAGTTTTTTTTTTCCCATCCTTGTTTGTATGTTGGTAGTTTTGTTTTGTTCTGTTTTGCTGTCTTGTTTCTTTGAGGGTTTTTTGTTTTGTTTTTTTGTTGCTTGTTTTGTTTCTTTATCGCTTTATCATTATGTGGGTTTCTTTTTGTTTGGTTATGTTGTGCTGTTTAAATGAACATCAACAAAGGTTTTTGCTGCTGCTGCTGCTGCTGCTGCTGCTGTTGTTTGTTGTTGTAAGAAGAGCAGAAGATCAAGAATGCTATAAATACAGCACATTTTTCAGGCAAGTTGCATGTTATATGGCTGGATTTCATTTTGGTGTGTTGTTGGCTGTTTCATCTTAATATTAAAAACCATGTGAGTTTTTAAAAGTCAATTGAAATAAATCACTTTTGATACTTATGTGCATAGGAGCACACACACAGTGACACACACAAGCAGACACAAACACACACACACTCACACTCACACACACACACACACACACACACACACACACACACACACACACACACACACACACACATATACATGCATCCAGTGATGTTTACACACAGATATGGTAAATTACATTTACTGATTTAGTTACATTTATAGTACATTTGAATTACAAAGTTACACAAACTATACACAGAAAACACTTTTTTCTTAATTAAAGATAAATGCATTTTGAAATATTTTTCCAAAGTCATTTTTAGTTCTTTACTATAGTCTTTGATTTGGGGAGAGGCAGAGAGGGTGGTAGGTGATGGGGGTGGAGGAGGGAAGCAGAATGTGGATTCCTGGAGGAAGCAAGATCACTCCCTCCCCTTCACCTCTGGAGCTGTACCCCATTTTTGTCACCCTGCTCCCACTCCCAACCATTTGAATTTGAGGAAGGCAAGAATCATTTGTAGGTCATTCCTGTTAATTATGATATAATGCAAGTTTGTATGGGCCTATAGAGCTTAATCATTCTACATATTTAATAATAACGATGATGGTGGACTCTGCCATGAGCATCGTTCCAGGGAGGTGAGCAAGCATATATTGGTTCTCATTGCCTGGTGTGGGTCTTCATGTTGCATGTGGGGCATATTTTTATATCTGTCAATGTGGGTCATATTACTGAGACTTCAGTGGTGGACATGAATGATTGATTGCCCAGTGATCTGTTACTTTTGCCATCTGACTGTAAAATTCTTTTGACAACTGATCACAGTACAGTCACCTTTGCGTGCGTGCATGTGTGTGTGTGTGTGTGTGTGTGTGTGTGTGTGTGTGTGTGTGTGTGTGTGTGTGTGTGTGTACACATTTGTGTTTATGATTATGACCACGTATACTTATGCTCATGCACGTGTGTGTGCATAGATGTGCATATATAATATGTGTGTGCGACCTTGTACAGTTGGGGAGATTTAATAACATGCAGACAGAATACAGCACCATCTCTGGCTTACACAGTTATCAATACCGTAGGCCTTGTTTTCATTATAGATCTATGCTTAATCTAGTGCAGGATGTTTCACTTTCAGGGGTGTGCCTTCAGCAGAATGACTCGCTATCTGAAACCTTGGACAAACCCTAGTTGAGGGACTGTCCATACAGTATGCTTCACGACTCCATAGCTGTTGTAAAGGTCTTTGAGTGCACTCCTTCAGACCCTGACCATAGTTTACTGGTGTACTTATATATGACTTAACAAACTGCAACTCGCACAAATCCTTCCTGAAATTAATCTGGCGAGGACGTTTCTGCCAATTCTGGGAGTAGCCTCAGTGGTGAGGCCTTAGGCAAAGCCTGGTTAAAACTGTAAGAGTGGGGTCAGAGGTAGAGTATGTGAAATGTACTGACTGACTTAGGCACCTTGTTTCAGGTGTGTACATAGCTTAAAGCTTAACTCCTACTGTTGGCGACATTGTCAGACGTTTGATCCAGCCTGTTTACAGAGCTCAGACTACAAAGGTCTTGAAGTGTACTTGAAAATGTACTGTGAAAAATACAGCATGTGTACACTGCATGGTGAAGTGGTGTTTTAGTGGTTAGGGCCCACACCTAGAACTAGAACTAGTAGAAGACAAGAGGGCATGAGCTTGATCCCAAGGTTGAACAGAGATAGATCCCCATCACCCACCCCTCCTGGAGTGATGCCATCTACATGGTCTTGCCACATCTAGTGATAAATTTAGCACCATTCAGATGAGAACAGATGAAAGTTCCCAATTTGCAACATAATAAAATATTCTCAAACATGTAAAAGAACCCCCTCAACAAAGACATTGTCCCCATGACAATTTCATAGGAAAACAAAAATGAATTCATGCAGATAAAAGAGAAAGGTGGGGTAATGTGGTGACACACTTCTCCCAAGAATGTCAGTCTACAATTTATACATATCAGATATCTGCATGCCTACCTACATATGTATACAGTATGCATGCCTATCTTCCTACCTACTTACCTGCCTACCTACAGTACTTACCTACCTACATACCTACCTACTTGCCTATTTACTTATCTACCTACCAACCTACGCACACATGTGTACAGTATATATATATTATATATATGTACTCAAATACAATACATACATGTATACGTACATGCATACAGATGTCCATACATGTTTAGGCATATTGTGAAATAAAGTGTCCAAAATTAAAACAATACGACAAAATACATGTTAACATTTTGACTCCCTCACCATATCCACCAGCTTCCTGATACGGCAAGGGAGTCAAAGGGTTAACATAGCACAGCTGATAGTAAGTAATACGATTCATACAAATTACAATGTAATGCAATGCAATGCAATAAAGTATGGCGCAATCACTTGACAAGCTTTGAATTACATTAATAATCTGATAAAGGATGTTTAGCGTGTCAGTTCTTGGTGAAGCAGTACTAGCATCAATTTTGAAATATTTTGAGAAAAATAATAATGATGATGATGGTAGACCTACTTTATTTTCCAACGATAGAAGTTTTACTGAAAACCATTTTTTAAAAAACATGCTCGCATGCTGTGTGTGTGTTTTCATGTTTCCATAAGCCAGCCACTAACACGACTTAAAGCTATGCAAGGGATATTTATACAATGCAATTTAACTGAAGCTGTTACCAATAGGATGAGCTCTGATGCAGAGACTCAGATGGCATTGTAAACTCACAGACCATCTTGATAGTCATATTAATTATGATTTATATGTTACCTTGATAACTATAAGTATAACTCATTACAACTCATAACGGTAGTAATAAAAATATCCTAAAACTTCACTGAAATAAGTGAACAAAATACAGGGGGGTGCAAAAGTAGGTATACAGTTATGAAAAAAGAAAACACATACAATACTCAGTGCATTTATTATACAAACAAATGAATATTGCATATACATGTAATAACAAGCACAGCCTCAATCCCTCAGATACTCAAACTGCTTGCCGTTGGTATTCACACACTCCTCTAATCGAGAGCGGAATTAAGCATTATAGTAATGATGTGATACTTACTGTATACCTACTTTTGCACCCCCCTGTATACCATGTTTCTTTTGTCATGGCATTTATACAAAAATATAATATTGGTGGTGTAATTGCCAGAATTCCCCCAATTATTGATATATCTATCTATATAACCTACCCGAGTTATTGATAGATCTATCTGTATAAACTATAACCAACCTCAGGAGTATGATTAAACTATTTAAAGAAAATTTTTTGTTTATTTTTGTTTTTGTATCTGACGCTCCTTCAGAAGGGGCTGTGGCCGAAATGAAGAAATTATCTGAATTCTGATACACCTCGCCTCTCTCCTAACCTCTCTCCTTCACTGGGATCAACAGTAGGAGCCACGCTCCACGTCACAAGTCTTCTCCAGATCACACGATTGAGACATCTGTGGTTGACGTCCTGGATCCCCAGACCACAAACATCAGCTTTGTTTTTGAAGTAGGAGGTGTGTGGCCCCCCGTGTTTTTCACATAAATACAGCCTGTTGTTTGTCATTGCCTTTTGGAGTGGCAGTGCACATACTGTGTGGACGCTCTTGCCATTGTTCCTTTTGGGATCATCTGCACACAGCTGTGGTGATAGAAGCCGTTGTCGTTGCATATATATATCTGCGTTGGTGGCCTTCTGACTCCCTCCGTCCCCTGCTTACCAGATTTTTATTCTCATACAGGCATAACAAAAGAGGTAACACTTCACCTTGATGATGATGTGCTCTCCCAGGGCAGAGCAGCCCAGATTTCACACTGTAATGTTATCACTGAGAGAGAAAAAAAAAAGGAATATTATAAAAAAAAAATCAGTGATTTTATACAACATTCTGTATTTTTAAATCATAGAACACTGATTACACAAAGACAAAATCTGTTCAATTCTGAGCCCTGTTGGCAAAGTTCCGGAACATACAGTATATGTCATGAACTTTAGAACTCTGTGCTGTGTGCTCATGTTTGCTGTTCAGCTAACTTTTTGTAACTCAGGTTAAGCCCAGCATTATTTTTAATCTGCTGTTTACACCAGGTGAGGGGAAATGTCAAGGGAGTGACCTAGTATGATTAAAGGACTGATCATACTCATAGACTAGAACTTAGAAGCATGAAGTCCAATATGCTAACTCGGCAATAGTATAATATATACTTATGCATACATCATTACATGCATATGTAATAACCTAATGTGCTGAAACTCAGTGGTGTGTTCTTTACGTGATACATGATTTGGCAGAGGAGACCTGGGGAGCTTAACTTAATTCTTGTTTATATACTTCCAGTAGAATCATGACATCTCACCATATAAAGTATTTTTACAATGACTTCTACAGTTAAGGGCTAGAAATGCACCTACTTAAGTTATAGTAGGTGACTTAGTTTATACATACTAACATAGCCATTTATAGATCCAGTGACAGTCTTGGCTTGCTGTAGTGTTAGTGTCTCTCATGGTGTAGAGTTGAGTAAAACTTACTCTTTACTTTCATATATAATGGATTGTACTTCAGTTTCATTTTATGGGTTGAGAGATATTCCTTCACTTTAGGGTGAAACTGAGATCTTGCCCGACTAGATTAGGAGCTCTGTCAGAGTAGGGCCGGTAAAACTAAAAAGGACTGCAATGCACCAGTTTTGTAGCTTTTTGTCTGACAATATCTAATATCTATGCACCAGTTTTGTAGCTTTTTGTCTCACATGCCTGTCTGATGTGAGCCCATCTGACTGTAATCAATTTCAAAGGCATTTCAGAGTAGTATAAAACTTGACAAATTAAGCAGACAAGCTTGTCCCTCACCAAATTCAAACGGTTCCATGACATCACACAGACGTCAAAACTTAGCTTTTTGTATAATATGGATATTATACTCTTGCAGGCTATTCACCTACCTGTCAATGACTGATTGAGACAACACTACTGTGAAAAATGGATCAGATGAATTGGCCGAGACAGCAAGCCATTTGTACATTTAATTGAGTTTTTCTTCTCCATGAAAAATATAAACAAAGTCATGTAATACAAATCAATAGATGCACTTGTTAAGTGCATAAATAATAGATAAATAAATAAACACATAAGTGAATAAGTAAATGATTAAATAAAACAAATAAATAAATGAATGAATAGATAAATAGATAAATAAATAATAAATAAATCAGGTATATTTCAGTCAGAAAGTAAATAAGTAAGTAAATGAATAAATGAATAAATAAATAAATGAATAAATAAATACATCAGATATATTTCAGTAAAATTATACATGTAATTAATTTGAAGTTACAGTGTACAGCAAATGTGTGTTGGGAAAAAGTATCATGCAAACAAATAAAACAAGTGTGTACGAACAAAAGAAAGTAGGTTGTGGCAGATGAGAAAATGCTGTAACCAACAAGAACAAAACAGACAAACAAATAAACAAACAAACAAATGGAAAAAGACCAGATTTGGGAGGGTAGGAAGTGCAGGAGACCAGCCAACCAAACAATGCATTTCAGTTCAGTCAAACCTTCACGCTTTGCCTAAAGTCTTGTACCATTGATGCATTGACTACTTGTAGAATTTGTGATTTTGTTTTTGACTGTAAACTATAGGCCTATATCATGTATATGGTATCAGATTTTTTCCCTTGGCCTTAAATTTCAGTTTAAAGTTTAAATGTTATGATTGATATTATGATAATATAACAAAAAGCAGGCCACCACAGTTTGGTGCGTTAAACTTAAATAGGTCAGGAGAGAACGAGAAGAGTGATTCAATATGTGCATTTTGTACTTTGTGATATAGAATCCAGTATGTTTATTCAGGTAATCATACTCACCATCTCGTCAGATATGGGTTGTCGGAGTGTGCAAATTTTCGTTCACATCTTACACACACATGGGTGCACACACACAAAAAAACATGCACACACGCACGCACCCACACCACACCCACACACACACATACACACAAGCACATTAAAAGAGAGTGTGGGGGACATCAAAAGGTTTTCATTTAGCATATCATTGCTGTCGATCATTTACATTGTAAATGTAATGTTCATTTTGCCTTCATGGCTTCAGCGTATGGACACAACACACATACTTAACTTGATATCATAGCACACTTGATCAGTTTAAGTTCTGAGCATACAGAAACTTAATTCTGCCCTGTGTGAGACACCTATTTTCAGACAGGCTATTTCAATTTGACATTTTTAGGTTGGTTTCTTCCTGCCTTCCTTTCTTTCGTTCTTTTTTTCTGTCTTTTTTCCTAAACTTATTTGCTCTGAACCTTAACTTGGAAATGAAAGAAACAGCATGATATTTTCTTTCATTTTCCGCTGTTTACAGATGTTATGACATCAAAACATCTGTGTACTTGTACAGCTTTAGTAAAAGCAGTGGCTTTTATCCGAGATATATCTACGTGTCTATATATATATATATATATATATATATTATATGTCTATCTAGATCTGTCTGAGTATCTGTCTGTCTGGCTATCTATAGATCTCTCCCCTGTGGGGATGCTGGGGGATCTTTTAGTATAATTGTATCCCCACGTGGAAATTCTGTAAATTTTCTCTTTTTTGTCAAGTTCTGTTTGTTTCTGCCTTGCATCTGTGCTTTTTGTCATTTCTTCCTGTCATTTTCTGCCTTGCGGGTTCATTCACCTCTATAAAGCCCAGTTGGGTACATTATTAAGTGCATTTTAGGCTCTAAGGAACTGACTTGCAGAAGCTTTTTTTTTTTTTTTTTGTAATTAGGCCCCTGTCTTATGTGTTTTAGTGTCATTAATTATGTTTATATTTGTATTCAGGTTTGTTTTTATTAATCCCGTGATGCTTTGCTAGCATGGTTGACAATGCAGGATGCTGGTGAACAGGGTGTGGGAGTCAAAGGGTTAAGAAAAGCAGGGAACAGGCCAATTTTTATGTCGCAGGCTGGGATTGAACTTGAGGTATCAGATCTTGAGCCTGTGGTTATGAGGGAGCCTTTAACTCTAGAGTCAAATATGACTTGGCAAAAGTATTAACCATTTTCCTACCAAGAAAATAGGTCACTGTACTAACTATTGACCAAGTAATGTTAGGAGAGAGATTTCAGAAACACTCAAATTACGCCTGTTTTTTGCCATTTTAGCCGCTTCAAACGTCCAGAAAGGAAATGACAAGAATATACTCCCTTTGCCGGAAAAGGAATCACGTCAGCATTGCGGTAATTTTCTATCGATATACTCGAAACTGAAACTGCGGTTCAGGGCACGGAATCCTCATGACACGGTCCACAGAGAGAGAAAACTGAGTCACGAGGATCTCATGACGCGGTACGGAATGTGTTAAGAAAAACAAAATAAAGTAAAAACAGAAGGAAAACCTAATCAAAATAAAATAATGTAAAATAAAAATAAACAAAAACCCACAGAGACAGTATGGATCTGAACTCCTTTGTCTTAAGCCTACTGGGGGGAACATTACCCTTCCTTCAGGACCGAATGCTTGATTGCAAGCCTTTTGCTAGCCCACCCCCCCTTCCATCCTTCATCCCCCCAAAAAAGGGAGACTTCAGTCCATGAGATTGTTGAACTGTCACATTCTGAAGGGAACCATTTGTTTTTTTGTGTGCCCAGTCTCCACACATGTTTTGAAGCTTGTACATCTCTTCAGGGATAAAAGGCAAGGTAGTGATAGAAATTTTTTGGTTGAAAAAAAAAAGAAGGAATAATAAATAAAACAACAAACAAACAAAAAATAAAGGGAAGGGGTGGGAGGTTCCCATTGTATAACTTAAGCGTTACAGATTTTCGTCTGGTAGTGATATTCCTAGGAAGCTGTCCACAAATGATGGGAAATTGAGGAAGAGTCAGATAATGACACTGATTTTGTAAATTTACCCCCAGAAAGAATGATCCAGAAATATTATTGTTATTTGATGGAATAAACTATCTGAGTATAAGTAATAATACTGATATGTGCAAAAGAATGATCTAGATATTTTATTGTTATATAATGGAATAAGCTGACTGAATATAATATACATGTATTGACTTTCTTGTCTTTTTATAACTTTCCTTTTTTTTTTTTTACATAAAGTTATAATTTATTTGATATATTCAATTTTTTCCCACCCTCTCTTGTTTTTCTTTTTCTTCTTTTTTTTCATTTCATTCTTTTTCACTCCCCCCCTCCCCCCAAAGTGTCTCTCTTTATTTTGTTTAGTCTGTCTTTTTTATTTTGATTTGTTTCATTTCTTTGGATTTTCTCTTCATTGTTTTCTTTGGACTTTGTTCTGGTTTGGCTATCTCTTTTTTCCCTGTTCTTTCTTTTGAATCTCTTTCCCTCTCTCTGTTGTCTTTTTGCTTTCTTTTTCTTTCGCTAATTATGTTTTTCTTTCTTTCTTTGTTTAACTTTTACTTTCATTATTTCCTTCTTTCTTTTTTCATGAAATACTTAATTGCAATTTGAGCTAGTTGAAGAAGGGAGTTTAGCTTAGATTACTAATCTCAGAGAATACCATTGGCATTTTAACTGAAGAATTTAAAGACCTTTCAGTTTGCACAAGGGTAATGTTTCTCTGAGAATGTCTGTGGATCCTGTCTGTATAATAATTTTAGTGTGTTAAGGGGAAGAGATGCAAGGAAAGGCAAGATCATGTTGTGTGGGCATAGGCAAGGTTCTGTGAAACTAAAACGTAAAAGGTAGTATAGATTTTGTTAACCATACATTATAGTTTTGTTTTGTCAGTTTTTCTCTGTCTCTGCACCAGTCTGCTGTTGTCTGTGTCTCTTGATAAATAAAAGAAAAGATTGTGTGGTTTGTTTAGAAATATTAACAACATTAGTGGCAAAGGAGTAATTGCTGTGTTTAGTTTTATTTCAAATGTAGACAGTAGCCAACAGGATAATCACCACTGGGAGAGGAGATGACCAGAAACGCGATGTTATTGATTGTTTCAGAGTTGTTAGTTTCATTTTGATTGTATTCCTTTTTGTGCTTACACTTTTTTAAAGCATTGTTTCTTCTAGATTTTTTCACATTTTGATTTTTCTGTGTGTTTCATCACAGATTTATTGTTTTCTTTTAAGGAGAAAGGGAAGTTAACAAAGATTTCTGAAACTGGTCACGTAGTGGAGTGTTTTTTTGTTTTTTTTTCGTGACGGAGCTACTATTCTTTCATTTTGTTCTCAGACTCAGGAAGTTGAAGTAGTTTTAGAGTTAGACTCAGCTACATAACACCTTCAAAGATCCCTGTACAGTTGTATTACCAGCTGGTGCACAAGTTACAGAAATTCTACCAGGTGTATAGTGTTTTGGTAATCTTGTATCAGAGAATGAGAGATCTGTACATAGGATCTGCCTTCCCCGACTCATATCATCATCTCAGTTTCATGTGTTTGTAGGATCCAATTCCCCCTCTGTGTATGGTTACAGGATACATTTTCAGTTCAGGGGATCCTTTTACGGGGTGTGGTGCCGTCTCAGATTTCCTAGGCAAAGCCCTACACCCCTCATCATGGTTTTTCCTAAGTAAACAGTCCCACACATCACCTGTCATTTGGTGATCACAATTTATGAAGTCTTGAAGTTTGTGCAGATATTTCAAAGTCATGTTATGATTAGTGAGATAGACAAGGAAACAAAGTGAATAGATGAATTCGGAGTTTGGTGTTCGTTTTAGAGGGATGGGCAATTAATTCCTTATGCCATCCACCCAAATCTGTGGGTTGTTATCTGACAGAGACGCCTGGAGCCCGCATGAAACCCTGTGGTGCTAGCAAAGGTCTTGAAGCAGTGGTTCAGGGCATGGTGAGGAGGAGTGTGGAAGAAGTGGAGCTGTGAAACTCTGACTGAGCTGCCACTAGTTACCAGAATGATTGGATCATAAAACGGGCATCAAGCAGACCTGTTTTTTTTATGTTATGCATTGAACTGAATTTGGAGACATCAAGTCTAATGTTCACGACTCTCTTCAACAGAACCAGCCAGCCCATGAAAAGACACAAAAAATAGATAAGGCTTCTGATATGTATATATATATAAAACGAAATTATATATAAATCAAAATGTTATTCATCTGAGTCACAATTTTCAAAGCCAATGAGAAGAGGTTTTATAAATAGCTTCATTTCAGTTTTCACAAGATGTTTTTCCATAGCATTGTTTATTTGAAGTCAAAAGTTGGTCTGTAACTGTTGGTTTAAAATAAGGTCCATGAATAAAGGCCCGTAACAATTGTTTCTATGAAATCAAAATTGGTCCTGAGTTGTCTTTATTTGAAATCAGATTTGATCCATAACTATTTATTTGAAGTCAAAGGTAGTTTATAACAATGCTTATTTGAAATCAGAAGTGGTGGTTATTTGAAATCCAATTTAATCCATAACTGTATTTATTTGAAGTCAAAGGTGGTTTATAACATGTTTATTTGAATCAGAAGTAGTGTTTATTTGAAATCGAATGTAATCCCTAACTGTATTTATCTGAAGTCAGAAGTGGTTTATAACAGTGTTTATTTGAAATCTGAATTGGTCCATGATAGTGTTGATTTGAAATCAGAAGTGGTTTATGTGAAATCAAATTTAATCCACAACTGTACTTACTTGAAATCAGAGGTGGTTTATAAGAGTGTTTATTTGAAATTAGAATTGGTCCATAATAATGTTTATTTGAAATCAAAGTTAGTCCATATAATTTGTGTTTAGTTTTGTGATCAGAAGCCTGTATTTGCAGTGTAGGTGGAGTCGTAGTTTTGTTCGGCATTGTTCTGTTTTAAATCAGAATCGGTGTGCCATATCAGTAATCACCCAGTGATCAGTATCAAATTGACGGTCATGCCACCACCACCACCCCCCCCCCCACCTCCTCCTCCCCACAAGTCTCTGTGACTTTATCCGAGCAGCTAACATCCCCACGTTGAAGTAATCCCCTCACCGTCTGAACTCAAAATCCCGCCGCCATTCCATGCCCTACCTTCCCCACCCCATCCATCTATCCATCCATCCGTCCATGTGACCTTGCCATCCGCTCCACCCCCACCCTCACACCCCCTTCTACCCTTCATCTCTGTTCCCAGGTTTGTCCAACGATAAGGGGTGTCATTGTTTGGGTTGACGTGCGTGCATGACGCGGAGTGACAAGGGGGCTGGGCGAGACGTTGACAAATCAGTGTCCCCGACACCGACAGCGGTGTCATCTGGGAGCCCTTCGCCGGAAGTCCTCACGCTACTTACGGAACTGTCTAAGGCGACTGTAGTTGACATGCATTCGCTTCATCCATCCATCCATTCATCCATCCATCCACATCCATTATCCATCCACGGTGGATCAGGAGAATCGAATAAAGCGTCGGTTTCTCATAATGCACTAAAATTATTTAAGGCTTCTATTTATAAACAATTTCTTCGCTAGTCCTCGTATACTCGGAGAGTGGTAGGACTGTAAAACTTACAGAACTGAACTTATGCATTCGTCTAGCGCAGGCCTCAGTAGTTCAGTTGGTTTGAGCGTCCGATTCACATGGTAATGGTTGTGGGTTTGAATCCCGGAGTGCGCTCTATCAAAATTGGGTCTTCTCACTGTCTCATCTTAACATCATGGTTGTTCTGGTGGTGTCAGTATAGATTTAGATTTAGTCCCCCTTCCCCTTGCCCTTCCCCTGCTTCCCACTGATGGGTATCCCCGTCGGCCATATCACTTGAGGTTGGTGTCGACGTAAAAACTGAACCCATCAATCAAGCAATCAATCAATCAATCAGATGCATTCGTCAGTTGGGAGCTGGCGGATAAGAACAAGAAAAAGGAAAAGGGTTTGTTTGGGATTACGTCGTTGATCCTTAGTTCCACGTCTCTGCCCCATCTCCCTTCTTTCTAGTCCTCGCATTTTCAACATTCTTGCTCTACTTGAGTGAGTGAGTGAGAGAGAGAGAGAGAGAGAGAGAGAGAGAGAGAGAGAGAGAGAGAGAGAGAGAGAGATTTTTTCCAAGGGTAATTGATAAGCACTATAGTATATGTTCATTTTTTTTTCCTATCCAGCCCTTGCTGTATACTATAGGGGACTAAAATGTCTTCTAATCTAAATGACTAAGTATTAAAACCTGTCATTGTAGTTGTGCATTTGTCATCACATGCAAGCAGTATTGACAAAAGATCATGCAAATCTTGATTCATAAAAAAATAACACATAGATCTACTGCTCATGTACATAAGGCTAAGTACATACAAATTTCGATTTAAGATGATGCATAATTATTATTAAATCATATTGAATATAAAATGTTCATCATAAAATGTGTAAAATAACAGGAATACTTTATACAGTTATTTGAAATAGTTCTTAATTAATGAAAACAATGGAAATATAGGGATAAGAGGGTATGGAGCAGGAAGACACTTGTACAAATTTATATGTGTTTGTGTGTGTGTGTGTGTGTGTGTGTGTGTGTGTGTGTGTGTGTGTGTGTGTGTGTGTGTGTGTACACATCTCTCTCTCTCTCTCTCTCAGTATATATATATATATATAATGTCGTAATGCATGGCTTTCCAGTGGAGCCAAATTCCCAGGATTTACAACAGAAAATAGTACTGGGGGTGGGGGGGGGGGACCTCTCTCTCTCTCTGTCTCTGTGCTGTTTTTGTTTTTGTTTTGTTTTTG
>JAPXFY010000029.1:23899788-23904788 GCA_030674185.1 Monoplex corrugatus
ACAACCACCGCCATGACCCTCCAAGGACACTCCCCATGAACCACTGAACACCAAAGGCCCATAGTACTGATACTGTGTTCTGGAAAGTAGATTACAGACATCGGAAAAACTGCACTTGTTTCCTTATAAGAAGAGAGAGAGAGAGAGAGAGAGAGAGAGAGAGAGAGAGAGAGAGAGAGAGAGAGAGAGAGTTATCAAACACAGAGTGAGAGCTTTGCCAGTTTGAAAGAAACATTTTATCAGATATACAGAGTGAGGAACTTTTGCCAGTTTGAAGAACACATTTCATCAAACATAAGAATTAGGAGCTTTTGCCAGTTTTAAGAAAACATTTTATCAGACATACAGAATGAGGAGCTTTTGCCAGTTTGGAGAAAGCGTTTTATCAAACTTACAGAATTTGGAGCTTTTGCAAGTTTCAAGAAAACACTTTATCAAAAATACAAAATTAGGAGCTTTTAAAGCGACAATTTCACCAGAACTTGATTTTTTTCCCTTTCATTCCTCGTTGGAAGTTTTGATTTTTTCCTTAGCTGGGTTCAGTTCGCGTTGTTTACAGTTCCGCCGACCGTTAAGGGCTATATCAGGGTTGTCATTTTCCTTCAGGAAAGCTGTTGGATAGTGTGAGGGGATGACAGGATGAAGGCACTGGCTTGTGCGGACACAGGCTTCATAACGTTTCTCACTTCCACTACTTCCAAAAAGAAGAGGTCTTCCGATCAGCGAACGAGTCTTTGTGGCACTGACACTTTTGCTGGTCAGGATTATGATCTGCCGCCTGCTGAACTTGTTGGGGCACTGCCAGGTTCATGTTACTACTTCTTCACGGGCTTTGTGTGCGTTTTGGAGGGGAAAAAGTGTGGTGTGTGTGTGTATGTGTGTGTGTGTGTGTGTGTGTGTGTGTGTGTGTGTGTGTGTGTGTGTGTGAGAAGGAGAGAGAGAGAGAGAGAGAGAGAGCTTGGGGAGTACGCATTGACAACTGGTAGTAATTCTAGTTACTTCTATGCAGATTATCGCTTATAAGGATTTGGAAAAAAAACAAAAAAAAGTCAGATCTGTACCATTGTCATATATAGCCACAGGGTCAGTGGGGAATGAGGCGGTAGAGACCTCACGACTCTAGGATAGGAATCCTGAGGGTAGATCCCACCCCTCACACTTGACGCTCTACCTTCCCCAACCTTCAGCAGAATCAGTTACCTCGTTCTCATCCGGACAAAGTGGCAGTCCCCCCCTCCCCCCCCCCCCCCCCACCGTCCTCACAAGAGTTCCGCGAGCCAAGGGTCTATCTAACTAAGCCTTGTAATCAGATCAGGAGGGCTTGGGAGTTGCTGTTGTAGCACAAGTCTCTGCGTCATTCAGGCGTCAAGTGGTCTACCTTGTTCCTCACACAAACTTGCTGTTACATTGAGTTATCGCCGTTTTCGTGGGTGGGGTGGGGTGGGGGTTGGGGGAGATCAGGTGATTGTGTTTGGTGAGGGGGGGTCGGAGAGGTCCTTGATTATAAAAGACCTTGAATTTTTTGGAGTTCGCGTTGTCTCTTTCCCACCCACTCTTCAAGACTGTAGTGGGGGTTCTGATCGCTAATCCCCACTTCTGTCTGTATTGTGATAAGAGTCCGATGCTGTGTCGTTTTCGTGTTGCCTGGCTCAAGACCTTTTCATTGTTAACGCTCTGTTTCGAGTTTGTCTTTCCCCGCTGAATCTGCTCAGTCATGGGGCTGTGGAAATTTCGAGGGTTTTCATTATTGTTATTATTATTACTATTATTATTATTATTATCATTATTGTTGCTGTTGTTGTTACTACTACTATAGTAGTACTACTACTACTACTACTACTACTACTTACTACTACTACTACTACTACTATTACACTTCTACTACTACTACTATCATTGTTATGCGTTATCATCGTTATATTTATCAACATTATCATCATTGATCCAGGTGTAAGACGGCCATTGAAATTTCATGGGTTTTCTTTATTACTTTATTATTATTATTACATTATGATGATGATTATTATTATTATTATTGTTATTGTTGCTTATTGTTATCAAGGATTTCCATTATTATTATTATTATTATTACTTGTAGTAGTAATAGTTGTAGTAGTAGTAGTGTTGTTGTTGCTATCGTCATCATTATCATCGTTAACATTTTAAACACAGCCGACTGCTCAGAAACATGTCAGGGCTATAACTGTCTGAATTAGTAAACACACATCTGAACACATTGATGACAGCGGGAAAAAAAATTATTACAAATGCATAAATATAATTGGCCTGAATACAAATGCATAAACATTTATAACCAAACACACAAAAACATATATGAAACACAAAAACATAACTAAGAACTTGAAACACAAAAACATAACTAAGAACTGAAACACAAAAACATAACTAAGAACTGAATCACAAAAACATAACTAAGAACTGAAACACAAAAACATAAACTAAGAACTGAAACACAAAAACATAACTAAGAACTGGCGTACAGTACCGAAAAATTGCCACCTAGCAGGTTATCTACCAGAGTAGTGCATCTCAGAAAGACGTAAAGAAGGTGGAGCACACTTTTCTGATTAGAAGCTTTCGTTTTGGAGCACCTACAAAGTTAACACCTACCAATCAAAGAACAAGCCAAAAAAAAAAAAAAATCAAACTGAAAAAAAAAAGGACGTGGCTTTACAAAATTAGAAACTTAGAAAATATTAAATCAGAAACAAAAATGAAAAATAAAAATTAACAGAAGCATAATTTTCAGCGGTCAAAAATGTAAAATCAAAAAACAAAAACGAAACAAAACAAAACAAACAAACAAACCAACCAAAAAAAAATACAGCAAAAACATAGTTTACAACGGCAGACCGTGGATGTATTCATTTTTGCCGTGTAAAGCAAGGTTGGTTTGCGTTACCAAAACAGGGCCTGAATGAGCGTGCGATGCAGTTTTCAACGATGAAATCAGACTGGACGTAAGTCGTAATTAACTGAAAATGACGAAAAAGTCGGCTTACGGTCAGCCGTAAGCAGATTACAGGCGATGATCGTAAGACAAATGAATGTAATTTTCCGAGCCGCCCCAAATTAATAAGATTACAACGCATTGAAAATGTATCAAGTGAGCTTGCCGAATCAAAAAGGGTAACTTGCATGTGTGCTATGCGATCCTGATGCTGGACAGCAACAGCACACGCGCGCGCGCGACACGCATAGACGCGCGCGCGCACACACTCGCACACACACACACACGCACACACACAAAAGGACACACAAATTACCAGGATGAGAAACAAAAAGATTCAGCGCAACAACAAGAAGAGATAGAGAGAAAAAACCAACAAACAAACAAAAACCAACAACTAAAAAGAAAGGATAAAAAAAACAAAAAACAAAAAAACTAACAAGCAACCAAAACCGAAGAGAAAAGGATAGGAAACTACAAAGATCAGAAACAAAAGGATTAAACAACACACAACAACAACAACAACAACAAAAACAAGTACGAGGATTAGATAGTAGATAACGACCGAACGAATGTGTTGTGTGTGTATGTGTTGTGTGTGTTGTGTGGTGTGTGTGTGTGTGAGAGAGAGAGAGAGAGAGAAAGAGAGAAGAAGAGAGATATAGAGAGGGTGAGGGGACTCAAATGGCAGAGAGGCGGGATGCAGTGTGAAACGAGTGCAAAAGAGATACCAGGTGGGTAAATTTAGCCCAGACTGACCCCCTGTTTGAGTGTAGATCTAGTGTTGTTTGAGAGGGAAGGAAGTGGATGGGAGTTAGAGGAGAGGGGACTAAGAGAGTTGGGTGAAAAGCAGGGACACGTAGATAGATAAGATTCCGTGACATGGGTTGGGAGCAAGTACGTCACAGCTCTTGTGTACGCGAGTGGTTGAGCGTGTTTGTGTGTGTGTGTGGGGGGGGGGGGGGGGGGGGGTCTGTGTTTGTACGTACGTGCAGGATTGGTATAAATTAACAGGTTGCTGTGGTCATTCTGAGGCATTGGCTGACGTGGCCGGCTGCTGTTTATGGCTTCCTCAGCATTAGGATGATGAAACACGCACGCACTCACACGCACAAACTCTCCATGTGCTCTCATGTATGTTGGACATGTTGGGATGGGTATTTTGTTAATAAAAACAACGAAATGGCAAACATTACGTGGCACAGGACGTGATAATGAATAACAATTATAGCAATGATGAATTATTGTCATGGGTCGCGTTGCACTCTTTTGGTGACATGCTGCTCTTGGGGTCCTGCAGCTCAGATTTCACATGAAAAATATGTTGTGACAAACTCTGTTGTGAGCGGCAAGGTGATTGTCCGGACGGTCAGTGAGGCATTGTTGCTCAGGGTCCTGTCCAGCACTGTCGGCTGTTTCTTGTTAACTTTGGCCTCCACCTTGGCTGCTTGCTTCAAGAAATCAAGCCTGGTGACTGCAGGGAAAGTTCTGATGGCAATTAGGAAAGACGGCAAACTTTGGATCCCTCTGGGGGCATGTCAGGTGTAGTCACAGACATCCTACTGTCTGTGGGTGTAGCTGAAGAGCAAAATAGGCTGTGTCCTGAGCATCATGGTCAACCGCCTTTGCGATCGTGTGGACACCCCCCCCCCCCCCTTGTTTCTCTCTTTGTCTGGTAGCTAGTCTGGACCTGCCTGGCGCATTGTGTGACTAGACCTGGCTTGTGTGCACTTTGTGACCATGTCTCTCGGTTTATCAATCTCCTTACCTTACTATTGGATTTTTAAACAAGAAAATTGATGACCGAGTCCAAATGGGTCCTGCAGCTCATGGACAGCCCATCTTCGCTTGACGAAATGGCCAACTCATGGGTTTATGTGCAGGCTCAAGGCTTGTGCCATGCTCACCATACACATGACACCTGTGACGTTAGTGCATATGAAATTGTTTCCGAGCGCGGAGACGTCATCTTGAGAAACTGAAATGGTTACCGTGCGGCGTCGGGAGTTTGGGACTTGGTAGTCTGGTC
>JAPXFY010000029.1:23914788-23932288 GCA_030674185.1 Monoplex corrugatus
AGGACTGTCCTTTGTTTGAGGTTTAAGGTCGATTTGAATTTATTTCCACCGTCATCAGCATCATCAGGCAACTTAGCAAGAAGTACTAAGCCAAGGGGTTCTTTCTGTCATCTTGATTTTGTCTTTTTATTAATATATATATATTTTTTTATCATTTGGATTTTTCTCGGATGCGTGTGTGAGTATTGTTTTTCCCGCGTTATGCAGGCGGTATGGTGCTGCATAGTCTACGTGCTCCATCTTAAGCGGGCGTGTGCATACTAGGTGTCCCTCCGTGGGGAAGCTGGGGCTCTTTCAGTGTAAATAATATAGCCACCTTCTGGAAATTCTGTGCTAGAAATTTCTTCTTTTTTTTTTCTGTCATTCTCGTTGTTTCTGCCTTTCTGTCATTTCTTCCTATGATTTTCTGCCTTGCTGGTCCATTCACCTGTATGTGAGCGATAAAGTCTTACTTACTGTCTCATAGGATTGATAATTGGGTACATGTGTTAAATTCATTTTGGTTATAGGGAAGTGAGAGATTCGAAAGCAATTTTCCATTATTTAGGCCTGTTTTTATGTATGCCTTGGTGTCCTTAAGTTATATTTAAATTTGTATTCAGGTTGGGTTTTTTTTCTAAATCCCAGTCGGATAAATTGGACAGAGTGGTCAATGCCAGGGACATCTTAGATTATGTGCGCGAATGTATTGATATGTGTACTGAATTTTCATTTCCTTTTTTTTTTTCTGTTGAAGTATTGTGTATGCTTTGAAATGGTTCTAGCCCTGATGTGGCTGTACGCAGTCGGCTGGGCAACCCTTTGACTCCTGCACCCTGTCCACCAGCATCCTGCATTGTCAACCATGCTAGCACAGCAAAACCTTGACCCTCTGACTCCCTCACCCTATCCACTAGCTTCCTGTATGAAGCTGTTGAGCTTCCTGCAGGAAGCTGGTGAATAGGTATAGGAAGAGGTAGGCAAAGGGTTAAGTTTTTGCAGTTGGTGGACAGGGTGCAGGAGTCAAAGGGTTAATCAAACAACAATAACAACAGCAGTGGCACGATGGACAGGGTGAGGAGAGTGCAAGGGTTAACTAACTGCTGGCTTAGGGTTTCTTTCCTCCTAGTCTCGTTTGATCCTGGTCGTTCGTTTGGTCTGAACGAAGCAGGCGGCTTCTCCGTTAATTTAACCCCATCGACACTTCTCTCTGGACTAGGGTTGGTTTTCCATCTGAACTGCCTGCACCGTCTTGTTGCCGTGGTGCGTGTTGGTGCACGTGATGTTAGTGACGTAAGCGGATCACGAACTGACGTCACTGGATGTGGAGCGAGTGCGAGTTGGCCATGTCCTGTGTGTGTGTGAGTGAAGTTGAGGCTAGGGGCAGTGGTGGTGGCAGAGGAAGAGAGAGAGAGAAAACAAAACAAAAAACAAAAAGGAGAGAGAAAAGAAAGAGAGAGAGAGAGAGAGAGAGTGGTGTGTTGTGTGTGTGTTTGTGTAACTTGCATGTGTGTTATCAGAAACCATCTGTTTTCGACTTGAAATGTATTCCTTGCTCATTACCATTGTTCCACAGAGAGAGAGAGAGAGAGGGGGGGGGGGGAGGGAAGTGGGTGCGTGCGTGGTTATTTCATCTTTTTAGACAAACAGCGAGAGAAAGAGAGTGGTGTTAGTCAGTGTGTTTGTGTCTTTGTTTGTTTATGTGTTTGTAACTGTGTGTGTGATATTTGGCAAAAGATGGTCTGGTTTCAGACGTAAATGAATCCCCATGCAGTGTATTGCTTCTGTATCTGTCTCTGTTTCTCTTGTCATTGTCTGCCGGTCTGTTTCTGTGTCTGACTTCTCCACTCACCGCCCCCCCCCCACCACCCCTCACCCCTCTCTGTCTCTCTGTATCTCTCTCTCTCTAACGCATCTCTCTTTCCCTCTAATGTCTCTCTCTCTTTCTCTCTCTCTTCCTCTCTCTAACGCATCTCTTTTCCTCTAATGTCTCTCTCTCTTTCTCTCTCTCTTCCTCTCTCTAACGCATCTCTTTCCTCTAATGTCTCTCTCTTTCTCTCTCTTTCCTCTCTCTAACGCATCTCTTTTCCTCTAATGCGTTTCTCTCTCTGTCTCTGTCTCTGTCTCTCTGTCTCTCTCTGTCTCTCTCTGTCTCTCTCTCTTCCTCTCTCTAACGCATCTCTTTTCCGTCTAATGCGTTTCCTCTCTCTCTCTCTCTCTCTCTACCACTCTCCCTCTCTCTCACAGCATCTCTTTCCCTCTAACGCGTCTGTTTCTCTCTAACACACACACACACACACACTCTCTCTCCTCTCTCTCTCTCTCTCTCTCTCTCTCTCTAACGCATCTCTTTCCCTGTAATGCGTCTCTCTCTCTCTCTCTCTCTCTCTCTCTCTCTCTCTCTCTCTCTCACGCTTCTCTTTCCCTCTAACGCGTCTTTCTCTCTTAAAACACACACACACACACACACACACACACACACACACACACACACACACACCACTCTCTCTCTCTCTCTTCTCTCTCTAACGCATCTCTTTCCCTCTAATGCGTCTCCTCTCTCTCTCTCTCTCCTCTCTCTCTCTCTCTCTCTCTCACGCTCTCTTTCCCTCTAAGCGTCTTTCTCTCTCTCCCCATCTCTCACCAAACCACTCTCTCTCTCTCTCTCTCTCTCTCTCTCTAACGCATCTCTTTCCCTCTAATCTCTCTCTCTCTCTCTCTCTCTCTCTCTCTCTCTCTCTCTCTCTCTCACGCTTCTCTTTCCCTCTAACGCGTCTATTTCTCTCTTAACACACACACACACACACCTCTCTCTCTCTCTCTCTCTCTCCTCTCTCTCTCCCCCTCTCTCTCTCTCTCTCTCTCTCCCTCTCTCTCCTCTTTCTCTCTCGTGCACGCACGCATGCGCGCATCACGTGTGAACTGTATCTTCGCAACCCACGTAGACTAACAGAGGCCCAGTCAAACAGACGAGACATGAAGTAAGTTGTTTACTATCTGGTCTCATCGCTTAGTCTTGTATAATAAGCCCAAGTGGGGGGTAACCCACAGACACAGACTGCACAAACATGAATACGAAAACAATTAAGAGTACGAGGTTGCAAAATTAATACCTTACCCCATGCTATGAAGTAGACAGTCTTAAGACACACGTACTCGAGCAGACAGACGTACAGACAAACATAATGATACAGAAACATACACACACACGCGCGCGCGCGACATGCTCACACACCACACCACACCACACCACACACGCACGCACGCACCACCACACAAAACACACACACACACACACACACACAAACTCTCTCACACACACACACACTCACTCACTCACACACACACATACACACACACATGCACACACACTCACACACACACACACACGCACGCGCTCACACACACACATCACACACACACCACACACACACACACACACACACACACAACACACACACACACACACACACACACACACACACACACACACACACACACACAAGGAAGGTGTGAAGTTACAATTGATCACCTAACCCCATGCGATGAAATAGTCCACACAAGACGTCATAGTCATACTGACTGACAGGTGAACACGGTGTGAAAACTGCTGGCCCCATGTGGTAAGATGCACAGTTCGATACACAAGGTAGACAAGCAAACACACACGTACGCCGATAAACAAGGTGCCAAATTGGAAATAAATATCTGACCCTGTGGGATGAATCGAGACAGTCGCACAGACAGACTGATGGACAAATAAACAAGGAATAAAGTTGTAAATAACTATCTGACCTTACACGGTGACGTGTGATAGAGATGATAGACAACCTGTATACATACATATAAATATATATATGTATACATATATAAATATATATGTATATTAGATATATAGAGATATAGAGATATATATATAAGATATATATACACCAAGTCATGTAGTATAATTGCAATTGTCAGATCCTTGGCGATACACATGGCAGACAGAAATGGGGGAACACACAAACGGTCAGCGCATAATAGTATGTTACAAACAAGATAAACAAAACAGGCAGACAGGCAGGCAGGCAGGCAGGCAGGCATAATTACCAACAAGATGAACAAAACAGGCAGACAGGCAGGCAGGCATAATTACCAACAAGATGAACAGGACAGACACACACAAACAGGCAATATTATCACAGACGAATAAACAAACAAGCGGACGAGAAACTACAGACGATACATAGAATCGTGTACTCAGATGTACGGTCCCTTGCAGTGAAACAGGAGAAGACAGAAGAAGAAGCACACCCCATTTAGACAGATTGATCACAATGTGAATGGGGGGGGGGGGGGGGGGGACCTGGGGGGAAGGTAAGGGAAGACGGGCGCTATTGTCAGGTAAATAGATATTCGACTTTTTCAGTCGGAAAGTCAGAGTAAGGTACCTCCCGCCCGATCTTTCAGGTCAACACGTGTGCAGACAGACCTGTTGGTACCTGCACCCCCGTTTCGTGTGTATGTACGCAGGCAGAACGTTACATACGCACGTTAACGATCCTTTAAGCCGTGTCAGTGTCATCTGTTGGCTTCCAGCTTGCACACCCTACGGAAGATGGAGAGTGTAGAGTGTGCAGCGAAATACTGTCAGTGCAGTGTGGATAGAAAGAACGCGTAAACAACCAACCCAACCAACCACCAGCCAGCCAGCCAACCAATCAGCCAACCAACCAACCAACCAGCCAGCCAATACAGACAGACAGTCGGACGGACGGACAAATTCACTTCGTAATGCAAACGAGATGACTGAAATAGTTCACTCAGTCAGAGTGATCTAACCTGATACGATAAGATGGGAGATAACAAAAAAAAGCAAAACAAAAGAAGAAAAAAGCCAGAGACTAGAACAAAGAAGCAGACGAGCTGTCAGACAAAGTAGCAACCAGACAAACAAAGAAATTAACGCGGACGTCCGTGAAACAAAAGAAAAAAGAACTACGAACCGACAGACAAAGAAAACGAATGACGAACTAACAAAGAAGCAAGGAAAGAGAATCCAGGTAAAGTTTACCTTTAACATCTTGTGGGGTTCGGGGGGTACACGGAGTAGTCGACAATAATTCTTTCTACAGGCACGGAGTATGCACAATAATAAATTCTTTCAACAGGCGTGGCGAATACAAAATTTTTGTTTTTTTGTTTTGTCAACGGGCGCGAGGTATACAAATTAATAGACAATTCTTTCAACGTCACGTCATAGAAATGGTACTTTTTTTTTTTTGACTGGGGGGAGGGGGGGTGGAGGGTACAGAGGGGTCAACGCTTCTTTCAACCGGCAGGAAATACGCACAATAATAAATTCTTTCAACAGGCGTGGCGAATACAAAGTCATGAACATTTTTTTTTCTTGGCCAACAGGCGCGAGGTATATACTGAGTAATAAACAATTCTTTCCGTAGTTACGTCATATAAATAATAATAAGTTCTTTCAACTCGTGTGTAAACATTAACACCTTTTTTTTTTTTCTTTTTTTTATGCAGGTGTGAGGGATACAAAGTAAAATATAAAAAAAAAGTGTTTCAACAGGCGCAGTATATAAACAGTAATAATTCTTTCAACATGTGCTGGAGATGCTACTGTTACTGTTATTTTTGCTTAATTAAAGCCCAGCGACTGTCTAGAGCCATATCAGGGATATGACCATTTCAAAACACGCAATGCTTCAACAGGAGAAAAAAAAAATTACGTGCACATATCAATGCATTCGCGCACATAATCTAACCGTTCCTCCAGAGCAGATGTCTTGGTAATAAACAACAGTAATTGTTGAACGGGAAAAAAACAAAAACAAAAAACAAAAAACCACAAAAACAACACAAAAAACCAAAAAAGCAAAAAACAAACAAACAACGACAAAAAATCAAAGGAAGACATATAGCAAGCTCATTGACGCAAGTGCAAAGTCAATCACGAAGACGCACACCCCCTGCTTATTTACGCTTTCCTAAAGTCCGATTTTCCAGGTTCACAGTGAATTGAATGAACAAGTAGGGTACAACACTTAATTGAATGAAACAAGTAGGAGACAAACACTTAATTGAATGAAACAAGTAGGAGACAAACACTTAATTGAATGAAACAAGTAGGAGACAAACACTTAATTGAATGAAACAAGTAGGAGACAAACACTTAATTGAATGAAACAAGTAGGAGACAAACACTTAATTGAATGAAACAAGTAGGAGACAAACACTTAATTGAATGAAACAAGTAGGTGACTAACACTGAATTGAATGAAACAAGTAGGTGACTAACAACAACTACATACACAAAGAGGTAGACGAACTTTCAGAGTGCTGAGCTGGTGGGGTAAGGGAAAGGGGGAGGGGGGAGAAGTCAGATGATTTTTTTTTTTTATAGTGTTATCTCACACGACTTGCCTTCATAATGCTTGAAGAGTGTGATGAAGGGGGAGATGGGAAACTGATGTCAGTGGGAGGGAGAAGTAACACCATGGGGGGGGGGGGGGAAGGGAGTAAGGAGGGAGAAGGGGGAGGAGGGATTGCTAGACGGAAGGGGAAGGTGAACGAAAAACAAAAATTCCATTTCGCACACCTTGGCCGTTTCCTGTTGTCTGACGTACTTACTGTGCCCCCTCTCTCCCTGTACCTTTCACCTGTAAACACCTCTTACCACCACCCCCACTCACCCCCTCACCCCCACCCCCCATCTCCCTGCTCCCGCTTTCTCTTCAGCTTCCTGTGGTTTGCTAGCGTTATTGTTCATCTCGCCATGTTAAAGTGACGTAAGGGATATGGGTTCAGAGCTCAGGTGTGCCATTGTTGTTGTTGGTTTAGTTGTTGTGTAGTTATTTTGTTTTTTTAATATCAAGGCACGCTCATTTGGTTAGAGTGCCGTACTGATAACAGGAAGGGGTGTGTGTTCGATCCTCATGCGTGCCAGTGCAGTTTGTTGGTTGGTTGGTTGGTTAGTTTACCCCCTCCCCTTCCCCATGAAGATGCGGGGGGCTCTTTTCAGTATAAATAGTATCCCCACCTTCTGGCAATTCTGTGCTAGAAATTTCTCTTTTCTGTCACTCTCCTTTGTTTCTGCCTTGTTAATTTACTTTCCGTCATTTCTTCCTATCAATATCTGCCTTGCTGGTCCATTCACCTGTATGTGTGATAAGTCTTCGTACTTTTTCTTAGGATTGGTAATTGGGTACATGTATTAAGTGCATTTTTGGACTCTAGAGAAATTAGATTCGCAGCAGCAATTTCAGGTAATTTAAGCCCGTTTTTATGTATGTTTTAGTGTCCTTAGTTATGTTAGAAATTGTATTCAGGTGTGATTTTTTTAAATCCCCTTGTGCGATACGTTGGACGGAGTGGTCAATGCCAGGGGCATCTCCTTAGATTATGTGCGCAAATACTTGTACTTAATTCTCTCTCTCTCTCTCCTCTCTCTCTCTCTCTCTCTCTCTCTCTCTCTCTCTCTCTCTCTCTCTCTCTCTCTCTCTGCCACACACATTGTCCCACTGGAAGAAGCGGCAGGGAAGTTTTAGTCTTTTTTTTCTTCCTCCTAATTTTTGTATATTTGATGTGTGTGCGTTTGTGATCTTACGTTTACGCCTGACAAAGGCCAGTTGGCCGAAGATTTCCGCCTGTTTTGTCTGGTTGTATTAAATCAAGTACGCCTTTTGATTCTGATTCTGATTCTGTTTTTGTTGTGTGTGTGCGCGCGTGTGTGTGCGTATGTGGTGTGTGTGGGGTGTGTGTGTGTGTGTGTGTGTTTTTCTGGTTCTTGCCTTGAGCTTGTTGCTGTGTCTTCCAACCGGCTCATTACTAGTTTACTGGCCACCGTTACCACTCGGCCAAGTATGTTGTATGCAGGAAGACGCTCGGACACACAGGCATGACACCAGCGTGTACTCGTAGCGTGAGGCACGTTAGAATGTGTGTGTAGGTAAGACTGTGTGTGTGTGCACTGTCAAGGCCGTCCACCACACACGTGCATGAACATACCGTGCAGACTTCTCGTTCTCCCTCCCTCCCTCCCCCCTCTCTCCGTCTGTCCACCCTCTCTCGCCCCCTCTCTCTTTCTTTCTTTTTCTCTGTTTGTCTTTCTCTCTTTGCCTCTGTCTCTCTGTCTCTTGCCTGTCTCTCTCTCGCCCTCTCTCTCTGTTTCTCTTTCACTCTCTGTCCATCTGTCTCTTTTTCTCTCTCTCTGTCTCTGTCTGTGTCTCTCTCCTCCTCCTCTCTCTCTCTCTCTCTCTCTCTCTCTCTCTCTCTCTCTCTCTCTCTCTGCGCACACACATTCTTCCACTTGTATTTTTGTATCTTTCACAAACAACGAACAAACAAACAAACAAACAAATAACTCGTTTGAATGAACAACCCATGGAATGAACGAATCAGCCAGATAAACGAATGAATGAATGAATGACGTAAGGGAAGAAAGACTGAAAGGGGGGAAAAAAAAAAAAAAGTGAAGAACACGGAGAGAGAGAGGGGGTGGATAGAAAAAGAAGAAAAAAGATCTTATTCAAAACAGTCTGAAAGATGGGGGGGGGTAGGGGGGGGGGAAGGTAGCAACATCCCGTCCTCCTTGCCAACCACCATCACCGACATCCCCCTCACCTTCCCCCCCTCTCTCTCTCTCTCCTTCTCACTCCCCCCCCCCCTCTCACGCGCGCATATAGACACACACGCGCCTTTTCAACTATACATCACAGTTGATGTGAAAACAGCAGCAACAGTAGGGGTTTCGTCACGGTACATGATTCTCAGTGCTTGTCAGTTGTGGGGAGCGGTGATGGGGGGGGGGGGGGGGGAAAGAGACGAGTTAGGGAGAGAGAAGGAATGTAGGGTCGAAAGTACGGAAGTTGGTGGAAGAGGGGAATAGAAAAAATGTGTGTGGGGGGGGGGGAGGGGGGTTAGGGTAGAGAGAATGCATGTGTGTGTGTGTGTGAGAGACAGACAGACAGACAGACAGAGAGAGGTGAGAGAGCGTTCAGATGGTTTACTCACATTTCCCATCGTAAGGGGGGTACAGTTATATAATTAGCATGGTCTTCTGGTATCATGGCAAAGAGAGAAAAATAGAGAAGAATATGTGTGTGGTATGTGTGTGTGTGTGTACGTGTGTGGGTGTGTTTTTGAGAGAGAGAGAGAGAGAGAGAGTGTGTGTGTGTGTGTGTGTGTGTGTGTGTATGAGCATTCAGATGGTTTACTCACATTTCCCATCGTAAAGGGGTACGGTTATATAATTAGCATGGTCTTTTGGTATCATGGCAAACAGAGAGAAAGAGAGAGCGTGTGTGTGTGTGTGTGTGTGTGTGTTGTGAGGAGAGATGTGTGTGTGTGTCTGTATCTGAGACAGAGAGAGGTGTGTGTGTGTGTGTATGTGTGTGTGTGTGTGTGTGTGTGTGTGTGTGTGTGTGTGGTGTGTGTGTGTGTGTGTGTGTGACGCACCCCTGCTTGTTTGTGTGAGTGTGTGTGTGTCCGTGTCTCTGTTGATGTGTGCGTACGTCATCAGACCAACTGTGCCTTTCAGTTGTCGTCAGCGGTGTCGTAATAAGAGGGGGAGGTCCGGCGTCGGTGTTTTGTTTGGGGATGAGAGGGGAGGGGGAGGGGAAGGGGGGAGAGAGGTGAAGGGGGCAGGTCACGAGAGAGTGGGATACGCGTGTTGCCTGTCCTCCCCCCCCCCTTTTTTTTGTTTTTTTTTGTTTTTGTTTGTTTTACCCACCACGGGTTTTGGAATTTTTTTTTTACAAGGAGGATATAATGTACTCGGACAATTCCATATTCGCTCCACCCAAGTCTCATTTCATTTGGCAAATTCCTATAGCTTGCACAAAATTCATGCGTTAGCAAGGTCTGAAAATGGGAAGGGTAAAACAGAAGGGCCTATAAAATATGAAGCTGTGACACCACCAGAATGATGGAAACAATAAGATGGGCAGAAAACAGGCAAGGCCGGTTTTTTTTTTTTTTTTTTTTTTTTTTTTTTTTTTTAATAATGCTGCGAACAGTGATTGAAGACGAGATGTAAAATTTGAGTCCACGGCTTTAGATTTACATAATAATATATATAAAGAAGGCGACAACAAAAAACACATGAAAACAACATGGCCCATCCGAGTGTTGCGGCCCGCTACCCTCACGTCATGACCGTGTGGGTGGTATACCTAGTGTTAGCACCTCAGGGTTTTGTTTGTTGTTTTGATAGGTCCCCCAAGCCTGGGCCCAGGGGCATTTACTACACGTTTCGGTCTGCTAGAAGCAGTCTGAATGTGACACTGGTTTGTGTGTCGTCGGTAAAATGGAAGTACTACTGTTCACATTAAAAATGCTTCTAGGAAAATAACGAAAACGTGTCGTCCACCTGGTCCCCTGGTGTTTTTGTCAGTTCAGTCCCTGGTACCTGCCAACATCTCAAGACTCCTGCCCGTGGGGATGCTGGGGGCTCTTTCAGTATAAACAAGTATCCCCATCCTCTGTGTGTGTGTGTGTGTGTGTGTGTGTGTGTGTGTGTGTGTGTGTGTGTGTGTGTTGTGTGTGTGTTATAGAGAAATAGAAAGGAGGGAAAAACCGAGTATGTCTGTCTCTCTCTCTGTCTCTATCTGTCTGTCTGTCTCCGTCTCACGATATGGAACACAGATATATGGCAGTACAACAAGAGTGAAGTAGGTGGTCCCTGTCTTTGTAGGGCTATGACTAGCCCAGGGGGGAAGGGGGGGGGGGCTGATCGACGTAGAGGAAAAGGAGGCCTTTTCAGTGCACAAAGGTGAATTGGGTTAGTCCTTGTCTTTGTAAGTCTGTGAGCAGCTCAGGAAGGAGGAGGCTAAACGGCAAAGTGTACAAATGTGGCAATTACACAGGGGTGAAAAGTAGGTTAGTCCCTGTCTTTGTAGGGCTATGAGCAGATCAGGAAGGAGAAGGCCGAAGGACGTAACGCGTAGGGAATAAGTAGGCACAGAGGTGAGTGAAGTGATATAGTCCCTGTCCTTGTAAGTCTGTGAGCAGCTCAGAGAGTAAGAAGCCAAAGGAAACCGGAAAGCGGAGAAAACAGATGTACAGGGGGTTCTTTGACAGTAGAGCGATGTAAGTCGTTATTAATGCTGAGGAATGGAGGAAGCTCGGTGCTCACACACGAATGCGAGCACATATTTACATGCACGTACGCGTGCACAAATATACAGTTGCAAGCATACGCATGTATACACACACACACACACACACACACACCACACACACACACACACACACACACACAACACACACACACACACACACACCACATACTACAGGCGCTGCGAGTGGATGCTGATCAGTTTCCACTTTTTTGTTTGTTTTGTTTTGCTTTTGAAATGGAACGGGGGAGTGGGGGAAGGGAAGGACGGGGGGTTTGAAAGAATTTTTTTGAAAAAAAAATCAACAGAGAATAGTTGGCAGTACCTCAATGAGTCACACATAACTCTATAGAGGAAAGAGAGCGTGAAGGGAAGAGGGGAGGGATGGGGCCAGTGATTAAAGATCGCGTTTGAAGTGGAGTAAGAACAACAACAGACAGACGACAACGTCTGCAATGGGAAGAACATAAACAAACCGACATTTCTGCCGTAGGAACGAAAGGAAACGAACAAACAAACAAAGAAAAAGAAAGTCTGCAATGGGAAGAACATACACAAACAACTATTTCTGCAGTAGGAACGAAAACCAGTAAACCATAAAGAAAGTTTGCAGTAGGAAGAACATAAACGATTACTTCTGCAGTAGGAACGAAAAACCAACCAACCAACCAACCAACCAACCATCCAAAAGTCTGGAGTAGGTAGTCGCTGTGGTGTAGTGGTTAGCGTAATGGATTGTCGACTGGAAGGTTATAGGTTTGAATCCCCATCAGTCACTTTAGAAATCATTGTGGAATTTTTTGGCTCTAACCGGCTCCTACACGGAGTTGAGCGTGCTATGGACTCTTTGGGAAGACTGGGACCATACAGTCGAGTCTCATCCACTTCACTGATGCGTCATTGAGGGCGTTGCTTAAATCGTTTGGTTAGCATCGCAGGTGTCCGTATCTCTCGAGTCTGGTTGACGCCAGGATATATTATGATAGTAAGCGTAGAATACAGCCCTGTCATGCAGTCTCAATCCTAGATGGAACTCCATAACACCATGATGATCATCCACATCGTCATCGTCATCAGTGCCTTATAAAAACTGTACCAGATTTTGTGGCCAGTAAAATGGAGTAAAAAATGGGGAGGGGGGTGGCTTAAAGGAATACTCCCTAAGCACGATGATCCTTTAAAAGAAAGTCCGGTAGAAAGAACATAACCACTACTAAACGAAAACAAATAAACAGAAAATCTGCAACAGCGGTAGCAGCAGCATCGGGATGGATGAGGATCATCATATTTCTTTCTTTCGCCATCTACACGGTGTGGTCAGATATGGCGATGAGTATGATACATAGCCCTTTTCTGTACTTTCTGCAGACTGCCATGGTGTCTGGCCACATGTGGTGATGAGTATATGTAGGTAGCCCTTTTCTTTACTTTCTGCCACTTACCAGAATATCTGTCCACATGTGGTGATGAGTATATAATATAGCCCTTTTCTCTACTTTCTGCCTACTTACCAGAGTATCTGGCCACATGTGGTGATGAGTATATAATATAGCCCTTTTCTCTACTTTCTGCCTACTATATACAATAGTTATCTTGGCCTACATGTGGTGATGGTATATAATAATAGCCCTTTTCTCTACTTTCTGCCTACTTACCATAGTATCTGGCCACATGTGGTGATGAGTTATATAATATAGCCCTTTTCTCTACTTTCTGCCTACTTACCAAGTATCTGGCCACTGTGGTGATGAGTATATAATATAGCCCTTTTCTCTACTTTCTGCCTACTTACCATAGTATCTGGCCGCATGTGGTGATGATATATAATATAGCCCTTTTCTCACTTTCTGCCAATTGCCATAGTATCTGGCCACATGTGGTGATGAGTATATTACAGCCCTTTTCTCGCTTTGTGCTACTTACCAGTATGTCTGCGTGTGTGGTCAGCCCTATATCTCTATTTGGCCACTTACCAAAGTACTGCACTGTGGAGATATATAATATAGTTCTTTTGCCACTTACCATTCTGGGCCGCCATGTGGATAGATGAGTATCCTAATAAATACACATTTTCACTGTATTCCTCATTGACCAGCGGGCAAGGTGTGTAATTAGCGTCAGTTTTGGATAGTGTGTGGATGCAGGGGATTGGCGGTAGTGGCCGGGAAAGCTCAGTTTGGAAAGCGGTGTGATTTTGGAGGGCGGATAGAGTGGGGATAATTAGTAATGTAGGTTGGTCTTGGTTTAAAAGCGTCAGTTTGGAAGGGGGTGGGGGAGGAGGGGGAATTAGGAAGGAGTTGGCTTGGTAAATAGCGTCAGTTTGGAAGGGGGTGGGGGAGGAGGGGGAATTAGGAAGGAGTTGGCTTGGTAAAAGCGTCAGTTTGGAAGGGGGTGGGGGAGGAGGATGGGAATTAGGAAGGAGTTGGCTTGGTAAAAGCGTCAGTTTGGAAGGGGGGGGGGAGGAGGGGGAATTAGGAAGGAGTTGGCTTGGTAAAAGCGTCAGTTTGGAAGGGGGGGGGAGGAGGGGGAATTAGGAAGGAGTTGGCTTGGTAAAAGCGTCAGTTTGGAAGGGGGGGGGGGAGGAGGTGGAATTAGGAAGGAGTTGGCTTTGAATATAGTACGAACAGCCCCCCCCCCCCCCCCACACACACACACACACACTCCAGCCAACGTCCCCCCCCCCTGCAATCCCCCTCCCCTGCGCGCTGAAATGACGGAAAGGCGAAGGGAAGAAAAGTGGGCCAAGATCACCATCTCATCATCTCATCTCATCGTCCATCACCATCCATCAACCCTTTGCCCAGTATAATGAATGACCTTGGTCGGCCATGGGCCGTATCGCCAGAAGGTTGGGGTGCTGCTGACATAAACGTTGAATCAAACGAAATTCGGAAAAGTGGCGGCCAGACGTCAGTAACAAGAACAGACCGTGTGGGGTAAAACCGCGTGGAGTGTACTGAGGGTTGAGTCGACTCAAGATTTGAGGCTCCTCGCACTCGGACAATTCCTTCCGTGCTCCACCTGTCCGCCAACGGTCACCTGGCAGACTTCTTGAGCCTGCGCAGAACACGACCCTGCTGGCAAGTTCTTGAAATGTAGGGAGAGGGTTGGGATGGGAAGCAGGACCTCAGACGTGGGTGCAGTGGGGGGGGGGGGGGTGCCCAGTTGATGAGGAAATCTCAGAACTGAGTCTGCAAGAGGAGTGCTGTTGAAGCCATTCGCTCCCCCCCCCCCCCCCCCACCCCAGTGAACTTTTAGGAAATAGTCGGATCAAGTATTTAATAGGTGAATGAATACGTTTTGAATACAGCCATCATATGGTCCTCAGCAGTGGGCTGGGTTGTAAACGGCTCGAGTTGAAAATAACTAACTAAATAAATAAATGAATAAATAGATGAATCAGTCAATCAAGCAATCACAATCTGTCAATCAATCAATCAACCAATCAATCAATCAGTCAATCAATCAATAAATCTCTCCGCAGAAGAACAACAACAGAAAGTTTGGGGAGATTAGGTAAGTGAAAAGTTTGAACTTCAGTAGTAACAAAGACACAAACATAAAAAAGAAGAATTAGCAAAGCTAAATTACTACTACTAGGTACTACCATCACCACCACCACTACCATCACCACCACAGGAGCGGCTACAATAACACTAACAGTGTGAATTGTAGTCGGAACACACAAACAGCCCAACCAGCCAGCCAACCAACCACCACCATAACAGTAGAACTGGCAACAATAACAGCATTAACAACAGTGTTGTGTGGAAAGGGCGGTAATGGTGAAAAGAAGGAAAGACAATGTCAATAGAAAAACAGCAACGACAGAAGTGGGGGAAAAACAAACAAAAACAAACAAAAACAACTAAACAAAAAACCGAAAACAAAACAGAAAAAAACCCAACACATACAAACTCTAACCAGAGAGACACACGAGTAAAGAAGACAGTTACATCAGTTAGAGTAAAACACACACACACACACACACACACACACACACACACACACACACACACACACACACACACACACACACACACACACACACTCACTCACTCACTCATCACAGAGAGGAGAGAGAGAGAGAGAGAGCATACGTACACATACAGAGAACACACACACACTCACACACGCGCGCACACGCCACACAACACACACACACACACACACACACACACCACACAGAGAGAGAGAGAGAGAGCATACACACACATACAGAGAACACAGAGAGAACAGAGAGAGAGAGAGAGAGCATACACACACATACAGAGAACAGAGAGAGAGAGAGAGGACACACACACACACACCACAAGACACAGAGAGAGAGAGAGAGAGCATACACACTCATACAGAGAAGAGAGAGAGAGGACACACACATACAGAGAGAGAGAGAGAGAGACATTACACACACATACAGAGAACAGAGAGAGAGAGAGAGAGCACACACACACACACACACACACACACACACACACACACACACACACACACACGCACAGAGAGAGAGAGAGAGAGCATAAACACACATACAGAGAACAGAGAGAGAGAGAGCATACACACACATACAGAGAACAGAGAGAGAGAAAGAGGACACACACACACACACACTCACAGAGAGACAGAGAGAGAGAGAGCATACACACACATACAGAGAACAGAGAGAGAGAAAGAGGAAACACACACACACTCACAGAGAGAGAGAGAGAAGGAGAGCTGCCAAAAAAAAGAGAACAGGAGAGGAAAACAAAACAACCAGCAACACAGGACCAGGAACAAGAGAAAAGAACTAACCAGCCGAGCAGACAGATAAAGAGAGAAGGAGACAAAGAAAACAAGGACAAGTTACACAAGGAACAGCTGAATACTGGGTGGCAACCCTAGCTACTCAAAAGACTCGCAAACAAAGTAACTGATTATCCAAGGTGAAAACGGCAGAGCCAGGTAATTCCTTGAGAGTGGATTATCTAAACGTAATAATTAGAGCACCTGGTCACACAACCGGAAAGCTGGATGGAAAGAGAACACCAGGTAGACCCAGGGAGAAAATATCGAACGGACTTGCAGGGTGGTTGAGAACAGAGAGGGTGGGAGATGTACTTGCAGCGACAAGGGATAGATGTATATGGAGGGCCACGATCGCCAACGCCAAGCGGCAGGGCACATGATGATGATGAATATTTCATTTCATTTTGTTGTATTTCATTTTCATTTGTTTCATTTCAATTTGTGTGTGTGCTTTGAAACGGTTTCGGCCTGGAAATGACTCAACGCAGTCGGCTGGGCATGAAACGAAAAGAACAATTAACAGTTAACAATTTCATTTTTGCGTTCTGAGTTATCGGAAATGCGTGCATGTCCTGTCCACACTGTGTGCATGCGGTATTTTTGCTGCGCAGTCTGCATAGTCCCTCCCACCTTTCGAAGGCGTGCGTGCTGGGGGGGGGGGGGGTGTATTCAGAGTTTCCATAAGGCAGCCAGATGTTGGCGTGACTTACAGGGTCTTTAACATGCATAATTGATGCTCTGCGTGCTTTGAACGCACAAACGGGTTTCAGGCGCTAACAGGTCTGCACATAATATGTTGACCTGAGAGATCGGGCAAACTGTCCTCCCTTTAACCTCTTGACAGGTAGAATCGAAAAATCCGTAACACAGGTGAAAGACTACCCAGAATGAATATAATTAACCCTTTGACTCCTGCACCCTGTCCATCAGCCTTCTGCGTTGTCAACCATGCCAGCAAAAGCGAAAACTTAACCCTTTGACTACAGGAAGCTGGTGGATAGGGTGAGGGAGTCAAAGGGTTAATTTTTTTTGCAGTTGGTGGGTAGGGTGCGGGAGTGAAAGGGTTAATAAACAGCACGGGGAGTAAAAATAGAATGAAACATACGACCAATTGGATCATCATCATCATCAGGTGCCTTGCCGCATGGCGTTGGCGATCATGGACTTCCATCTGTCTCTATCACTTGTTGCCCCATGCATCTCTTCCACCCTCCTTGTCCCCAGCCACTCAGCAAATCCGTCTAGTATCTTCTCCCTGGGTCTACCTGGTGCTCTCTTTCCCTCCAGCTTTCCCGTTGTGACCAGGTGCTCCAAGTCCCCCTTCCTCATAAAATGGCCTATAAATGTTGCCTGTCTTTTCCTAATCTTCCTTGTGAGTGATCTACTTGTGTCTGCCTCCATCAAGACTGTCTCGTTTGTTTTCTTTGCTGTCCATGGAACTCTCAACATTCTTCTTAGAAACCGCATCTCGGCTGCCTCAATCTTGTTCTGGCTTTGCTTGTTGACTGTCCACGCCTCACATCCATACAACAGTATTGGTTATATGTAACATTCAAGAAACTGTCTTCGTGATGTTAATTGACAGGCATTTGTTGGTAAGAATGCTTGTCATC
>JAPXFY010000029.1:23937288-23967288 GCA_030674185.1 Monoplex corrugatus
GGGGTGTTCGTTAAACGTATTTGTCTTTCACTGTAATTAATCTCTCTTGCCATTGCATCTGCTCTCGTCCGTCCTGTCTCTTCTTTCTGTCTGTCTGTCTGTCTGTCTGACTCTCTCTGTGACTCTCTATCTATGTCTCTGTCTCTCTATTTCTCTCTCTCTCTCTCTCTCTCTCTCTCTCTCTGTCTTCCCCCTTCTCTCCTGTCTTCCCTCCTCCCCCCTAGGCCCTCTCTGTTTCTCCCCCCTCCCCGCTCCTCTCTCTCTCTCTCTCTCTCTCTCTCTCTCTCTCTCTCTCTCTCTCTCTCTCTCTCTCTCTCTCCCGTGTCTTCCGTCTGTCCTCTACCTTTATCTCTCTTTGCCTGTCTCTCTATCTTGCTGACAGCCCGTTCTGGCAGACATAAGGTCAGACGCACTCTTTGAAAAGATCGGAGGGAGGGAAGAGGGAAGCACAAAGGGCAGAGACATTGATTTTACCAACACCTGTGATGTTTCAAAAACAAAAAACAAAAACCAAAAGAAAAACTGAAAAGACAAACAGAAGCGTCACGTTGTCTTTGGCGGGTTGGGGTGGGGGGTGGGGTGGAGGGGCTGGGGTGGGGTGGGGGGGGGGGGGAGAAGAGTGTCAGAGAAACTGTCTGCCGCCCGTTTCAAGTATGTCTCGAGGTTGACTCAGCCAGTGGTGTCGTCCGTGGTGGTTGTCAGGGTGAAAAAATTTGTCGCGTGTACAGAATTGAACGGCGTGGAATGGTTGTTGTGTGTGGTGTGTGTGTGTGTGTGTGTGTGTGTGTGTGTGTGTGTGTGTGTGTGTCTGTGTGTGTGTCTGTGTGTGTGTGTGTGTGTGTCTGTGTGTGTGTGGTAAGTCGGCAGAAAGTGGAGTAAAGGGCTATGCATACTCATCACCACATGTGCCCAGACACATTATGGCAAGTCCGCAGAAAGTTGAAAAAAGGGCTACATATACTCTACACCAAATGTGACCACACCGTGCATAGTAGATAGACGAGGTAAAACATAGACTACGTAGGGTATCAGGACCTGGCCAGCTCATGGGCTTATGTGCAGGCTTAAGGAATGTGCCGTGATCACCATACATATGGCACCTGTGACGGTAGTGCATATGGAATTCCTTCCGAGCGCGGAGACATCGTCTTGAGAAACTGAAACTGTGGAAACATTTTAATGTCCGCATCATTTCGGTTTTATGTTTGTATCTTCTGGTGAAAGCATTTCAATGATTTTCATATTTAGATTGCTTCTAAGAGATCAAATGCTTCTAAAAGATCGAAACATGTGCGCGAGGACCCAGACCAATAGAAAACTTTCAGAAAGTGCCGGTTTCCTTTCATTTTCTTGTAATTAGACAACGTTTTTGTGTTAAACACTTCAAAATGATTTTCACATTTTGAACGCTTGTAAGAAATGGAAGCGTGTGCACGTGAGCCCAGGTTTAAAGAAAACCTTCGGACAGCGCCGACTTGCTGTCATTTTCATGTAGTTAAGAATGAATAAACAAATAGTGAATGAATAAAAGAAATGGTCACTGTAATGAGAAAACGTGCGAGTTCGTGCCAAGTCATCCATCTCAATCTGATGCGCGTACCCTAGTAATGATATTAAGACGTACTATTTCAGGCCGAATCATCAGTCTCACTCTGATGTACGTCCGTTTCATAGTAATGATTATTAACCCTTTGACTCCCTCATCCTATCCACTGGCATCCTGCACTGTCGACCGTGCTGTAGCAAAGCAAAAACTTAACCCTTTGACTCCCTCAACCTATCCACTGGCATCCTGCATTGTTGACCGTGCTAGCAAAGCAAAAACTTAACCCTTTGACTCCCTCACCTTGTCCACTGGCATCCTGCATCGTCGACCATGCTATAGCAAAGCAAAAACTTAACCCTTTGACTCCCTCACCTTGTCCACCGGCATCCTGCATCGTCGACCATGCTATAGCAAAGCAAAAACTTAACCCTTTGACTCCCTATCCTATCCACTGGCATCCTGCATTGTTGACCGTGCTAGCAAAGCAAAAACTTAACCCTTTGACTCCCTCACCCTATCCACGAGTTTCCTGCAGCTGGTGAATAGGGTGCGGGAGTCAAAGGGTTAAGTTTTTTGTAGTTGGTGGATAGAGTGCCGGAGTCAGAGGGTTAAGACATGCTATTTCAGGCGAATCATCAATCTCACTCTGATGTAGGTCCGTTCCATAGTAATGATATGAAAACATGCTATTTCAGGCCGAATCATCAATCTCACTCTGATGTAGGTCCGTTCCATAGTAATGATATGAAGACGTGCTATTTCAGGCCGAATAATCAATCTCAGTGTGATGTCCGTTCCATAGTGACGATATTACAATACTGTATACGACTCGCACAGATGACAGATCTATACGAGCCGTGCTCCAAGGTCTGCGACACGGTTTCGCAGTGACACTAATTCCCTCTGGCACCAGAACGTCGCCGTGGCACCGTCGCCGTCGCCCTGGCGTGGTGGGCATTACGTCATGCAGTGAAACTGGAAGACGTTGAGACATGTATTTTAAAGGGATGTAGGTCTAGGGGACTGGGTTTAAGGCTATTGATCTTGGGTAGGGAAAGGTGGGGTAGTGGTGTCAGGGTAAGGGCTGGTGATGGTATGGTGGGGAGGATGGTTGTGTGATCTCGAGTCTCCTTGTGTTGGATTGGCTCTCTCTCTCTCTCTCTCTCTCTCTCTCTCTCTCTCTCTCTCTCTCTCTCTCTCTCTCTCTCTCTCTCTCTCTCTCTCTCTCTCTGTGTGTGTGTGTGTGTGTGTGGTGATGGAAGCCTACATTTCATGACAGGATCTTTTTGTCTGTAATTTTCCTTATTAGTTTTGATTTTAACAACCCCCCCCCCCCCCCACCTTCGGTTTTTTCCCTATCTGACGCCCCCCCCCCCCCCCTCTTTTTTAATTTTGATTTTCTTTTCTTTTTCTTTTCTTATATGTCTGTGTGTGTGTTATCTCCGTTCTTTTCTTTCCTCCTTTTTTTTTTTTCTTCTTTCTTTCTATTTTTCCCTCTTGTCTAACTTTTGTTTAAATTCGGTGGCAGTTTCTCGGTCGGGTCGTGGATGGGTCAAGAGATGTGAAGGATGTTTTTTGAGGGCAGTGCAATGACTCATGAGAGTCTGTAGACGCACAGAGAGAGAGAGAGACGTGTTCAGTTTTTGTTTTAACGTTTTGGTGTTTGTTACTTAATGTGTGATCGCTAGGGTGTATTTCAACAGAATGTGTATTGTTTTCACATTGTCTGTATTCCTGCCAGTCTGTGTCTCCGTCTGTCTATCCCCAGTTCATCCCCTCCCCCTCCGTGCTCTCTGTTTGTTTCTCTGTCTCCGTCTGTCTCTCTCTGGTTCGCCCTCTCATTCTCTCTCCTCTCTCTCTCTCTCTCTCTCTCTCTTCTCTCTCTCTGGCTATCTCTGTGTGTCTCCCTCTCTTTCTCTCCCTCCCTCTCCCTCTCTCCCTCTCTCTCTCTGTGTCTCCCTCTCCACCCCCCCCTCTCTCTCTGTGTGATAATTTTAATTCTGTACTCATCAGCCTTACCAGTCATACAGTCTCCGACTCGTACACGTAACTTGTAGATTATACGAACGATAGTGGACACGCACACACACACACACACACACACACCACACCACACACACGCACACGCACACACACACACACGAACACACACACACACACACACACACACACGCACACACACACACACACACACCGCCACCACCACAACAACAACACACGTGCACTCACGGTCCACCTTCCCGCCTTACCCCAACTTCCACCTCACCACACGAATCCTGACTTAGTCCACCCACTCACACTCTCAACCCTTTCCTCCTCCACCCACTCCCAATCATCACCACCATCACCACCACCACCAACAACATCAACAACAAGACATAACGCGTCTCCTTCTCCAAATTCCACCCCACCACACGAACCCTGACTCAGTCCACCCACTTCAGAGACTCAACATACCCCCATCCGCCACCGATCACCACCACCACCAACAACAACAACAACAAAACATAACACGTCTTCTACCCCACCACGCAAATCATGCCACCACACAGTCCACTCACTCACAGACTCGACCCCACCCCACCCACCCACCCACCACCAGTCAACACCACCACCACCACCACCAGGAACCACCACCACCACAGTCCACCCACTCACAGACTCGACCCCACGCCACCCCACCCACCCACCCACCCACCACCAGTCACCACACCACACCACGACACCACAACAACAAAACATAACACGTCTTCCACCCCACCACGCAGATCATGCCACCACAGTCCACCCACTCACAGACTCGACCCAACCCCCAACCACCACCACCACCACCACCACCAACAGCACCACCACCAACAGCAACCACCACCACCATCACCACCACACCACCATCACCACCACCACTACCAACAGCAACCACCACCACCATCAGCAACCACCAACGCCACCATCACCAGCAACCACCAGCACCATCACCACCACCAACAGCAACCACCACCAACACCAACAGCAACCACCACCACCACCACCACAATAACAACAAAACATAACAAGTCTTCCACCCCACCATGCAAATCATGCCACCACAGTCCACCCACTACAGACTCGACCCAACCCCCACCTACCCACCATCACCATCACCACCACCAACCCACCACCACCACCACCATCTCAGACTCCGGGTCCCAACGGACCAGCGGGTCGGCGCAAGAAATAGGCCTGTTGTCGGCATTAGCGAGAGAGAGCTAAATACAGACTTTCCACAGCTAAATCTGGCACCGTTCTGCTAACTTGGGACTTCGCCATTACTCGGAAAAGGGCGAGTGCGGGTAGGGAGGGAGAGAGGGAGGGAGGGAAAGTGAGAAAAAAAAAAACTACGCAGAAGGAGATCAAGAGGGAATGAGAGAGAGAGGGTTGGGCAATAGGGAGGGAGGGAGAAAGACTGAAAAAAAGGGGGGAGGTGGTCGAGGGGGAACCAGGGTTTTTAAAAATCAGATTTGGAGTCAGTTGCTATTCTGGTCTGTCTGTTTTTGTTTCTGTCTTTGTTTCATGGTTTGATCTGTCTGTCTGTCAGGTGTCTGTCTGTCACTCACTCTCAATCTCTATCTGTCTCTCTCTCTATCTCTGTCTTGTCTGTCTGCTGTCTGTCTGTCTCTCTCTCTCTCTCTCTCTCTCTCTCTCTCCTCCCTCACACACACACACACACACACACACACACACACATACACACACACACACACTTATAAGATGCCTTTGTTTCTTCAGGCTTGTTTTATTGATAACACCAATAAACAAAAAACACCGTTAATTAAACGATTTGCCACCCACCTACAGGTACAAGATGTGCAAAGTAGGAGGCGATAACCTTTATGGACTTAATCACATGAATCTGAATTTGAATCTCACACACGCACGCACACACGGAAAACATCAGTCTCTGTGTCTCTGTCTCTCATCTGGTGGTCATTTATTCAAAGTGTGATGCCTTGTGGGCTGTTGTTTATTTGAACCGGGGCAGGTAATGGCAGGCTCTTGCCACAGGTGACGTCAATCTAAGTCGAGGTTCACTGACCCGTACCGTAAGCCAGAGCGTTAGGACTTTGGTGTTATTTTAATTACGTGCTATTCTGGACGCTACACTACTCGGTAATACTGATAATGGTCTGTTCTAGGGTTATTTTTTTTGGCGCTGAGAGAATTCGGGGCCCCAGATCTTAACGCAGTTCAGTCTCTTAGATGCATTATTATTCCTCATTATTGTTGTTGATGTTGTTGTTCTTGTTATCATCATCATCATCATCATCATTATTATTATTATTAATATTATTATTATTATTGTTGTTGCTATTATGATTATTACTACTGTTATTAGAATAAGTGACACTGGGATTGACTATCTAGTATATTACTTCTTGCTTCCATCACGCCTGCTGTCTGAGTTCAATGTTGTGATCAACACGACAGTTCTACTAAACCTCATGCAGCCTGTATTTATTTATTTATTTATTATTCATTTAGTCTATTGTTTATTTGTCTGCGCACAGGTATTCATTAATGTATTATTTATTTTGTCTGTTGTTTGTTTGTTTGCTGGCAGGTACTTATTAATTTATTTGTTTATTTACTCAGGCTGTTGTTTGTCTGTCTGCAGGCAGAGAATCTGTTGCTGGACGCCAACATGAACATCAAGATTGCCGACTTTGGCTTTGGCAATTTCTTCAAGGAAGGGGAGTTGCTGGCCACGTGGTGTGGGAGCCCCCCGTATGCCGCCCCTGAGGTTTTTGAGGGGAAAAAATACACTGGACCCCAAGTTGATATATGGGTAGGTGTGCTAATGTTGCTGGTTGGTGTTTGTTTTGTTATGTTTTGCTTTCTATGTGTGCTGTCTGTCTGTCTGTCTGTCTGTTTCTCTCTGTCTGTCTGTCTGTCTTCTTCTCTCTCTCTCTCTCTCTCTCTCTCTCTCTCTCTCTCTCTCCACCACACACACACACACACACACACACACACACACACACACACACACACACAACACACCGTGACACACACACTGTCGTCTGTGTATGCATGTGTGTGAGAGGGTGTGAATAAATGCTCTGTGTGAGTATTGTTGTTGTGTGTGTGTGTGTGTGTGTGTGTGTTGTGTGTGTGTGGGGTGTGTGTGAGTTGTGTGTGTGTGTGTGTGTGTGTGTGTGTGTGTGTGGATGTGTGTGCGCATTTCCAGATTGGCTAGATTATGAGAAAGATGTACCATATAACTACATAGCACCATGTAACTACATAGTGTTATGTTGTGTAGTGTAGTGTATACACATGCATGTGCATATTATGTTGTATAACGTATACACACGCATGTGCTACAGCATGAACAAGATGAATAAAAGGTTATTATCAGCACAAAAAAGACTGTTTACTGCTTTGTCATATTGAGCACCACACAAATCACCATACTTATGTCTAATACCGTAGAGTGTTGATATGTCACTATATGTGTGTGGTGTGTGTGTGTGTGTGGCAGAGTCTGGGTGTGGTCCTGTACGTACTGGTATGTGGTGCTCTGCCCTTTGACGGCCCCACGCTGCAGGAACTGAGGGACCGTGTGCTGTCAGGACGGTTCAGAATACCTTACTTTATGTCTACAGGTGAGTGGGTGGAGAAATGTGCCTACCCTTTACAGGTAATAAGGTAGGTAGGCTGATGTAGGTAGAAATGCACTTTAAATCGCATACGTTGAATCAGCGATGCGCAGTAAGTGGCAGCAGTTGGCTTTGCTTGTTTAACCCATTGACTCTCACACCCTATCCACCAACTGCAAAAACTTAACCCTCTGATTCTCTCAACTTATAACCAGCTTCCTGCAGAAAGCTTGTGGATAGGCTGAGGGAATCAAAAGGTTAATAAGTGCTTAACCCTCTGATTCCCTCAACTTATAACCAGCTTCCTGCAGAAAGCTTGTGGATAGGCTGAGGGAATCAAAAGGTTAAGTGTTTGCTTTTCTAGCATGGTTGGCAGTGCGAGACGCTGGTGGACAGGGTGTGGGAGTCAAAGGGTTACGCACAGATATTGGTCTGTTACAGGCCTAACTGAAGACATCAGAAGACTAGGCATACAGCGCAGAGGGATAAATAGACCTTATTTTACAGGCTGAATGTAGAATTATTACACATATTAATCATTCTTATATAGCAGTAGTCTCCAAGCTCATTTGGACTTAACATGCATTACACATGATCTGACTTTTTAATGGGGCACGGAGAACTCAAAGCTGTCAGGCGAGCTGACCACATTCCACTATGTTGTCGTACAGTCTGCATCTTTGGTGGGCATGAGTGCTAGGTGCTTTCATATTTCCCCAAGCCAGCTGTTGACATCACTTACAGGGTCTTGTTCTTGTTCTTGTCGTTTAGTGTCCACAATCAACACGTTGATTATTCTGACACTTTTACAAGGGGGGTACACACACACACACAAAAAAAAAAAAAAACTACTACAGGTGGAGTATACGAGCTCCCGACGTGAACACGCCAGGAGACGTGGCTCCAACCACTGCTTCGGTCAATGAATCGTTCCTCTCAGGAATGGTTCGCGGGAGGAACGAATAAATTCTATTGTCCCGTGAACACTGAAGTCTAGCAAGCTGCCTTTAGTGTGCTCTTCTGTCCCTCTCCTTTGGTGCTGTCATCTTCAGCGTGCGTAGTTTGATATTCTGTCTGCATGTACACACGAAGTGGGTTTAGGCACTGGCAAGTCTGCACACATTTTGACCTGTGACATCGGCGTCACCCGATTTGGTGTTGGCCGCTGCACACTTTGTCTCCGCCATCTCCCTCCAGGCCGCTCTGTCTTGACTTATGTGGACAACTTCTTAAATATTTAAGCCACTGATGTTGGTTATGTTCTCGATGTTTGAGATTGGAGGTCTGCCTTTTTTTCTCCTTTTGTGCCACTGTTTTTCCTTGAAAGATGGTTGCCATGAGGTCCGTGTTCTTGGTGTGTGACACATGGCCTGTGCATTTTAGTCTTTTGTTGATGTCTGCTAGTAGTTTTCTGGTGGTATCAGTTTCTTCCATGACACTTTCATTAGTTCTTCTATCTGTCCATTTAGCACATAGTAGTCTCCGATAAAACCACATCTCTGCTGCCTCAATTCTTCTGCATGCAGTTTTCTCAAGAGTCCAGGCTTTTGCAGCCAAGAAATCATGACTGGTCAGATCAAACATTTTAAAAGTCCAACTTTCAAGCCATTTGGTATTCCTCTTTCTTTCCAGATGTTGTGTTGATTTTTGTTGTTTTGGCCTGTTGGAAAAAATCTCTACCCTGTACCCACCAGGTAGAGGTGTCCGGGTGGATGGACCTCATGACCTTCGTATTGAAAGTCTGATGTGTACACACTTGACTACTGCACTTGTCCAGTTACTTCATGTTTTGTAGATGATTGATAATCATGACAGGTGGAAATTGCATTGTGCAGTGGTAAAATAGAAATGTGCTTATTTTGTGTGCTCTTCTGTTTGTATTTGTGATGGTCAGTAGTAGATAATGGTTGTAATGCTTATGTGACAGTCAGTTGATATTCATATTGCTTATTTGACAGTCAGTTGATATTCATATTGCTTATGTGACAGTCAGTTGATTATATTGCTTATGTGACGGTCAGTTAATTATATGCTTATGTGACGGTCAGTTGATATTTATATTGCTTATGTGACGGTCAGTTAATTATTGCTTATGTGACGGTCAGTTAATTATATTGCTTATGTGATGGTCAGTTAATTATATTGCTTATGTGACGGTCAGATGATATTTATATTGCTTATGTGACGGTCGGTTGGTATTATTTATATTGCTTCCTATTGTTGTTTCTAAACTTGACAATGGATTTGCTCTTATATACAGTTTTGAGTAATTACCTATGTTTTGCACAGTGTGTTTGAAAATTATTTGGGTAGGAAAAGTTCACAGTGGGAAGTGAATGCGTACATACATACCTTAGTTTATGGATGAGAGCTAGGATTGTTGCTTATTTGATTTCTACAAGGCTACACACATTCCACTTACAATTCTCATGTTTGGTTGTGCGCAGAGTGTGAGAGCTTGATACGACGATGCTGGTGCTAGAGCCGTCCGACGCTACTCCATCTCCAAAATCAAACAGCATGAGTGGATGTTGATGGACGGGGGTGGGGGCCGCTCGTGTCCCCCTCCCCCACCATTGGCCACAACGCCAAAGTGGGCCAGTACAACGAACAGATCCTGCGCATCATGCAAAGCCTGGGCATTGACCAGCGAGAAAACTATGGAGGTGGGTGGTGGAAATGATGATGGTGGTGGTGGTGTGTGGTGTGGTGGCGGTGTGTGGTGGCGGTAGTGTTGTTGGAGGTGGTGTATGTTATCAGGTTTGGTCGGTTAGTGTTTTGTTGCAGGTGTTTCGTTGTTGTTTTTTAAATTTTTGTTTGTTTGTTGTTGTTTTTGTTGTTGGTGTTTCGGGGTATCTTGTTCACCCAGTTACATGCAGATATTGGGAACATCTTTGTCTCTCTCTTTCTTTCTAAAATTTTCATCTTAACCCTTTGACTCCCACATCCTATCCACCAACCTGCAAAAATGTAACTTCGACTCCCTCACCCTATCCACCAGCTTTCCGCAGGGAGCTGGTAGATAGAGTGAGGGAGTCAGAGAGTTAAATTTTTGCTTTGCTAGCTTGGTTAACAAATCAGGAAGCTGGTGGGCAGGGTGCGGGAGTCAAAGGGTTAATGTACTACACATATTTCCCCTTTTTGACCTCAGGGTTTTGTTTTTGTTTTTTGTTTTTGTTTTTTTTGTGGAGGGGGGAGGGTGTTTTTTGTTTTCTTTTATGACGTGAAATAATAGTCTACACTGTCTGCTATGTTGTCTGTTTTCCTATCAGTTGAAAATCTGATTGCTCTTATGTATTACAGTGTTTGTTCATAAAATGCCTGGGGTTTTTCTAAGACCTGTTGTATATGTATAAGTGTGTATGTGTGTGTTATGTGGAATACAAACACATGGGTAATGGGTAGAATGGTCCCAGATGCCTATAGATACAGACACATGCACAAATTGTGAGGAAGTTGCAGCCAAACTTTTTTTTTTTGGGGGGGGGGGGGGGGGGGGGGTTCAATTTCAGAGAAATGCTCAGTTGTTTTTTTTTTATGGTCAAACTTGCCTGCCTGTTGTTTGAAGATACCAGTTGTGTGAGTTGTTTTTTTTGTATGACCATTTATTTCTTTGTTTGTTTTGGGGACTTTTTTCCCACAGATGTTATTTGTGTGGAGCTTTTAGTTGTGTGTGTTATGCAGCAAATGACTGTGATGACATTATTTTTTTCATAATGTTAGGGTTTTGTGTTTTGATCTGTGGACAGGCATTACGAAATGATGCGTATGATCACTACACAGCCATTTACTACCTGTTGCTTGACCGGCTTCGTCAGCACAGGAGTAGCTTTCCTTCTGACACACGTATTGACGCTCGACGACGGCGACCGTCTACCATAGCTGAACAGGCCATGCTTCACATGTTGCCTTCACAGGTACAAGCATGTTGTGTGTGTGTGTGTGTGTGTGTGTGTGTGTGTGTGTGTGTTTGTGTGTGTGTGTGTGTGTGCGCACATGTGTGCGTGCATGCGTATGTTGCCCTTATATATATTGTATTTGTGTTTGTATAAAAAGTTTTCATTTTCTTTTTATTTTGGTTTTGCAGTTATGGTTCACATTATGTCAGGTTCAATACAGTAATAATAGCTGATTGTTCATTCACTACTGAATATAGTTTCTGTCATCATCATTGAAAAAAAGGCATTCAAAATGGTTCTTTCACCATGTCTCCATTCATTAAACGTTTAAATTGTTTGGCAAATGTAGAGCAGCTTGAAAGACAGATTGGCACAGATGTCACATCATAAACGATGTCATTTCATAAACAGATGTCACTTCATACGGATGTCATTTTATAAACAGATGTCACTTCATAAACAGATCTTACTTCATAAACAGATGTCACTTCACATACAGACGTCATTTCATTACAGATGTCACTTCCTCACACGCAGATGTCACTTCATATACAGATTGTTTTTGATGTGGTGTTAGCCCTGATATGGCTCTAGTAGTCGGCTGGGCTATAAGCAGTATGAACCCGAACTTAACTTTATGGCTTGTTGGCTGCCCATTTAATGCTCCAGTCATTGTGATGGTGTCATTGTTCCATTACTCCCATTCCTGTTCCCATTTCAAGACCTTGCCAAAGCATAGAGGTTTGCAAAAGTCCTAAGGACTCTACCAGATAGGTGGTGGTACATTTGGGTGTAGCACATACATGCCTTGCATCCCACTTGAACAAAATCTCCAGAATGTCATTCACACATGGCCCATTCATGTCTCCACAGGTGATAGGTCTGCCCCGACCCCAGCTGGCAGGCATGAAACAAGGACGCATGAGTCGGACCCTGGACAACAACAGTCCCCCGGCCCCCGGCACCACGCCTCAGGTGGCCGCCGCCCATCCCTTCCCTATCTTAGGAGGGGCCGACTCGGAGATGATGCCCCCACCCCCTAACGTGACCCACTGCATGTCAGACATGCTTCCCCGCGTCCCCGCCCCTCCTCCACCCCCTCCCCCTGCCGCCTTGAACCCCGCCAACGTCATCACCACCTCCATCGACGAAGGTGTGGAAGCTGACATCATGGATCGGGAGAGCGAACAGTCCGAGGTCGCCCAGCATTCGAGTCGGCTGGCCGCCTTGCAGAGGGATCCCTACGGTCTGGGTCTGCTTCCCGAGTACGGGTATGGCTACCTGGACAGCGGGAGTTACGGGGGCATGATACCCGTCCGGGTCTCACCAGCGCCAACAGTAGCTCCTCCCTCAACGCTGCCGGTCTGGGTAACACGTTGTCTCCTTTTACCAGCTTTGATTCGTCTCTGGAGGTGGATGTGGCGTCCTGCACGAGTGGCAATTCTACGGAGTTGTCCTCTCCCCGTGGTCTGGCTGTGCACCGTGCCACAACACCTGGGGCCATCCCTGTGACCACCATGACACCTGGCAACCACTCTCCTTACTTGCAGGTATGTGTGTGTGTGTGTGTGTTGTGTGTGTGTGTGTGTGTGTGTGTGTGTGTGTGTGTGATTAGTGTGGTAGTTGTGGTCTCTGTTCAAAAGCGTAAAGAGAGAAAATTGTGTAGATTGTGTGTGTGTGTGTGTGTGTGTGTGTGTGTGTGTGTGTGTGTGTGTGTGTGTGTGTGTGTGTGTGTGTGTGTACCATTAGTGTGATAGTTGCAGTCTTCTTTCAAAAGCATAAAGAGATAAATTTGTGTAGATGTCTGTGTGTGTGATGCATGTATATCATTAGTGTGGTAGTTGTGATCTTTGTTCCAAAGAGTAAAGAAACAAAATTGCATAGATGTACATATTTGTCTTGTGTGCGAGTCAGAGAATTAGGGTGACAGTATGTTTGCTTCACTGTATGTGCAGTTTTTTTTTACTTGTGCAGAATCTATTGCGTTTCCTCACACATTGAAAGCTACTTTCGATCAGATGTTTGCTTAGCACAAAGAGAAAGGTTCAGTATCTGTTCATTCAAATATTGTTTATATTTGCTACAGGTACGACCTCCTGGTGTGGCCATGGGAACAACCCTGCCACCAACCACAGTCACCTCCCTGTCACACTGTCCGACAGTGCCAGCACGGCTAGGGGAAGACTACTGTGGCCTGGAGGGAGACAGCATGGGAGTTGAAGAGATCATCCAGGACCGGGGTCAGACGAGGTCACCTGTCAACTTCCGGGAAGGTCGGAGGGCATCAGACGGGCTGGTGGCACAGGGTATCATCGCGTTCCGGCAGAGGCTTAGGGAGAGCATGCGGGCGCGGGGCATGGTGGAACTGAGGCAGGAGCACCATCAGCTCCAGACTCTGTACGCCTCCTCCGAAAACAACAATTCCATTGACAGCACCGACAACAATCACCCACCGACTCCTCCGAGCTCTGTGGTGGACAACAGCTGCCAGACCATCCCGCCCGCCCCTTCTTCCACGTCGTCATCTCAGCCCCAGTCTCAGTCTCAGCCCCATCCGCATCCCCACCGCAAGCTTTCAGCCCCTCACCACGGGACACGACAGTGGTCTCTGGACGACCCTGGGGTGGGACCGGGAGGGGCAGGGCCTCCTGCCGGCGGAGGGACTCTGCCACGGCGCCGGCCCCTGATGAAGCGTATGTCGCTGCCGTCAGAGTCGTTCGACATCCAGCCACACCGCCTACTGGCCCTCAAGCAGTCCCTGCATCTTGAGCAACAGCTGGACAGGGCAGGAGGCTCCCGACCCGGCTCTCAGGAGGAGGTCCAGCCCCTGGCTCCGCCCTCACAGCCCCACCCACCTCAGGCCCCACCCCTCCCTTGCTCCGCCCCCACTCCCAGCACTGCTACCACTACGGCTCCACCCTATGACTATGGGTCGTGTAACAAATCATTGCAGCAGCAGCTGCTCTCCCATCGCCTGCAGCATAAACGCCAGGTGTTCCAGAAACACACCCTGCCCCCCCATGAGCATGCACCCCACCCTTTGCACTGTCATGCCCACAGCCACAACCAGCTGCCCCTGCCCCAGCAGCTGAGTAGTCAGTTACAGCAGCTGCAGATCGACCCCAACAATCTTCCACGCATAGACTTTGGTCCGCAGTACTCCATGCAGCAACAGCAGCAGCAACAGCAGCAGCAACAACAACAGCAGCAGCAAGTCGGTCTCTTCGGCATTCAGACCTATCCCTCCAACAACAGTCCTCTGGGCGGGCGACCCACCCCCACCGTCCCTAGCTATACCCCAGCTGCCTGTCAGGGTGAATTTTCACAAGTGTTACCAGCGTATACGTTTCCCCATCCCACCACCTTCGACACTGCCACCACCACCACTGCCACTACCACCATCTCCGCCTCCAGTCCTGCAGACTCGTTCTTGGAGCAGATCGGAATGGGGGGAGACGGTGATGGGGCTGAAGACTCGGGCAGTGAGTTTGCCCTCAATGACAGTTTTGGGGATGAGGGGGGCAAAGAGTTGGCGCCAGAGCCTCCCACCACCCCCACCCACCAGTGGCAGCGGCGGACAGGAGTGTTCATGGCCGTGCATCCTTTTCAGGACAGCAACGCGTTCAGCGTGCCTGCCGCCCATACCTCTTCGACCTCCCCATTCACGGACCCGCATTCTCACGCCATGGACAGGTCGTTCCCGCCATTCTCCACACAGACAAACTCTGGGATCGGATTTTCCTCCCAGCCGCCCTCTGACCGTCAGGTTACTTTGTCCTCTTACTCGCCCTCCACCTCATCGCAGGGAGATGCTTGTGCTGGTTTCTTCTCCCTGAGCGGGCCTCAGGAGGACAAAGGTTTGATGTTCCCACCCTCTGTGCGTGCGGGCTCGTCCTCGCCTCATGACGATAACTTGAAACTCTACCTCCATGCGTTGCAGGACAGTCCTGACCCTACCAGCCCCCTGCAGTCGCTGCACGGACTCAAGTCAGGGATGGGGGCTGTCGACCTCGTCACTTACCCTCCCATCATCTGGAGACCAGTCACCATGGTAACCCCACCCTCTTGTTCTCGGGGGGGGACGTGCCTCCACCGACGTTTGAATCTTGTCAAATAGGACTGAACCTCAGCAAGTCAGGATCTATGTCTGAACAAACTGATGAACACATGGATGTCTCCTGAAAGCAGTGTCGGAACAAAGTGACAAACGCAAGGGTATTCCTGAAATGCAATGTCTGAGCGAAATGAACATATGGATATGTATAATGAATGCAGTGTCTGAACAAAAAAGCAGAACACTATATATATACATACTTCTGTTGGAGCGGTGTGTGTGAGTGTTTTTTCCAGGTTGACAGAGATTCTGTGATAGTTTGGAAGTTTATAAATATGTAAAAATGTATGGGATTAGAATGGTGTGATGTGTGAGTGTGCATAGTGTGTATGTCTACGTGTGTGTGTACGTGAGTGTGATAACGAACTTAAGTGAAGACACAGCTGGAATAAGTGAGATGAGGAGACGACCGCAATGTTTTAGAAGACACTAATGAAATCAAGAGGTGATGTGTTGGATACAGACGTAAGTGAAAATGATTGACGATAGACATGAGCAAAAAATGGAGATTTGTATCATAATGTGTACAGACATGTATGAAAGGTTTGAGTTGATGAAGTTGTGAATGAAATGATTGACAATTGAAGTGATTGAGTAGAGTGCAGGCATGAATTCAAGTGATTGATTAGAATAGACAATTTTACAAACACGTGGAAGTGAAACAGCAGCGACTTGCAGACGTTGTACAAAGTGCGGGCTGTGTCACTCAGAAATCAAATTATTGCAAGGCATTGTCAAGCACAATCTTCAGTTCTACGTGTAATCAGTGTGACTTTAACAGGACCACAGATGTTCTGTTCAAAATGTGATCACAAACGTTTGCATCAGTCCATAATGTGTTGGGAGCGGAACTTTTAAGAAATGGATATGTGGAATGACTTCAGCTGCTGGTGAACAGGGCATTGTATTAAGAACAGTTTGGCATCAACAGCGCTTAAATGTTTGGTGTTAACAAATTCTTGAAAGTTCAGTGTCATTGACCTACACACATGTATGAACTGCTCGGTTCAGTGACAGAATCCTGACCACATGTTTTTGTTACTCAGTGAGTTTCCCCCCATATGTTTGCGATGTGAACAGCGAGCAGATTGAAAGATGTCTCACTGGCTATTTGTGGTGTACGTTGGGGGACACAATCTTTATTTGGTGTGAAAACAGTAGAGTGCTTAAACTAAAGCCATAATGAATGAGGAATTATACATGAAGCTGTATTTGTAGTGTGCTGTCGTGACTGGTCTGTTGTCTCGGACCTGAAAAATTGTGAAAATGAAGCTGAAATTGGAAGACATGTTCAGTGTCATCAGTCTTATCGTTTCTTCATTTTTGTTGTTTTGATTTTTTTTTTTTGAATATGTGTCTGCACAGCTTGGCTTTTTGATTTTAAATGGTATGTGAACAAAAGTTGTTGGTTTATTTTGTAATGACAACAGTTGCTAGATTATTTTTTTAACTAACAATTACTAGGTACCACACTGTTGCTCCTAAATGTAAATGTCATCTGCCTCATTCGTCTGTCGTGATCATGTTCCAGGTCATTTGTGTAACACTAAAATCAAGTGTGGGTGGTTTGTTGTCGTTTTTGTTTCAGGTTGTTTTTTTTGTTTGTTTTTTTTGCCCGCCCCCCCCCCCCCCCCCAAGTTGTTAAGGTGCGACAGTGAGTGTGCACGGATTTCACGGTAGTTTCGTCAGGTGTTATGTGTTCATCAAGCCTGACGTTAGTCAGATAACAGCAGCAGATCTCAGAATGTGATTACCATAAGTGCTAGATCCTGTTCTCCCGGCATACATGTTAACACTGATGAAATGTCTTGAAATAAAACGATTATTTTATATCACGCTTATGTCGCATACCCGTGATTGAGCTGGGCGATGTGGTAATGTGCTGTCTGACATTTGTGTGTATGTGTGCGCATGTCTTGTTATTGTATCACTGTGTGCCACATGATGTAGCACTTTGAACTGACTCGATGACTCCTAATAGAGAAATAATTTGTGTTATGGTTATTATGGGCAGTAGAAAATAAACTTTACTATGTGTGGTTAAAACGCTGTGTGGAAGCAAACCTTGTTATGCTAAATGTCCAGCTTTGCCACATTTTAGTTGACTGACTTAAAAAGTAGAAATAATGTCTTTTTTATAAAGTATTGTGAGAAACAGTGTTCATTTGTAGAATATGTATTACATATAACGTCCATCCAAGGTATGACTTGTAGGGTGTAAAGTTCCGTATTTTGATGTTGACAGTTGACCTTGTTGATTTTGTTGAAATAAGTCTTTTAAGTTGTAAAACCTGACTGTGTAGAGCTAATTTCTCCTTACAGCGTCTTTTAACCATGTAAAAATTCATGTTATATATGTATACATGTATTTATAACAAAGCATAACGTGCACCAGTACACAAACGTGTATACATGCTCGCATACGCATGCACACCCACTTCCACAGACACACAAACGCACCCACAGGCACACACACACACACACACACACACACACACACACACACACACACACACACACACACACACACACACACACACACACACACAAAGTGTACACACAGACACAACACACACAACACACAACACACACACACACACACACACACACACACACCACACACACACACACACATCACACACACACACACACACACACACACACACACACACACACACACACACAATCATACCAAGAACAAGGCATTTAATGATTAACCTACCCACAGTCATTGTCATTGATTGAGTCATTTAATGTTGTTGGCTTGTGATTGCGGTTTAGCATTTAACAAACAGAGCAGACTTAAGCATGAGAGTTCTAGTAGCTTTCAATAAACTTCCCTCAGAAGTAGGTGCCCACCTCAGAAGACGCAAGTGTGAAAGGAAACCATGGAAAGAGAAGAACCAGAATGTGTTGATGAAGCTTATCTTGACCTGCCTGCTTGGTTCTGGTGATCTTTGAATGTTCCTAAATGTTGGTGTTTTGAAAAAAGAAGAAAAAAAAAGGACGGGGGGGGATAAGTCTTGTGTTTTTTTAAACCGTAATATAGTTTTCTATTTTTCTTAAGACTAAAGGCATGCTGTGAAATTGTAAAAATGTATGAAATAAAAAATGTTAAAAACATCTTTTGATAGGTTGGAAGTCAGTCTTTCATCATCTACTATCGATCTAGATAGATTGAAAGTCACAATCTCTCTATTGTCTACAGATCTGTGTAGGTTGAAAGTCATAGTCTCTCATCATCTACTATCGATCTAGATAGATTGAAAGTCACAATCTCTCTATTGTCTACAGATCTGTGTAGGTTGAAAGTCATAGTCTCTCATCATCTACTATCGATCTAGATAGATTGAAAGTCACAGTCTCTCTACTGTCCATCTATGTAGATTAAAGTCACAGTCTGTGATCATCTACTGTTGATCTAGATAAATTGAAAGTCACAGTCTCTCATCATCTACCAAAAATCTAGATAGATTGAAAGTCACCCTCTGTCATCATCTACTATTGATGTAGATAGATTGAAAGTCACAATCTGTGATTATCTACTATCAGTCTAGATAGATTGAAAGTCACAGTCTGTGATTATCTACTATTGATATAGATAGATTGAAAGTCACAATCTGTAATTATCTACTATCAGTCTAGATAGATTGAAAGTCACAGTCTGTGATTATCTACTATTGATGTAGACAGATTGAAAGTCACCCTCTGTCATCATCTACTATTGATGTAGATAGATTGAAAGTCACAGTCTGTGATTATCTACTATCAATCTAGATAGATTGAAAGTCACAGTCTGTGATTATCTATTATTGATGTAGACAGATTGAAAGTCACAGTCTGTGATTATCTACTATTGATGTAGACAGATTGAAAGTCACCCTCTGTCATCATCTACTATTGATGTAGATAGATTGAAAGTCACAGTCTGTGATTATCTACTATCAATCTAGATAGATTGAAAGTCACAGTCTGTGATTATCTACTATTGATCTAGAATCTAGATAGATGAAAGTCACAGTCTGTGATTAACTACTATTGATCTATACATATAGATTGAAAGTCACAGTCTGTGATTAACTACTATTGATCTATACATATAGATTGAAAGTCACAGTCTGTGATCATCTACTATTGATGTAGATATGATTGAAAGTCACAGTCTGTGATTATCTACTATCAATCTAGATAGATTGAAAGTCACAGTCTGTGATTACTATTATTGATGTAGACAGATTGAAAGTCACAGTCTGTGATTATCTACTATTGATCGTAGACAGATTGAAAGTCACCTCTGTCATCATCTACTATTGATGTAGATAGATTGAAAGTCACAGTCTGTGATTATCTTACTATCAATCTAGATAGATTGAAAGTCACAGTCTGTGATTATCTACTATTGATCTAGATCTAGATAGATTGAAAGTCACAGTCTGTGATTAACTACTATTGATCTATACATATAGATTGAAAGTCACAGTCTGTGATTAACTACTATTGATCTATACATATAGATTGAAAGTCACAGTCTGTGATTATCTACTATTGATCTATACATATAGATTGAAAGTCACAGTCTGTGATTATCTACTATTGATCTATACATATATAGATTGAAAGTCAGCAGTCTCTCATCATCTACTGTCAGTCAATGATCTATGTTCTCATGTCACTTTGGTGGCGTTTTTCTTAGTTGTTTTTGCCATTCCACTGGCATGTTCAGTGCCCTGTGGTCATTTGAACTTTTGAATCTAGTTTGGACACTAGCAGCATTTTTTTTTCCTGTAATTTAATTTATCCCATAGATGGTAATCAGATTGCGTGATAAATTCATTCGTGTGTGTATGTGCACACAAAACGTGTCATTAAACTCTTTAAGATTTTTTTATCTTGCATGGATTATACCAGGGTAAGGTTTATATTTTTTTACCCCAAATTTGGGTGATTTGTCTTAACCTCTGAGAAGTCATATATGTAGTTTGGATGAAAATGACACATTTTTCAAATTAAAAAAAAAATTGTTTCATGAAAAATATTAGTTAGTTAAGGAATTAATGGATTGATTGATTTATTGATGATTGTTATATTTGGATTCTAATCAGATTATGATTAAGCATAAAAGCTGTTGAATTATTTTAAGTACAGATCTGCATCCATGTAGTAAGTTATTTTTTTGTCAGTAGTCAAGGTCACAGATGCATAAAAGATGTGTACAGTGTGAAGGGAAAAAAAGATTTTGATGGTTGAGTTTCTTAAATTTACTGACCTGTCACAACTAGAATGTCTGGCTTACTGATCATGGAGAGATTAGTTACTGGTTCCATGATTCACTTTTTTTTTTTTTTTTTTTTTTTTGAAAGAGAATAAAAGGATGAATTGGATTTTTTTTATGTGTCATTACTTTGTGATATTTTATCAAGATCTTGTCTCTGATAATCAGAGGAAACTGGAAAGTATGAATATAATACATATTTTGTTAGAGATAAGTAATACTATTAGGTTATATGTTACATTGTTGGTCTCTACTTTGGGCATCCACACTTCTGTTATGTCTCCTTCTTTCTCCTTAGATTATGCGTTATATTGTTGGTTTCTACTTAAGGCGTCCAGCTTTTGTTTCTCTCCTTCTCTCGCTTCCTAAATTAGAAAGTAGGCAGGGAGCTTATAACATTAATTGATTATCCAACCCCTAGCGGACCTATTCTAATCACTGAATAGCAAAAATTTAGTTGGATATGAACATCAAATTTGGTGTGCTTTTATAGTACTGTTTGTGGTTTTGTTTTCAGTGTGCACACGAATGTTTTCTGCGTGAAAGAAGTTTTTGCATTTGCCCCATTTTGTTGCAGCTGTCGAATTGATTGTAAGGGATTATTGGATGCACTTTAGTCAATATTTAGTTCAGGTTTTATACTTTAATTTATATAAATACGTTTGATTACAAATTTACAGTGTTCTCCTGTATGTTTGTTTGTTTTAGGCTGTTTTTTTTTTTTTTTTTACTGTTTATTGTTAGTTTTTATTCAATGTATTATCGTCCAGCAGTATTTGCTGATGCTGTGAGAGACATGAGGGGTGGTATGACAACTGACAAACCGCCAAAATGACTTAAAATCAAAATGGTATCATACAGAAAGTATACTGTGTATAACACAAGGTCTTCACATTATCGTATCAGTTTGCCTACATGTCATGAGAGAGGGAGGGGGATAGAGAGGGAGAGTGTGTGCGCAGATAACATAATCTCTTTGTCTTTCGTGAGGTGATGAACATTGTAATTTTATGAATTCATTGATCATGCTGGCTGCAGTAAGTTGTTTGCTTTGCTTTTTGTCGTGTGTGTTAAGTATTCCAGCCATACTCGGAACAAAATTATTATGATAGAGAATGGTCACAGCATTGATATGGGTGCTCATATGAATCTTGAACACTGTAATGGTGATGGTCAGAAAACGTCTTTACTTGGAACACACACACATGCACACATACACACACACACACACACACAACACACACACACACGCGCGCGTGCGCGTGCGCACACACACGCATAAACACACACACACACAGAGGCACACACACACACACACACACACACACACACAGAGGTACACACACACACACACACACACAGGCACACATACACACACACACAGAGGCGCATACACACACACACACTCACACTCACGTCTGATAGCAGTCCTTGTCTTTTTTTTTTTTTTTTTTTTTTTGTTGACATTTTTTATCAAAAATGCCAGAGTGCCATTTCCCCTCCCCTCCTTTTTTGTTGTTGTTTTGTTGTCTTTCTTTGTTTTTCTCTGTTTTAGGGAAGTCTTTTATTTTACAGATTTTTGTGTGTGTTTTTTTTTGTCTTTGTTGGTGGTGTAATCAACTTGGGAGTGACCGCCATCCTCTCCTTAAAATTCCTCACGGCTTGCTTTGAGGAAACTCCGAGTAATCCCCTTTTCCCCTCCCAAATCCAATCCCTCTGAATAACCTGGTCGCAGTTTAATTGTGAACAGAATGGTAGTTAACTACTGGACATAGTGGTTAGCAAGCATTATGGCCAGTCAGCTGTTAAGAATGGTTCGCTGTTTGATAAAGGTGCAGTCTGTTACATGTGTGACTGTTGTTAATTTTCCCCGCCATATAGGCAGCCACACTCTGTCTTCAGGGGGGGAAGTCAGTCATTTATTTCAGTGAGTATGTTTGGACCTTAAGAGTTACTTTAATGTACATTTTAACCAGGTGTCAGATACTTAAAAACACAAGCAAAACTAACATTTAGGTAACTTGAGTATTACAGCGCAGTGTTTGTCAGTGTGTATGTATGGAGTGTTCGTGTAAACTATTATTATTATTTTTACTATTGTTATTATCATTATTATGATAACTGCTATTACTACTACTACTACTATTATTATATTTACCACAACTACGATTACTACTATTATTGTTAGTATTTCGTTTGATTGTTTTGGGGTTTTGTCTTTGCCATGGTCCAGTGATTATGATGACAGACAGGCAACAAGTCTCTGTGAATTTCGCCCCTCTCATTCTTAACTCCATTTGTCAAACAGGGTTACATACCATGGAAAGCTGGGTTGTCTTTCTTTCTTCCTTTTTTTTTTTTTGTTTGTTTTTTTTTGTAACAGGACTAATGGTATGAGTGGTATGTGGATGAGCGGTTTTCCCCTGTTGTTGTCTTCTGTTTTGATTGTGAATCAGTGTTCATTCTGCCTCTGTTTTGTGTGCTGCTTAACCTTTATATACGAGAATTTTTTTTATTTTTTTGTTTTGTTTTTATGGGTGTTATTTTATGAATTGACGATGTGGTCACTTTAAATGATGATGATGGAAAAATGGTGATTATCTACTTAACTTTCTCATATAGGACTGTAGCTGCCCTCCCACCCCCACCCTCCCCCCTCCAAAGCAAAGATTTTGTTTTATCGTTTGTTGTAAAGTTTGCTGAACGCTTCTTTGTCCCTTTCTTTTGTAATTTTTTTGTTTGTTTTTGTTGTTGTTGTTTTTTGGGGGGAGTACTTGTTCTTTTCATACATTGAGATAGTAGGTGTTTCATACTGTGAATGGAAACCCTACCCTTAATTTTGAGCAGCAAGAACCTCCCCCACCCAGTTCCTCTGTCCTACCCGCGCACTTTTCTCTCTTGTGTCATTTTTTTGTGTGTGTAATGTCTGTTGTTTCATGTGTCTGCCGGTCTGGTCTCCTGGATTGTTTCCGCATTTTCTCCAGTGGACTGCTTATTTGATCATCATGAGTACAGTGGACATGGATCCTTAAACCCTTCATTTCAACTTGCACTTTGATTGTGGTCAAACTGTTTACTCATACTCATCGTGGTAATTCGTTTCTGCAGCAGATCTCTATTGACTCATCAGTCTTAGACCATAGTGACACTGTTTTTGATACGGGCCGCGAGCCAGTAGTGGGGGTTACCAGTGCAGCTGAACCGGCTCGCTTCTCCAGCACACGGTGGTTCTACACTTCTTTCGTTCATTCCGTCATGTTGACCAACTTTTGCACAGAAGTCATTTTTGTTCTCAACTGGCGCCTTTTTCTTCCACGTTGTCACAGACTGTGTGGCAGTCTGCCATCGACACTCGTGCTTTCTGTGAAATGTTCATCGTAGGGTGTACTCGTGGATTTTGAAAGGTTTGTGCTTTTGCTTCCTGTACACAAACTGATGTGTATCGTTTGGCTAGAGGCGGGGGGGGTGGGTGGGGGAAGCATAGGCATGTATCTGTACAACTTTGCACAGTCACCACGATGTACTCAACGAGTGTTCTGCTCTCATGAATGAAATAAATGTGCTGTCCTGTGCTGTCGTTTCCCAGTTATGTCCTGTTGTCTTGCTGTTTGCCTGCAGTCGCTGTCCTGTCGCCGCATATACCACTCTTGATTAAGTGTCCTGTTTCTGCTGTTAGCCTGAGTTACTTGTCCTGTTCACGGACATTCTTGACAAAGTGTCCTGTAACCCCTTACCATTGACTGTCCCGATGAATACATGTCCTGTTACTAAGCTGTCCTGCATTCTTAGTGTCCTTATCCACACGGCGTCTTTCCACAATCAAGCCCTGATGCTTCCGGATTTGTTACCGGTAATTATTATAGTGCAGGCAACAGACGAACACACAGTTTCAGCATCATTCAGCCTCCGTCTGTCAGCCATGGTCCGTACCAATACGCACGACAGTTGACGCTCTTTGATGTGACTATACATATATATATATATATATACACGTATACATATTCATATATATATATGGGAGACTATTTGCCCGGTGACTGCCGCTCAGAGTGCGTGCATTTTTAAACCACCGTCCATACAAACATGTAGACTTTCATGGAATGTCTGAATGAATTTTAATGGATAGGTTTGTTTGTGTGTGATGATTTAGGGTTAACCCTTTGACTCCCGCACCCTATCTATCAACAGCAAAACCGTAACCCTTTGATTCCCTTATCCTACAGGAAGCTGGTGGATAGGGTGAAGGACTCGAAGGGTTAATGTATTTGCTTTGCTAGCATGGTTGACAATGCAGGATACCGGTGGACAGGCTGTGGGAGTCAAAGGGTTAAGCTGGGTTCTTTGGTGTAAGTTTAGGGCTGGGATTGTATTGGCTGTTCGTGCGTGTTTTGGTTAAAGATTTTTGTTGGGTCCTCGTAGTTATAGGGTTAACGTTATGATGGGTAGTACAGCTTGTTGGGTTAGGGTCGGAATTATGTTGGAGACTGGAGTCTGTTCAAGACAGGTCGGAATTATGTTGGAGATTGGAGTCTGTTCCAGACAGAGTCATGGCACACAGACAGTTCTGTAATAATGCGCTCCACCCATCCACCCAAATCTGTCATTATCTTGTACTATTAGGGCGGGGATGGGTGTTTGAGGGCTGTGTCAAGCATTTGTGTAAGTTTGTGTTAAAGTTTGTAGGCCTATATATTTTGTGTTTGTTAGGGTAAGGATGGATGTGTGTGGATTTTTGTGTCGGTATGTTTGTGGATTTTGTGGATTTTTGCGTCAGCTTGTTTGTAAGTCGTGTTGAAGATATCTGGACATCTGTGGAGCTGATGGTTCATTTCGTGTGCTGGTTAACCTTATATGTTGGACTTTTACAGAGTTCTTTTTTTTTTTTTTTTTTCTTGAATGTTGACAGTTTGTGGATGTGTGTCGTTAGTGTACTGAGTACTTTTGTTGGTGCTTGTGTTTGGAACTCATATAGGTATGAAATGTGGTCTGTCGTCTGCGGTTTTTTGTTGTATTGTTTCCTTGTTCTTTCGTCAATTGTGGATCACATTGCTGGTTTCTGTCAGTTAGTCTTTAATCGTCTTTGAGTGCTTTCATCGCATGAAGAACGGTCCATATAGATTCATCTACCTGCGGCTTTGATCTCTGGTTTTACTGATGTCTGTGGGGTATATAAAGTGCTAGACAAACAAAGCGATATGGATGTTGTGTGTGTATATGTGTGTGTGTGTTGTGTGGATATGCACTTTGTGTCAGTGTTCTGTAACGCACGTATCCCCACCGTTGCACACAGAGAGAGAGAGAGAGAGAGAGGAGGTAGGGGATGGGTGGGTAGGGATAGTTTCAAGACTTCAAAAGTCATTATATTTGTGGACTTGCCAATGTTCATACAAATGTATTTTTTCGTGAACGGCTGTTACAGATGATGTGTATTTTTCATTATAAAGTTATTTTAAATTCAGGAGGCGTGAGCTTTTTTATTTCTCCCCTTTTCCCCCCATTATTACGACATATACTTTGTGTGCATTAGTATAGTATTGTTTGTACATTATATGTGAATTATGTACGATTATGTGTACATAACAAAGAGTGTAATAAACTGTGTAGGACTTTGTCTACATGTTCACGTAGATGTGGATAACCTGAAACAGGTTCCGTCACTGAGGTTCGCATAAACTAATGTTGATGAAATCAAGATCATGTTTACCTTTGAATGAGAGCGCCTTTCCCTCCCTCCCGTCACTCCCTCCCTTCCCCCCTCTCTTGCTCTCTCTGTCTCTGTCTGTCTGTCTGTCTGTCTGTCTCTCTCTCTCTCTCTCTCTCTCTCTCTCTCTCTCTCTCTCTCTCTCTCTCTCTGTCCCCGTGGGGATGCCGGGGGCTCTTTCCATGTAAATAGTATCCCTACCTACTGTGCAAGAAATTTCCTCTTTTCTGTCACTCCCTTTCTTTCTGCCATGTTCCTTTGCTTTCTGTCAGCCCTGATATGATTCTAAGCAGTCGGCTGGGTTTTAAACAAAAATAATAACAATCTCTCTCTCAAGTTCACCTTTCAGTCGTTTTTTTTCTGCTCTCTCTCCTCTCTCTCTCTCTCTCGCTCGCTCGCTCTTTCTCTCTCTCTCTTTCTCTCTCTCTCTCTCTCTCTCTCTCTCTCTTCTCTCTCTCTTTCTTTCTCTCTCTCTCGCCTTCTCTCTCTCTCTCTCTCTCTCTCTCTTCTCTCTCTCTTCTCTCTCTCCACTCTCCTGTCCGTCTGGTTTTCTCTCATCCCTCTTCTCATTCCTTCTCTCTCTCTCTCTCTCTCCTTCTCTCTCTTCCCATCCTGTCCGTCTGGTTTTATCAGGTAGGCAACTGAGACCTCTTGTATTGTCCTGTTGAACGAGTCTCCCGTGTTGTGAGTGCATGTACGGTTTTTGTTGTGATGTTGTGTTTGTTCTTATCCAGACGATAGGATGTCAGTGACGTGTGTGGAGTGTGTGTGTGTTTGTGGTGTGTGTGTGTGTGTGTGTGTGTGTGTGTGTGTGAGTGTGTGTGGTTGGTGTGTGTGTGTGTTGTGTGTGAGTGTGTGTGTGTGTGTGTGTGTGTGTGTGTGTGTGTGAGTGTGTGTGTGGTGTGGTGTGTTGTGTGAGTGTGTGTGTGTTGTGTTGTGTGTGTGTGTGTGTGTGTGTGTGTGAGTGTGTGTGTGTTGTGTGTGTGTGTGTGTGTGTGTGGATAAATCATGGTTTTAGTTATGTAGAATATACGAGTGAGAATTGAATACTTTTGATTTTATTGGGGCGGGAGTGGAGGGAAGGGGAGTTTAGAAGAAAGAGAAAATGTGGGAGAGAGAGAGAGAGAGAAACCTCTCAGCTGATGACGTGTGAAAATGCCAGGATGTGTTTTGTTCGTGTTCCGGTTCTTGTTGCCATAGTGACTGGTACCTCTGACCTTGAACCTTGACCCGTCCCGCCAAGTTATCTCTCGTTGTTGATTGGATATGCTCAGTCACATGGTAGGGTGTATCATCATCGCCCAGTGTGTGTGTGTGCGTGTGCGTGTGTGTGTGTGGAGGGGGTGGGGAGAGAGAGTGAGAGAGAGAAATTAAATTGTGACGGACAAACAATCAAGTGAATAAGTTCATGTCATGCGATAGACGGGTTCCTTATGAAAAGAAAAGAAAATAAACTGATGAATATGATAATAAGTATAATGATGATAATGATAATAATAATGATAATAATTAAAAAGTATCAAGGTGCTTGTGAATTTTGTGTCTAGTGCTTGTTCATTGTTAGCGCAGGAAGTTCATGAAAGACTAATTATTATTGTTTGCATACATGTGTTACATAATGATTCGTGTACAGTGGACACTCTGAATGATGTCGCGTAAAGAATATCATAAACTGTATATAATGAATAGCATTCTAGCTGCACAGCAAGTCATTTTTTTTAAGCTGTGTCTTGTATCGTGTACTTAGCGGTTGTCAAAGAAAGGACTGCCCTTGATTTCTTTTGGTTGTTTTTCTTTGTTTTGTTTTTTTGTACGTCCTTCACCTTGTTATAGTCCCTCCCCGACCTTGACCTTGTGACCTTGGTTCATGTTGTGTGCAGTATCTAGTCACCATGACTACACGAAGAGAATAAAGTTCAGGGCCAAAGGTCTCTGCCATAGTTCGAAGTTGACTGTCCAGACAGTGTTTTCTGTTGTTTTGGAAGATGGTGGTGACTGGCTTGTGTGTAAGTGTATGTGTGTGTGTCTGTGTGAAAGAGTGTGTGTTTTTGTTTTCCTCTGTCTCTGTCTCTCTCTCTCTCTCTCTCTCTCTCTCTCTCTCTCTCTCTCTCTGTCTCTCTCTCTCTCTGTCTCTGTCTCTCTCTCTCTCTCTTTCTCTCTCTCTTTCTCTCTCTCTCTGTCTCTCTCTGTCTGTCTGTCTTCTCTCTATCTCTGTCTGTCTCTCTCTCTCTCTTTCTCTCTCTGTGTCTTATTTACTCATTTGTTTATGTTGCATCATCATCCGGGTTATAGCAATAATAATGGTAATAATAATACAATGATGATGATGACAATAATTGTATTATCATCAATATTATTATCATCTTTCTCATCATTATTATTATCATAATTATCACCACCACCACCACCATCATCATCACTATTATATCATCATTACTGTTGTTTGTATTTTACTGATCTTAGTCACGTATTACAGATCCACGAATAGGCTGATCACGCGTATTTGATAAACCAAACAAAGACAGGCGCGAAATGGCAGCCAGCTGGCCCTTGTTCAACCCATACAAAGGAAGAACAAAGAATACTCCTTTAACTCCTTCACTCTATCGGCCAACCCTTTGTCCAACCCATACAAAGGACACAACAACAAAGAATAATCCTCGACTCCTTCACTGTCCACCAGCCCTTTGTCCAACCCATACAAGGGAAGAACAAAGAATAATCCTTTGAGACGCCTTCACTCCATCCGCCAGCCCTTTATCAAACCCATGCAAAGGAAGAACAAAGAATAATCCTTTGACGCCTTCACTCTATCTGCCAGCCCTTTGTCAAACCCAAACAAAGGAAGAACAAAGAATAATCCTTTGACGCCTTTACTCTATCCGCCAGCCCTTTGTCCAACCCATACAAAGGAAGAACAAAGAATAATGTTTTGACTCCTTCACTCTGTCTGCCAGCCCTTTGTCAAATCCATTTAAAGGAAGAACAAAGAATAATCCGTTGACTCATTCACTCTATCCGCCAGTCCTTTGTCAAACCCATACAAAGGAAGAACAAAGAATAATCCTTTAACTCCTTCACTCTATCGGCCAACCCTTTGTCAAACCCAAACAAAGGAAGAACAAAGAATAATCCTTTGACGCCTTTACTCTATCCGCCAGCCCTTTGTCCATCCCATACAAAGGAAGAACAAAGAATAATGTTTTGACTCCTTCACTCTGTCTGCCAGCCCTTTGTCAAATCCATTTAAAGGAAGAACAAAGAATAATCCGTTGACTCCTTCACTCTATCCGCCAGTCCTTTACAAACCCATACAAAGGAAGAACAAAGAATAATCCTTTAACTCCTTCATTCTATCGGCCAACCCTTTGTCAAACCCATACAAAGGAAGAACAAAGAATAATCCTTTGACTCCTTCACTCTATCCGCCAACCCTTTGTCAAACCCATACAAAGGATGAACAGAGAATAATCCTATGACTCCTTCACTCTATCCGCCAACCCTTTGTCAAACCCATACAAAGGAAGAACAGAGAATAATCCTATGACTCCTTCACTCTATCCGCCAGTCCTTTGTCAAACCCATACAAAGGAAGAACAAAGAATATTCCTTTGACCCTTCACTCCATCCGCCAGCCGTTTGTCAAACCCATACAATGGAAGAACAAAGAATAATCCTTTTGACTCCTTCACTCCATCCACCAGCCATTTGTCAAACCCATACAATGGAAGAACAAAGAATAATCCTTTGACTCCTTCACTCTATCTGCCAGCCCTTTGTCCAACCCATACAAAATAAGAACAAAGAACAATACTTTGACTCCTTCACTCTATCC
>JAPXFY010000029.1:23974788-23977288 GCA_030674185.1 Monoplex corrugatus
AGGTGAGAGGGGGAACCAGACAAAAGAGCATTACAGTAATCAAGACGAGATAGAACAAGTGCACAGACAAGAGTCTTTGTCGTGTCTTCTGAGAGGAGATGGCGGATAGAAGCAATTCGGCGGAGTTCAAGAAAACAAGTCCGACAAACGTTGCTAACATGCAGATGGAAGGACAGGGTTTGGTCAAGAGTTACACCAAGGTTACGGGCAGAATAGGAGAGAGTGATAGACGAGTCAACAAGTGTGATGGAGGTTGGAAGAGAGGGGTGATTTTGGAGTTTGGGTGGGGTGATCAAGATCAATTCGGATTTCTCTTCATTCAATTTCAGTTTGTTTTCAGTCATCCAATCCTTCAGGTCGGCTACACAAGATTGGGTGTTTTGGATCATGAGGGGAAGGTCAGGGAGAGGCCCAGAGACATACAGCTGATTGTCATCCGAGAAAGAATGATGCTGAAGTAGGTGTTCTTGGACAATAGAGGAGACAGGATAGGTGTAGAGAATGAAAAGTAGGGGGCCCAGAACAGATCCCTGTGGCACTCCATAGGTCAGACAGGAAGCATTAGAAGAAAGACCATTGACAGAAACTACTTGCAGACGATCGGTGATGTAAGAATGAAACCAATTCAAGACAGTATCATGGAGCCCAAAAGAGTGATGCAGACGGGAGAGAAGGATAGAGTGGTCAATAGTGTCAAAGGCAGCAGATAGGTCCAAGAGAGTCAAAAGTGATACATTGTTAGAGTCAAGAGTAGTCAGTAAGTCGTTGCAGATTTTGAGAAGAGCAGTCTCGGTGCTATGTGCAGAACGGTAAGCAGACTGAAGGGGATAGACAAGGTTATTGGAATGAAGGTGGTTTAACAGCTGGTTGAGAACAACTTTCTCTAAGACCTTGGAAAGAAATGGAAGATTTGACACAGGTCTATAGTTTTTCAAATTCTCAGGGTCAAGAGTCGTCTTTTTTAGAAGAGGTCTAACAATTGCTGACTTGAAAGAAGAAGGAAAGGAGCCAGTTGAGAGGGAATGGTTGATGATGTTGGTGATGTGAGGAAGAAGAGTATCAAGACAATGGGTGAGGAAAGAAACTGGCAATGGGTCAAGTTCACAGGTTTTAATGCCGGATTTCATGATTATTTTCTTAACAAAGTCCTCAGAAACGGGTTGGAAGGAAGTAAGGGGGATTCCAGAGAAAGGGGGTTCAGGAAATGTTGCATGAGTGTTCGTCGTGGAATCAAGAGAAAGCCTGAGGTTAGCAATCTTGTTGACAAAATAGTCGGAGAAAGCCTGTGGAAGATCAGATGGTGGCAGGTTAGATGGAAGAGGAGAAGAGCCAGTTTTGCCAAGAAGAGTATTAGTGATATTATACAATTGTTTGGACGTGGAGCAAGCAAGAATTTTGGCATTGTAATAGGCTGATTTAGCGGCGTCTACAAGGCTATTAACAATTTTGTTGGCAGTTTGAAAGATTTGCCTATGCACAGTTAGACTGGACTTGAGCCATTGTCTCTCAGCTTGACGTCTGTCACGCTTGGCATCTTGCAGTTGTGAAGCTATGGAGGAGAACCAAGGTGTAGGCGGTCGTTTGGAGACTTGGCGTGTTGTTGATGGAGCATGTTGATCCAGTAGCCCAAGAAGGAGGTTGTTCAGTTCATCAGCAGTACTAGGAGGCGAGGCAGTAAGGAGAGAGTGAAGATCAGCATCGAACACAGACAAGTCAACAGCAGATAGGTGTCTGGCTTGCACAGCAGTTTTCTGAGGAGGAGGACGGGAAAGTAGGAGATCAGAGATGAGGCAGACATGGTCAGAAGGGAGGGTGTGATCAGTGGTGATGGACTTCACGATGGCCTGATCAGCCCTGTGGATAATACCGTCTAGGGTATGCCCCCGTGTGTGTGTAGGCACGTTGACTGTCTGAACCAGACCATATGAGTCCAGTAGATCAATAACTTTAGAAGTAAGAGTGTTGGCAGGATGGTCAAAATGAATGTTGAAGTCCCCGGCGATGATGTAGGAACCACTGAGTGAATTGCAGTAAGACAGAAGGTCAGGCAGTTCGTCAGTGAAGGTAGAGTCAGTCAGACGGTTCTTGGAGTTGGGTGGAGGGCGGTAGAGGCAAAGCAGGTGGAACGTCTGATGAGGGAAAGTAAGGGTGAGTTGGGCCAGTTCAAAGGAGGAGTGACTGAAAGGGAAGGCAGATTTGGTTGAGGCATAAGGTGAAAGTTGATCAGCGACGACAAAGGCAATGCCGCCACCACGGCTGGACTGACGAGGGAAGGAAAGGGTGTAGTGACCAGGGGGAGCAATGTCACGGCACTTGGCTTCATCACCAACTGAACGAAACCAGGTTTCAACAACAGCGAAAACGTCAATGTTGCTGTCGTGGATAAAATAGCCAAGTGCCGAACGTTTATCTGTTCTGGTGCCCAGGGCCTGAGCATTGAAAATACCCAGACGGAATGAAGCAGAACGGCGAGAAATTTGTCTTGCAGAGCGAGTGTCAA
>JAPXFY010000029.1:23982288-23992288 GCA_030674185.1 Monoplex corrugatus
CCTGTGTGACGAATGACACTAAGCCCAAGTTGTCATTTTCTCTGTCACACACACGAGCGCGCACGCACACACACACACACACACACATACGCACACACACACACGCACACACACGCGCACGCACACACACACCCGCACACACTCATACACACGCACGCACGCACACACACAAATTCTCTCTGTCTGTCTGTCTGTCTGTCTCTCTCTCTCTCTATCTGTCTGTCTGTCTGTCTCTCTCTCTCTCTCTCTCTCTCTCTCTCTCTCTCTCTCTCTCTCTCCCCTCTCTCTCTTTCTTTAACCAAGAAGAAACCCTCTGGTTTATGGTCATAACAATGATGCATAAAAATTGTATATTGCATTTCCTGACAATGAAGGAGGGGATTAACTGTTACATAATCACTACAGATGCTTTTGACTGTTTTTGCTGAATTCAGTTTAAGGTGAAATGAGAGATGATCTGTAAGGTAATTTCCATTCACGTAAAACCCTTGTAGTTTTCTAATAAACGTAGTGTTCATTTCTCGTTGAGAAAGTGGTGAATGGTTATTTCTAGTGCCTACCTTATTCATTGCTGCACCATTAGCTATTCTGTCAACCCACTGTACTGTTAGCTATTCTATCAACCCACTACACTGTTAGCTATTCTGTCAACCCACTGTATCGTTAGCTATTCTGTCAACCACTGTTAGCTATTCTGTCAACCCACTGTACTGTTAGCTATTCTGTCAACCACTGTTAGCTATTCTGTCAACCCACTGTACTGTTAGCTATTCTGTCAACCACTGTACTGTTAGCTATTCTGTCAACCCATTGTACTGTTAGCTATTCTGTCAACCCACTGTACTGTTAGCTATTCTGTCAACCCACTGTACTGTTAGCTATTCTGTCAACCCACTGTACTGTTAGCTATTCTGTCAACCACTGTTAGCTATTCTGTCAACCCACTGTACTGTTAGTATTCTGTCAACCACTGTACTGTTAACTATTCTGTCAACCCACTGTACTGTTAGCTACTCTGTCAACCACTGTTAGCTATTCTGTCAACCCACTGTACTTTTAGCTATTCTGTCAACCACTGTACTGTTAGCTATTCTGTCAACCCATTGTAATGTTAGCTATTCTGTCAACCCACTGTACTGTTAGCTATTCTGTCAACCCACTGTACTGTTAGCTATTCTGTCAACCACTGTACTGTTAGCTATTCTGTCAACCCACTGTACTGTTAGCTATTCTGTCAACCCACTGTACTGTTAGCTATTCTGTCAAACCACTGTACTGTTAGCTATTCTGTCAACCCACTGTACTGTCAGCTATTTTGTCAACCCACTGTACTGTTAGCTATTCTGTCAACCCACTGTACTGTTAGCTATTCTGTCAACCATCGTTAGCTATTCTGTCAACCATCGTTAGCTATTCTGTCAACCATCGTTAGCTATTCTGTCAACCATCGTTAGCTATTCTGTCAACCCACTGTACTGTTAGCTAGTCTGTCAACCCACTGTACTGTTAGCTATTCTGTCAACCCACTGCACTGTTAGCTATTCTGTCAACCACTGCACTGTCAGCTATTCTGTCAACCATCGTTAGCTATTCTGTCAACCCACTGTATCGTTAGCTATTCTGTCAACCCACTGTATCGTTAGCTAGTCTGTCAACCCACTGTATCGTTAGCTAGTCTGTCAACCCACTGTATCGTTAGCTAGTCTGTCAACCCACTGTATCGTTAGCTAGTCTGTCAACCCACTGTATCGTTAGCTAGTCTGTCAACCCACTGTATCGTTAGCTAGTGTGTCAACCCACTGTATTGTTAGCTAGTCTGTCAACCATCGTTAGCTAGTCTGTCAACCCACTGTACTGTTAGCTAGTCTGTCAACCATCGTTAGCTAGTCTGTCAACCATCGTTAGCTAGTCTGTCAACCACTGTTAGCTAGTCTGTCAACCACCGTTAGCTAGTCTGTCAACCATCATTAGCTAGTCTGTCAACCACTGTTAGCTAGTCTGTCAACCACCGTTAGCTATTCTGTCAACCATCGTTAGCTAGTCTGTCAACCATCATTAGCTAGTCTGTCAACCATCGTTAGCTAGTCTGTCAACCATCATTAGCTAGTCTGTCAACCATCGTTAGCTATCTGTCAACCATCATTAGCTAGTCTGTCAACCATCGTTAGCTAGTCTGTCAACCACTGTTAGCTAGTCTGTCAACCACTGTTAGCTAGTCTGTCAACCATCGTTAGCTAGTCTGTCAACCATCATTAGCTAGTCTGTCAACCACTGTTAGCTAGTCTGTCAACCATCGTTAGCTATTCTGTCAACCATCATTAGCTAGTCTGTCAACCACCTTTAGCTAGTCTGTCAACCATCGTTAGCTAGTCTGTCAACCACTGTTAGGTAGTCTGTCAACCATCGTTAGCTATTCTGTCAACCACTGTTAGCTAGTCTGTTAACCATCGTTAGCTAGTCTGTCAACCACTGTTAGCTAGTCTGTCAACCATCGTTAGCTAGTCTGTCAACCATCGTTAGCTAGTCTGTCAACCATCGTTAGCTATTCTGTCAACTATCGTTAGCTAGTCTGTCAACCACCTTTAGCTAGTCTGTCAACCATCGTTAGCTAGTCTGTCAACCACTGTTAGCTAGTCTGTCAACCATCGTTAGCTATTCTGTCAACCACTGTTAGCTATCTATCAACCATCGTTAGCTAGTCTGTCAACCACTGTTAGCTAGTCTGTCAACCATCGTTAGCTAGTCTGTCAACCACTGTTAGCTAGTCTGTCAACCACTGTTAGCTATTCTGTCAACCATCGTTAGCTAGTCTGTCAACCATCGTTAGCTAGTCTGTCAACCATCGTTAGCTAGTCTGTCAACCACTGTTAGCTAGTCTGTCAACCCACTGTACTCTTAGCTATTCTGTCAACCATCGTTAGCTATTCTGTCAATCACTGTTAGCTATTCTGTCAACCACCTTTAGCTATTCTGTCAACCATCGTTAGCTATTCTGTCAACCACTGTACTGTTAGCTATTCTGTCAACCATCGTTAGCTATTCTGTCAACCACTGTACTGTTAGCTATTCTGTCAACCATCGTTAGCTATTCTGTCAACCATCGTTAGCTATTCTGTCAACCATCGTTAGCTATTCTGTCAACCATCGTTAGCTATTCTGTCAACCATCGTTAGCTATTCTGTCAACCATCGTTAGCTATTCTGTCAACCACTGTACTGTTAGCTATTTTGTCAATCATCGTTAGCTATTCTGTCAACCCACTGTACTGTTAGCTATTCTGTCAACCATCGTTAGCTATTCTGTCAACCATCGTTAGCTATTCTGTCAACCACCGTTAGCTATTCTGTCAACCCACTGCACTGTTAGCTATTCTGTCGACCATCGTTAGCTATTCTGTCAACCACTGTTAGCTATTCTGTCAACCCACTGTGTTGTTAGCTATTCTGTCAACCACTGTTAGCTATTCTGTCAACCACCGTTAGCTATTCTGTCAACCACCGTTAGCTATTCTGTCAACCACTGTTAGCTATTCTGTCAACCACCGTTAGCTATTCTGTCAACCACTGTTAGCTATTCTGTCAACCACCGTTAGCTATTCTGTCAACCACCGTTAGCTATTCTGTCAACCACCGTTAGCTCTTCTGTCAACCCACTATGTTGTTAGCTATTCTGTCAACCACCGTTAGCTATTCTGTCAACCACCGTTAGCTATTTTGTCAACCATTGTTAGCAATTCTGTCAACCACCGTTAGCTATTCTGTCAACCATTGTTAGCTATTCTGTCAACCACTGTTAGCTATTCTGTCAACCACCGTTAGCTATTCTGTCAACCACCGTTAGCTCTTCTGTCAACCCACTGTACTGTTAGCTATTCTGTCAACCACCGTTAACTATTCTGTCAACTACTGTTAGCTATTCTGTCAACCCACTGTACTGTTAGCTATTCTGTCAACCACCGTTAGCTATTCTGTCAACCACTGTTAGCTATTCTGTCAACCACCATTAGCTATTCTGTCAACCACTGTTAGCTATTCTGTCAACCACCGTTTGCTATTCTGTCAACCACCGTTAGCTATTCTGTCAACCCACTGTACTGTTAGCTTTCTGTCAACCACCGTTAGCTATTCTGTCAACCACCGTTAGCTATTCTGTCAACCCACTGTACTGTTAGCTATTCTGTCAACCACCGTTAGCTATTCTGTCAACCCGATCCTTATGTACGATGTCACAGTGGAATAGGATCTAACATAAATGTACTTGTGAATTCCCTGGTATTAAAGAACGAATTGGATGCTTTATCTGAAATATCAGGTCGAGTTGTTCTGTTTTCGTAGCTTTTCAGGACCTGTAATGCAGAATTCAAATCAACACATACTAAAACACATACACATACACACAAACGCATGCATGCACGCACGCACGCACGCACACACAGCCACCTACACACACACACACACACACACACACACACGGCCACCTACACATACACACACAAACAGCCACCTACACACACACATACACACACACACACACACACACACACACACACATACAATCACACTAACACCACCACTACCACCACCACCACCACCACCACCCCCACCCCCACCCCACACAAACAGTTATTGGAAGATCTACTATGTAATTCAGTACCGTTAGGATCACAACTACACTTCATACTGAAACGAAAATTGAAGCAGTTTCTGCTTTAAATTTTCGATTTATAAAGCCAGCTCGTGCATCACCATTATCTAACAGAGAGCCACCAGTACATAATTTTTATGCTGACAGGCCGTAAACCAAAATACTAAATTAAAAACAAAGGAGATGTTATGGAACTCTGTGGAATTCCCAGGTTTACATAACGCTGTGTTCATTATGTATTTACCAACTTTAGGAATCAGAGGAGTGTTCTGAGCTTACGGTTTTTGTGCTTTGTATCTGCTTCTGAATGGGTAGCGCAAACTATGTTAGATTTGAGAAGTTCCTTAACATGGGAAATAATTCCTACGTGACTCTCAAGAGTTATGTCCTTTGGTTGATATATTTAGGAATCATACTTCGGTAAACTTAAACTGTTTTGAGTCGTTCTAAAAGCACACATGTGAATAGACGTTAAAAGAAATAACGAACGAACTGGATTGACATAATCATTGCTATTGCCATTAAGACCAATATGTGTTAAGTATCAATAAAAGTTTTACGTTCAAGACTAAACGTGATTTTTCTCAGAACGAAAACAGTTACTAATATTGGTTGTTGTTTATTCTTCTTTAAACACACTGATTGTTGATATCAGTTGTTAATGGGACTAATAATAGACAGTTCCTGACCTATCTTTTTGAAACCCAGGCAGGTTAATGAGCATGATTTTTTCTTCTTACAAAAATGGGTTAGTCCGATTTAAAGTAATTTGTAAAATTAAATAAGTTTGTGTGTGTGTGTTTGTTTGTTTGTTCTGTGTGTGCGTGCGTGCGTGCGTGCGTGCGTGTGTGTGTGTGTGTGTGTGTGTGTGTGTGTGTGTGTGTGTGTGTGCGTGCGTGTGTGAGTGTGTGTTTGTGTGTAAGTGTGTGTGTATGCGTGTATGTTTGTGTATATATACGTTTGTGTGCGTATATGTATGTAGACATACACACATGGATACATACCTACATACATACATACATGCATAATACATAATACATACATACATACATACATACATCTGTGTGTATATGTCTCTGTGTGTGTGAGTGTGTGTGTGTATACGTGTGTGCTTGTGCGTTACCAAAATGTGTTAGCTTCATTTTCAAAGCTGTTTCTGGTGGATCTTTACCAATTGTAGACAACAGAGAACAAGTACACTGTGAGAAGTCGCAAAAGCATAAGTTTAGAAGGTTAAGTTTCAACATCAAGATCACAGACAAAAAAGTGTCTAGGAAAGGCGATTTTTATGGAAGGTGTTTAAACAATACTTGTATTCAGGTGTGTTTTTTAAATCCCCTATGCGATAAATTGGTCGGAGTGGTCAACGCCGGGGGCACGTGACATGTGCGCGAATGCATTGATATGTACATATAGAAATAATTTTCTTTTCTTTTTCTTTTTTCTTATTGAAGTTTTGCATGTTTTGAAGCGATTGTAGCCCTGATATGGCTCTACGCAGTCGGCTGGGCTTTAAACAACAATAACAGGACTTACTGACTGACTGACAATATAATGAACGAACGAAGTATATGACCGTGAGTGTCGACTCAACTATTCAAATGACAATGACAATAATAATGATAATTTGGTTACCTGTGGTAGAAGTTAATTCTAGGTTTCTCATCATGAGAAACCTAGAAGAAAACCCTGGATTAAAGGTTGGAGGGAAAATGATAAACAACATTCGATACGCAGATGACACCGTGCTAGTTGCAGAAAATGAAAGGGACCTACAAAACCTTGTGAATATACTAGAAATAGAAAGCAAAGGTAAGGGGTTGGAACTAAACAGCAGGAAGACTGAAGTCATGGTGATCAGTAAAAAAACATGAAATCTCCTCATGCAAAATAACAGCAAATTGCACAACCTTGACACAGGTCAATAAGTTCAAATACCTGGAAATGGTCATTTCATCAGACGGCAGATGCACATCGGAAGTAGCCGGCAGAATCGGCCAAGCCAAAACAGCATTCAACAAGATGACAAGTATTCTTACCAACAAATGCCTATCAATTAACATCAGGAAGAGAGTTCTTGAATGTTATATAGAACCAATACTGTTGTACGGATGTGAGGCGTGGACAGTCAACAAGCAAAGCCAGAACAAGATTGAGGCAGCCAAGATGTGGTTTCTAAGAAGAATGTTGAGAGTTCCATGGACAGCAAAGAAAACAAACGAGACAGTCTTGATGGAGGCAGACACAAGTAGATTACTCATCTGGAAGATTAGGAAAAAAGACAACATTTATAGGCCGTTTTATGAGGAAGGGGGATTTGGAGCACCTGGTCACAACGGGAAAGCTGGAGGGAAAGAGAGCACCAGGTAGACCCAGGGAGAAAATGCTAGACAGACTTGCGGAGTGGCTGAAGACGAGAAGGGTGGAGGAGATGCTTGAGGCAACAAGAGATAGAGACAGATGGAAGTCCATAATCGCCAACGCCATGCGGCAAGGCACCTGATGATGATGATGATGATGATGAGAAGTTAATTAGCTGAGAGCTGTTTTTCAAACTTGCCGTTGCTAATCTACATATATGTACACAGATCTAAAAAAAAATTCCAAGAAATCAATAATGTAAGGCCTAATAAAGAAGGAAATGAAAAAGTAATAAATTCTAAAATTTTCATTTTTATTTATTTATTTATTTATGTTTATTCGTTTATTTGTTTGTTTGTTTGTTTGTCATTTGTCATTTGTGAAAGACAGGAGAGATAATCCATTCAAGTTCTCCCTTACCCATCCTACAATCCCGACTGAGCCATATGTTACTTCTAATTATCTCCCTTCCTGAAGCAAAACTTGGTGAGCTAGAAGTTTTGAAGGATCCAGGACATGGGACAAGCAGTGAAAAGACAGCCTGCTGTATACCATATCTCAACCAAACTATGAAAAAAACATTCGACTCTTGGCTGAGGAGGCTGACACTATGCTTGGACAGAGGAGGAGACTATTTTGAAGGACTCTAAAAATTTCACGTACGTCAGTTGGACATCCCGTTTTTGTTTTGAGAAGTAAGTGACAAAACTGTTGGGTAAGATCTAGTATATATATATATTTAAAAAAAACAACACTTCCAGCTGTCATAGCGTATAATTTCGCAACCAGGTTATTAGCCCTATAATAAATTTATAATTCACAACCAGGTTATTAGACCTATAGTAGATCTATAATTCACAACCAGGTCATTAGACCTACAGTAGATTTATAATTCATAACCAGGTTATTAGACCTATAGTAGGTTTATAATTCACAACCAGGTTATTAGACCTATAGTATATTTTTAATTCGCAACCAGGTTATTAGCCTATTGTAGATTTATAATTCACAACCAAGTTATTAGACCTATCGTAGATTTATAATTCATAAGCAAGTTATTAGACCTCTCGTAGAGAGAGAAATAGACTGACAATATTGAGAAATGGAGAGAGAAGCCACTTGCAGAGACCCAGGCTTTGGCACACAACCCGCAGAAGTGGAGGAGTCTGGTGAACAGTTCTGCAGTGCGGTGCCTCAATGACTCTTCATGGAATTAAGAAGAAGAAGAAGAAGTAGTAGTAATAGACATGAAATCACATGCTAAGACATGGTTTCCATTTTTTCAAAGGAAGACATGAAATCACACATATATAACACATGGTTTCCTTTTTTTCCATTTTTTTCAAAGGAAGACATGAAATCACATATGTATAAGACATGGTTTCCATTTTTTCAAAGGAAGACATGAAATCACATATATAAGACATGGTTTCTTTTTTCTCTCCATTTTTTCAAAGGAAGACATGAAATCACATAATTATATAACACATGGTTTCCTTTTTTTTTCATTTTTTCAAAGGAAGACATAAAATCACATATATAAGACATGGTTTTCATTTTTTCAAAGGAAGACATAAAATCACATATATAAGACATGGTTTTCATTTTTTCAAAGGAAGACATAAAATCACATATATAAGACATGGTTTTCATTTTTTCAAAGGAAGACATAAAATCACATATATAAGACATGGTTTTCATTTTTTCAAAGGAAGACATAAAATCATATATATAAGACATGGTTTTCATTTTTTCAAAGGAAGACATAAAATCACATATATAAGACATGGTTTTCATTTTTTCAAAGGAAGACATAAAATCACATATATAAGACATGGTTTTCATTTTTTCAAAGGAAGACATAAAATCACATATATAAGACATGGTTTTCATTTTTTCAAAGGAAGACATGAAATCACATATATAAGACATGGTTTTCATTTTTTCAAAGGAAGACATAAAATCACATAATTATATAACACATGGTTTCCATTTTTTCAAAGGAAGACATAAAATCACATAATTATATAACACATGGTTTCCATTTTTTCAAAGGAAGACATGAAATCACATAATTATATAACACATGGTTTCCATTTTTTCAAAGGAAGACATGAAATCACATATATATATAAGACATGGTTTCCATTTTTTCAAAGGAAGACATGAAATCACATATATATAAGACATGGTTTCCATTTTTTCAAAGGAAGACATGAAATCACATATATATAAGACATGGTTTCCATTTTTTCAAAGGAAGACATGAAATCACATATATATAAGACATGGTTTCCATTTTTTCAAAGGAAGACATGAAATCACATATATATAAAGACATGGTTTCCATTTTTTCAAAGGAAGACATGAAATCACATATATATAAGACATGGTTTCCATTTTTTCAAAGGAAGACATGAAATCACATATATATAAGACATGGTTTCCATTTTTTCAAAGGAAGACATGAAATCACATATATATAAGACATGGTTTCCATTTTTTCAAAGGAAGACATGAAATCACATACACAACACACGGTTTCTTTTTTTTCTCCATTTTTTCAAAGGAAGATATGAAGTCACATACATAAAACATCAATGCATAATAGGTGTTGTTTTCATGTAGGTTTTGCAGTTTCTGGCTGACCATCAACTCTTGTTGCCTTCACGACACCCAGGAACAGGTAAAGAAAGAAAGAATGAAAGAAAGAAAGAAAGAATGAAAGAAAGAGACAGACGCCTTCATCTACACCAAATACTACGTTCATTATTCTCAGTCCATTCTTCTTCTTCTTTCTTTCTCCGTAGAAAGTGAATATTCTACCATCTATCTATCTATCTATCTATCTATCTATCTATCTATCTATCTATCTATCTATCTATCTATCTATCTATCTATCTATTTATCTATCTATCTATCTATCTATCTATCGATCCATTGATCCATCCATCCATCCATCCATCCATCTATCTATCTATCTACCTACCTACCT
>JAPXFY010000029.1:24014788-24017288 GCA_030674185.1 Monoplex corrugatus
TGTTTTGAAGAGGGGAAGGTAAAACTAACAAATAATGTTACCATAATTAACGATTTAAACAAACAAACAAATAAACAAAATTAATAAATATCTGGAAGAAACGAAGAAAAAAATAAAACTAATAATTGACTAACCATAACAGTGAACAAGTGAAATAACATTTTAAAGGTAATTCGCTATAGGACTTTTTGACAGGCTAACAAAAAATTCATACAGTAATGATGATGAGGCAAATATAACAGAAACTGTACTCATATATAGTGTTGGAATATGTCGTTTTACCTTAACGCAAGAAAGAATATGACTATGTGTTATCTTCTTTCCACACAGACATACTATGTTCTTGGTGTATTTTGTTTTGAATGCATCAAGTTTCCATCTATACATAAGGGATTGTATAATTCTGCTGGCATGAAGCTGCTTAAGTATTTTGCTAACTTCAAAGTTCATGTGACATTTATCATACTTTTTCTGTTTTAATTGGAACTGCTTCCAGACGTAGTTGTCTAATAAAGTGTAATTCTCGTGCAACGAGAGAGAAAGCTGGATATTGTTTGAATCTGGTGAGTTATTAGCTCCCCGTTTGGCAGCCCTGTCAACTTTATCATTCTAACGAAAAGAACTATGAGAAGGTATCCAGCAGAAAGTAATAGCAGTGCCTCTTAAAGATAAATTATGAATCAAGTGACTAGTTTCCAGAATCATTTCTGATCTTGTTTGTAATTTTGATAATTCAAGAGCCTGAAGTACTGATTTTGAATCAACGCAAACAAGTGTTTGAAAAATTGTCCTAGGAAGACTTATCATAAAGTTTAAAGCCATTAATATTGCAAAGAGTTCAGCTGTAAAGACAGATTTATAATTGTGTGTGTGTGTGTTTTGTGTGTGTGTGTGTGTGTGTGTGTGTGTGTGTGTGTGTGTGTTTTCGTGTGTGTGTTCGTGTGTGTGTGTGTGTGTGTGTGTGTGTGTGTGTGTGTGTGTGTGTGTGTGTGTGTGTGTGTGTGTGTGAATGTGTGTGTAAATGTGTGTGTGTGTGTGCGCGCGCGCGCGCGTGCTCGCGCGTGCGTGTGAGCGTTCATAATTGCGTATGTGTGTGTGTGTGTGTGTGTGTGTGTGTGTGTGTATGTGTGTGTGTTTATGTATGTGTTCATGTGCGTGTGATTGTGTGTGTGCGTGTGTGTGTGCGCCCATGTGTGCACGCTCGTGAGTCTAGAGCTATGCAGTGACAGACAAAAACAAAAAAATAATAACACAAAAAACACACACACTAAAACAGCAACAGCAAACTAAGAAAAGTCACCCCAGTTCATTACGCGTAAAGTGCCACAAGTTAGCTCCCCTCAGTCAGGAATTTTCGAAATGTTTTTGTTGGTTTCAAGGAACAGAGAAGTTGTAAGGGTGTCATGATCAGTTTGTTTCAAGGTGACATACAGTTTACAGTCTTCTTCTTTCGTCTGTTATCTACATGGTCAGGTGGTATTTCGTGATGAGTGTTGCCACAGTATGCCAGCGCCATTCTTGTCTGATGTAAATGACCGTGTACATGTAGACATCATCATCAGGTGCCCTGCCGCATGGCGTTGGCGACCATGGACTTCCAACCATCTCTATCTCTCGTTGCCCCAAGCATCTCCCCCACCCTCCTCATCCCCAGCCACTCTGCAAGTCCGTCCAGCATTCTCTCCCTGGGTCTACCTGGTGCTCTCTTTCCCTCCAGCTTTCCTGTTGTGACCAGGTGCTCCAAATCCCCCTTCCTCATAAAATGGCCTATAAATGTTGCTTGTCTTTTCCTAATCTTCCTTATGAGTGATCTACTTGTGTCTGCCTCCATCAAGACTGTCTCGTTTGTTTTCTTTGCTGTCCATGGAACTCTCAACATTCTTCTGAGAAATCACATCTCGGCTGCCTCAGTCTTGCTCTGGCTTTGCTTGCTGAATGTCCACGCCTCGCATCCGTACAATAGTATTGGTTCTATATAACATTCAAGGACTCTCTTTCTGATGTTAATTGATAGGCATTTGTTGGTAAGAATGCTTGTCATCTTCTTGAATGCAGTAGACAATTGCGTAAAATTGCATGATACCATGGTTTGTTACAATGCGACTGCAGGCCTGGTATCACTAGCTTCAGCCTTACAACTGACTTGACTATACGGTTATATGTACATTAGTATATAATTATATTATATACAGTGTTGCCAAGAGCACCACCTCAAGAGCGTCCATCAATAGTATATGCGCAACATCCTGGGCATTTTCTGGAAGGACCTTGATTTAAAATTAACGTTCTGGACTGGTCAGCATGTCAAGATGTATGTATGACCTCTTCATGTAACAATGACTGCGCTGTCTTGACCATGTCCACTGCATGTTGTATGACCACATCCCCAAAGATGCCCTATTAGTAGAGCTCTGCGCGGGATCCCCGGGCCCACAAGGCGCCAACTGCTGCGATATATGATGAACGATTGCAAACATGACTCATATCACTCCTGGAAAGA
>JAPXFY010000029.1:24024788-24037288 GCA_030674185.1 Monoplex corrugatus
CTGTTGTTGTCGCTATTGTTGTTGTTGATGGTGGTGGTGGTAGTGAAGATGATGATGTCGATGTTGCAGTTGATGATGGTGATGGGTTTTTGTTGTTGTTGTTGTTTGAAATGTTATTGATGTTGTTGCTGGTGGCGGTGGAGTTAATGTGTTTTTGTTGTTGCTAGTGTTGTTGTTTGTTAGCTGGTGGTGGTGGTGGTGGTGATGGTGATGGTGGTGATGGTGATGGTAATGGCTTTATTGTTGTTGGTGGTGGTATGGGATATGTTGTTGCTGCTGGTATTATTGTTGTTGTTGCTGTTGTAGCGGTTGGTGGTGGTGGTGGTGGTGGTGGTGGTGGTAATAGTGACGGTGATGGCGTTGTTTTTGTTCTTGCTGGAGGTGATGTTGTTGTTGTTATTGTTGATGTTGATGGCGGTGATGCTGTTGTTGTAATTGTTACTGCTGGTGATGGTGATTGCGTTGTTGCTGTTGTTGATGGTGGTGATGTAGTTGTTGTTGTTGTTGTCGTTATTGCTACAGTTGCTGATGGTGGTGGTGGTGGTAGCGGTGGTGGTGATGTTGTTGTTGTTGTTGCTGGTGGTGGTGGTGATGGTGTTGTTGTTGTTGTTGTTGCAGTTGCTGACGGTGGTGGTGGTAGCGGTGGTAGTGATGTTGTTGTTATTGTTGTTGCCGATGTTGTTGTTGATGGCGGTGATGCTACTGTTGTAATTGCTACTGCTGCTGCTGATGGTGATGGTGATGTTGTTGTTGCTGTTGTTGTTGCTGATGGTGTTGTTGTGTCGTTGTTGCTGCAGTTGCTGATGGTGTTGGTGGTGGTAATTGCGGTGGTGATGATGGTGTTGTTGCTGCTGCTGATGGTGATGTTGGCGTTGCTGGTGTTGTTATTGTTGTCGATGTTGCTGTTGGTGATTATGGTGTTGTTGTTGTTGCTGCTACTGTTGCTGGTGATGGTATTGTTGTTATTGTTGCTGCTGTTGTTGCTGCTGGTGATGGTGATGTTCTCGTTGCTGGTGGTGTAGGTGTTGATGATGTTGCTGCTGGTGATTGTGGTGGTGTTATTGTTGTTGTTGCTGCTGCTGTTGCTGATGATGGTGGTTATGGTGTTGTTGTTGATGTTGGTAATGGTGTTGATCTTGGTGATGTTGTTATTGGTGATAATTGGTGATGGTTCTGTTTTTGCTGCTGCTGCTACTGAAGGTGGGTTTTTTTGTAGTTGGTGGTGGTGGTGCTAGCGGTGATTATGTTGATGGTGGTGGTGTTACTGCTGCTGATATTGATGTTGTTGTTTATGGTGGTGGTAATGCTGGTGATGTTGTTGCTGGTGATGTTATTGTTGCTACTGTTGTTGTTCTGGTGATATTGTTGTTGCTGGTGTTGTTGTTGTTGCTGGTGCTGATGGTGTTGTGGCTGATGCTGATGGTGTTGTTTATGGTGGTGGCACTGATGGTGATGTTGTTGTTGCTGGTGATGTTGTTGCTACTGCTGTTGTTGTTGTTGCTGGTGATATTGTTGTTACTGCTGTTGTTGTTGTTGCTGGTGATATTGTTGTTGCTGGTGCTGATGGTGTTGTGACTGATGCTGATGGTGTTGTTGTTGTTGTTGTTGTTGCTGCTGCTGTTGTTGTTGTGGCTGGTGATATTGTTGTTGTGGCTGGTGATATTGTTGTTGTGGCTGGTGATATTGTTGTTGTGGCTGGTGATAATGTTTTTGTGGCTGGTGATATTGTTGTTGTTGGTGCTGATGGTGTTGTTGTTGATGGTGGTGCTGGTGATGTTGTTGTTGTTGGTGGTGCTGATGTTGTTCTTGTGGCTGGTGATGTTGTTGTTGTTGGTGGTGCTGATGGTGTTGTTGTTGTTGGTGGTGGTGCTGATGGTGTTGTTGTTGTTGGTGGTGGTGCTGATGGTGTTGTTGTTGTTGGTGGTGGTGCTGATGGTGTTGTTGTTGTGACTGGTGATGTTGTTGGTGGTGGTGGTGCTGATGGTGTTGTTGTTGTTGTGGCTGGTGATATTGTTGTTGTTGCTGGTGCTGACAGTGTCGCTGGTGATGTTGTTGCTAGTGATGTTGTTGCTGGTGATGTTGTTGTTGGTGATGTTGTTGTTGCTGGTGTTGTTGCTGTTGCTGGTGGTGATGTTGTTGCTGTTGCTGCTGCTAGTGGTAATGGTATTGTTTTGTAATTTTGATGAGATATGTACACATGCTTATGTCAGTACTCGTAAACTGTCTGAGGTCTGACCTCTCCTCTGTCTGTCTGTCTGTCTGTCTGTCTGTCCTGTCTTCTGTCTGTCTCTGTCTCTTCTGTCTCTGTCTCTGTCTTCTTCTCTGTGTCTCCTGTATTTCTCTCTTGTCTCTGTCTCTCTCTGTATCTGTCTCTCTGTCATCTGTCTCTCTGTCTCATCTCTGTTCTCTGTTCTGTCTCTCTCTTTGTCTCTGTCCTCTCTTTGTCTCTGTCTCTCTCTGTATCTGTCTCTCTGTCTCTATCTCTGTCTCTCTCTTCTCTGTCTCTGTCTCTCTCTTCTCTATCTCTGTCTCTTTTCCATTCTGTTTTTCGCTCCCTGCCCTCTTTGCGGTCATGGCCTTTAAATGAATAATTTATCTGAATATGAATCCGTACCACATTATCTACCAGACCATCCGCTCCTCTCTCTCTCTCTCTCTCTCTCTTTCTCTCTCTCTCTCTCTCTCTCTCTCTCGCTCGCTCGCTCTCTCTCTCTCTCTCTGACTGGGTTTGCACGGCATAATGTACACCCCCCCAACACAAAAAAACCAAAAAAAAAAAAACAAACAACAAAAAAAACAGAAAATGAATGTGAAATTATAACAGAAATGTTATCCCTACTCTTCTTCCCACTCCCATTCCACTGTGGCTTTTTATTGCTTATTTTGCCGAGGGCAGTAAAATATCAAACTGTCAGTCTGCCTGTCTGTCTGTCTGTCTGTCTGTCTGTTGTCTGTCTACTGTTGTCTGTCTACCTGCCTGCTTCTCTGTCTGTCTTTCTCTCCCTCTCTCTCTGTCTGTCTGTCTGTCTTCTGTCTGTTTTGTCTGTCTGTCTCTCTCTCTCTCTCTTGTTCTGTCTGTCTGTCTGTCTCTCTGTCCCTCTCTCTCCATCCCTCCCTCTCTCTCTCTCTCTCTGTCTCCTCTCTCTTTGTCTATGTCTGTCTGCTCTCTCTCTCTCTGTCCCTTTCTCTCTCTCTCCCTCTCTGTCTGTCTGTCTGTCTCTCTCTCTCTCTCTCTCTCTCTCTCTCCTCTCTCTCTCTCTCTCCTCTCTCCTCTCAGACGGTCCCAGTAGCTCACTTGTTTGAGCGTCGGATAAACATGCTAATGGTTGTGGTTCGAATCCCGGGCGCGCTACATTAAAACTGGCCTTTTCACTGTCCCATCTTAAAAATCATTGTTTTCTGTTGGCGTCAGTGTAGTATTAGATAAGTCCCTTCTCTCCACTTTCCTGGATGGTTATCCCCGTCGGTCATATCACCTGAGGTGGGTGTCGACGTAAAAAACAACCAAAACAATCAATCAATCTACTCTCTCCTCTCTCTCTCTCTCTCCTCTCTCTCTCTCTCTCTCTCTCTCTCTCTCTCTCTCTCTCGCCCCCTCTCTCCTTCAGATACGTCCAAAATATTTAACAAAACTATCTCACACAACCCCACCCCCACTCTACACAAATCCAAGATATAATAACCTTCATATCTTTCAAGACCAAGGGTAGACATATTCAGAGCATGTATTTCCTTTTCGGGTATGTATATATCTGGAATACACTGCCCATTCACTTCAGAAACAAGTGTGACTGCCCGCGTTCAAGCAAACAGGAACCAGGAAAAAAAGAATAAGAATGCGTATTTAATACAACAAAACAAGACAGGCGCAAATTTTCGGCCAACTGGCCTTTGTCAAGCGTAAGACCACAAAAGAACAAACACCAGATACAAAAATTAGGAGAAAAAGGCTGAAACTTTCCTGCTGCTCTGTCCAGTGTGAGTAAACGAATACAACTCCTGTTGTATTAAATACGCGTTCTTATTCTTTTTTCGTGTTTTTTCTTTTTTTTGTTTGTTTGTTTTTTTGCTTGTTTTTTTCTGGTTCCCATTCACATCAGGTCATGCATATCACTGAACAGATTCAAACGAAAGTTTCACAAACATGTCTGTTTAAAATATCCTGAAGGTGTAAAAGTCGTGTATTTAAGCCTCAAGGTGGGCCACAGGGTGTGTGTGTGTGTGTGTGTGTGTGTGTGTGTGTGTGTGTGTGTGTGTGTGTGTGTGTGTGTGTGTGTGTGTGTGTGTGTGTGTTGTGTTGTGTGTTGTGTGTTTGTGCGCATGTGTGCTTGTATGTGTTGTGTGTGTGTGTGTGTGTGTGTGTGTGTGTGTGTGTGTGTGTTGTGTGTGTGTGTGTGTTGTGTGTGTGTATGTGTGTTGTGTGTTTGTGTTGTGTTTGTGTGTGTGTGTGTGTGTGTGTGTGCGTGTGTGATGTGTATGTGTGTTGTGTGTGTGTGTGTGTGTTTGTGTGTGTATGTGTTGTGTGTGTGTGTGTTTGTGTGTTGTGTGTTTGTGCGCATGTGTGTTTGTGTGTGTGTGTTGTGTGTGTGTGTGTGTGTGTGTGTGTGTGTGTGTATGTGTGTTGTGTATCATGTGTATTGTGTGTGTGTGTGCGTGTTGTGTGTGTAGTGTTGTGTTGTGTGTGTGTGTGTGTGTGTGTGTGTGTGTGTGTGTGTGTGTTGTGTGTGTGTTGTGTGTTGTGTACTCATGTGTATTGTGTGTGTGTGTGTGTGTGTGTGTGTGTGTGTGTGTGTGTGTGTATGCGTGTTGTGTTGTGTGTTTGTGCGCATGTGTGTGCTTGTATGTGTTATGTGTTGTGTGTGTGTGTGTGTGTGTGTGTGTGTGTGTGTGTGTGTGTTGTGTATGTGTGTGTGGTGTTTGTGTGTGTATGTGTGTTGTGTGTTGTGTGTTTGTGTTTGTGTGTGTGTTGTGTGTGTGTGTGTGTGTGTGTGTGTTGTGTATGTGTGTGTGTGTGTGTGTGTGTGTGTGTTTGTGTGTGTATGTGTTGTGTGTGTGTGTGTTGTGTGTGTAGTGTGTTTGTGCGCATGTGTGTTTGTGTGTGTGTGTGTGTGTGTGTGTGTGTGTGTGTGTGTGTGTGTGTGTTGTGTTGTGTATCATGTGTATTGTGTGTGTGTGGTGTTTGTGTGTGTAGTGTTGTGTGTGTGTGTGTGTGTGTGTGTGTGTGTGTGTGTGTGTGTGTGTGTGTGTACTCATGTGTATTGTGTGTGTGTGCGTGTTTGTGTGTGTATGTGTTGTGTGTGTGTGTTGTGTGTGTATGTGTTGTGTGTGTGTGTGTGTGTGTGTGTGTTGTGTGTGGTTGTGTGTGTGTGTGTTTTGTGTGTGTGTGTGTGTATGTGGTTGTGTGTGTGTGTTTTGTGGTGTGTGTGTGTGTGTGTGTGTGTGTGTGTGTGTGTGTGTGTTGTGTGTGTGTGTGTGTGTGTGTGTGTTTGTGGTGTGTGTGTGTATGTGGTGTGTGTGTGTGTTTTGTGTGTGTGTGTGTGTGTGTGTGTGTGTGTGTGTGTGTGTGTGTGTGTGTGTGTGTGTGTGTGTGTGTGTGTGTTGTGTGCTGTGTGTTTGGTGTGTGTGTTTGTGTACGTATGTTTTCTTTTATCTGTGTGTGGTATTGTGTAGTGTTTTTGTGTTTGTGTGGTATATTCATATTTATCCATCTCTATCTATCTATCTATCTATCTACTATCTATCTATCTATCTATCTATCTATTATCTATCTATCTATCTATCTACCTACATCATATCTATTACTATCTAATCTATTAATTTCTTATCTCTCTGTTTATCTGTAGATATGTATATATATGTGTGTGTGTGTGTGTGTGTGTGTGTGTGTGTTGTGTGTGTGTATATGTTATTATCTCTGTGTGAGTGTGTGTCTGTGTGTATGTATACATATATATATACACAGGGGTGCAAAAGTAGGTATACAGTTATGAAAAAAGAAAACACGCACAATACTCATTGCATTTATTATACAAACAAATGAATATTGCATATACATGTAATAACAAGCAAAGCCTTAATCCCTCAGATACTCAAACTGCTTGCCATCGGTATTCACACACTCCTCTAATCGAGAGCGGATTAGGCATTATAATAATGATGTGATACTTGATGTATACCTACTTTTGCACCCCCCTGCATATATATATATATATGTATATATATATATATATATATATATATATATATATATATATATATATATACATATACATATATATATATATATATATATGTGTGTGTGTGTGTGTGTGTGTGTGTGTGTGTGTGTGTGTGTGTGTGTGTATGTGTATGTATGTGTGTGTATGTATGTGTGCATGTGTGTGTGCATGCATGTGAATATGTATGTGTGTATGTATGCATGTGTGTGAGTGTGTGCGTGTATGTGTGTGTTTGTGTGTGTGTATGTGTTTGTGTGTATGCATGTGCGTGTACGTGTACGTGTGCATATGTGTATGTGTATAGTGGTGTATGTGTGTGTGTGTGTGTTGTGTGTGTGTGTGTGTGTGTGTGTGTGTGTGTGTGTGTGTGTGTGTGTGTGTGTGTGTGTGTGTGTGTGTGTGTGTGTGTGTGTGTGTGTGTGTGTGTGTGTTTAACTCTGGCAAGCTGGTCCTTTCGGTAGAACCATGGACTCCATATCAAATGTATCGAGTTCAATCCCAGACTGCGACATAAACACTTTCACCTGTTCATTGCTCATCTTAACCCTTTGACTCCAGCACACCCTATCCACCAACAGCAAACACTTAACCTTTGATTCCTTCACCCTATCCACTAGCTTCCTGCAAGAAGCTGGTGGATGGGTGAGGGAATCAAAGGGTTAAGTTTTTGCTTAGCTAGTATGATTGATAACGCAGGATGCCAGTAGACGTCGGTGCGGAAGTCAAAGGGTTAATGAAGCTTCAGTTATTCTGTTGATGTCGTCTTCGTGTTTCGTTAGTTCCCTTCTCCGCCCGTTCGCTTCCCACCCCTACTTTCTCTCCAACTTTCAAGACCCTGGCAACTTGTGACGTTTTGCGCAGGCTTAAAACTCTATTGTGACTGGAGCTGCCACTGACAAGTCACTGTATTGCCTGAGTATGTTCTGGGAAAATGCCAGAATGAGATTGCTTGTAAACAAACCCCTGTTACAAGCCTAAATAAAGTCTGATGGATACCAAACTTGGTGGACTTTATGGAAAATGGATGCTAAATTCAATTTTCTACATTGGGAGTACTTCGAGTTCGAACTCCTCGCTGAACACTGCTGCCCTTAGTAACACTGTGTGTTTTCCCTTTTCTTTTTTCCTGTTAAGTATTGTGTATGTTTTGAAACGGTTATGGCCCTGATATGTCACTGGTACTGCTTGGGTACGCTTTCCACGACACTTTCTTCTTCCTCCTCAGCATTTTCACTATTTTCTTCTTCAAAATCTGATCCATTTTCAGCGTTACCTTCATTCTCATCAAGGTCAAGCAACCGTAGAATCTCCTCGTGACTCAAACTTCCACTTGTTGACATTTTTCTGGCCAAAAGCACTTCAAATCTTGATTGAAAACGCACACAATACGTCTGCTGGAAATAATGTTTTAAGGGAAGTAACTGTCCAATCAAACAACTAAAGTACCAAGAAAGAGAAGTGAGTTTTGTACCTTATACTGTCTGCCCTATGATCGAAGGGTCCGGGCAGTGGGTGCTGCTCTGCTAGACCTATGATCGAAGGGTCCCGTCACGGATGTGTTAAGGAATGCGTCTGCCAGTGAACTGCTGACAGATTTGGTGGAGCGCTTATGGAATAATTCGTGTATGACGAATTCCTCTGGGACATACTCCAGCTCTTCACCATCCCTTTACTCTGTTTTTCTGTCTGTCTGTCTGTCTGTCTGTCTGTCTGTCTGTCTGTCTGTCTGTGTGTGTGTCTTTGTCTCCCTGTCTTTGTCTGTCTTTCTGTTTTTGTCTGTCTGTCTGTCTCTGTCTGTCTGTCCGTCTGTCTGTCTCCGTCTGTCTATCTGACTGTCTGTCTGTCTGTCCGTCTATCCGTCTGTCTGTTTCTCTGTCTTTCCGTCTGTCTGTATGTCTGTCTGTCTCTGTATGTCCCTCTCTCCTTGTCTCTGTCTCTGTCTCTCTCTGCCCCTCTTTCAATATCTATGTCTCTTTGTCTCTATCTTTCTGTGTCTCTCTCTCTCTGTCTCTCTGTCTCTCTGTCTCTCTCTCTCTGTTTCTCTGTTTCTCTCTCTGTTCTCTCTTCTCTCTGTCTCTCTGTCTCTCTCTCTGTCTCTCTGTCTCTCTGTCTCTCTCTCTGTCTCTCTGTTTCTCTCTCTCTCTCTCTCTGTTTCTCTCTCTCTCTGTTGTTCTCTTTCTCATCACTCCTCCCTCTCTCTCTGTCTCTCTGTTTCATTCTGTCACTCTGTCTCTGTTTTTCTTCAGTCTCTCTCTCTGTCTCTCCCTTTCTCTGTCTGTCTGTTGTCTGTCTCTCCATCTCCTTCTGATTTCTCTCTGTCTATCTGTCTGTCTGTCTGTCTGTTCTCTCTGTGTCTGTCTGTCTAACTGTCTGTCTGTCTCTGTCTCTGTCTCTCTCTCTCTCTCTCTCTGTCTCTTTTGTTTTTCTCTCTCTCCCCTGTCTCGTATTTTGTTCTCTGTTTTGTTGACATTTCAATTACTAATAGTGATGGTACCTGCATGTTTAATATTGCTCTCTCTCTCTCTCTCTCTCTCTCTCTCTCTCTCTCTCTCTGTGTGTGTCTTCTCTCTCTCTCTCTCTCTCTCTCTCTCTCTCTCTCTCCCTCTCTCTCCCTCTCTCTCAAACAAAGAAAATCTTCAATGACGAGGCGATTGACCCCGTGCCCATCCCCACAGCCCAGAATCATTACCTACAGCCACATACATACAGGACCTTTTTTTTATTATAGCTTTTTTAAAAGTGGATTATATAGCCTTACATCACGTATTACAGAGTGTTCTTAGGGCAAATAAACAGTGAAAGTGAGGGGACAGAGGGAAGAGGAGAGAGAGAGGGGGGGATAGAGAGAGAGAGACGGAACAGACAGACAGACAGAGAGGGAGAGAGAGAGAGAGGGACAGACAGACAGAAAAACAGAGAGGCAGAAAGAGAGAGAGAGAGGCACAGAGAGAGAGAGAGACGGACAGACAGAAAACAGAGAGAGGAGAGAGGCAGAGAGAGAAAGAGAGAGTGAGAGAGAGAGAGAGAAACAGACAGACAGACAGACAAACAGACAGAAAACAGAAAAACAGAGAAAGAGAGACAGGCATACAGTCAGACAGACAGGCATACAGACAGACAAACAGAGACAGACAGACAGAAAGAAAGGCAGAAAGAGAGGGGGGATAGAGAGAGAGAGAGACGGACAGAGAGAGAGAGAGAAGACAGACAGACAGACAGATACAGAGACAGACAGAGACAGACAGACAGACAGAGACAGAAAGAAAGACAGGACAGAGATAAAGATATAGAGAAAAGAAGGATCATAAGATGTGTGTATGTTTCTATAGAAATTCGTTGCACACGGACAAATGCATATGCGCTCCACTAAATCTGCCAGAAGTTATTTGGCTGAGAGAGACGGGGGTGGGGGGGGGGGGGTCAGTGAAGAAGAAAAAGAAGAAGGAGGAGGAGGAGGAGAAGAAAAAGAGAAAGAACAACAACAACAACAACAACAACCAGACAGAGACAGAGACAGAGAGAGTCAAGAACAAAGAACAAGAACAAGAACAAAAGAACAAAAAGAACAAGAAGAGAAGAAGAAGGAGAAGAAGAAGAAGAAGAAAAACAAGAAGAACAAAAAGAACAAGAACAAAAACAGAATGATGATGATGATAATGATGATGAAATATGATAATCATGATGATGATGAGGAAGAACAAGAACAAGAACACGATCAAGAACAAGAAGAACAAGAAGAATGAGGCGGAGCAGATGAAGAACAAGAACAACTACAAAAACCAGAACAAGAACAGGAAGAAGAGGAATGAAAGAGGAAGAATAAGAAAGACAACTTCAAAACAACAATAACAATGACAATAACGTCAAGAAAACGAAAAGAAAAAGAAGAAGAAGATAAAAAAAGAAGTTGAAAAAGATAGATAGACTGAAGATTGATTGATTGATTGATTTATTGATTGATAGAAAAAAATTTATTGGTTTAAACATTAGGCACAGGCATTTTTTTTTTTATCTAAACACAAAACAGACATTTTTAAATGAATGATTTAAAAGAAACAACAAACAAACAATCAAAGAAAGAAACAAACAAACAATCGATCGAACAAAAAACAACAACGATCAAACAAACAAACAAACAAACAAACAAACAAATAAAATAGGATACCAGAAAGAATCGAAACCTTAATTTCATTATTTACAATGAGAAAAAGAAGAAACAAAAAGAAAAAGATATAAAAAAAAAATGATGAATAAAATTATGAATACTGAACAGGAATCAAGCATACACGTAGACAAAAACCTCGCGCGCACGCGCACTAACATCATGCACACGCACGTATATGCACACACACACACACGTACACATACATACATATACGCACGTGCATACAATAACGAGTGGGTCAGCCGTATGTATCTAACAGAAGCAGTTTAATTTCAGAATTTTATTTAACACCGAAATAGAGACAGAGGGAATGAGAGAGCAAAAGACGGACAAGGCAGCTTCCGGAAGTGTGGGGGGGGGGGGGTGTGAAAAAAACAAAGAAAGAAAGAGGGAGAGAGAGAGAGGATGAAGAGAGAGAGATAGAGAGACAGAGAGGGACAGATAGATAGATAGACAGATAGACAGATAGACAGACAGACAGACAAATAGATAGATAGATAGATAATTAGATAGATAGATAGATAGATAGATGATGGATGGATAGGATAGATGGATAGATAGATAGATGGATAGATAGATGATAGATAGATAGATAGATAGATAGAGAGAGAGAGAGGGGGGAGAGACAGACAGAAGAGAGGGAGAGAGAGAAAGAGGGAGAGAGAGAGAGGGAGAGAAAGAGGGGAGAGAGAAGAGAGAGAAAGAGAGAGAGAGAAAAAGAGAGAGAGACAGAGACAGAGACAGAGAGAGCAATCTTAAAACATGCTGGAACCATTACTATTACCAACTGAAATGTCAACAAAATAGCTCATACATGAAGAGAGGGGGGGACAAGAGAGAGAGGAGGAGGGGGAGGAGAGAGAGAGAGAGAGAAGAGAGAGAGAGAGAGCAATATTAAAACATGCAGGTACCATCACTACTACTAATTGAAATGTCAACAAGACAGAAAACAAAATACGAGGAGAGAGAGAGAGAAGACAGACAGACAGACAGACAGACAGACAGAGACAGAGAGACAGAAAGAGAGAGAGAGAGAGAAAGAGAGAGAGAGAGAAGAGAGAGAGAGAGAGAGACAGAGAGAGAGAGAGAGCCGATTAGCTTTCGTTCAGAAAATAATACATTTCGAATAGATGACAAATTATACGCTGACTAACACGCTTCCCTAGGGTTTTAGAGAAAGAAAGAAATAATGAATAAATGAAGGATGGAAGGAAGGAAGGAAGAAAGGAAGGAAGGAAAGAAGAAGAAAGGAAGGAAGGAAGGAAGAAAGAGAAGCGGGAGCAAGGCAAAGAAGAGGGGTACCTACAGAGCACGTGCACTAATTACACTATCTAATGAGGCGGCGATTGAAGCCAGACCCGTGATGACGTCACTCAGAGAGAAGGAGATAATCAGTTGTCAGGAATGAATTAACAGACAACATGTTTATTACAACACTTCTCTTCACTTATCCCAGACTTTCCCTGTTCTGTTACGTATCTCATAAAACCTGCTTTTTTTTTGTTGCTTTTTTTAAATTTTTTATCCCAAACTGTCCCATTACGTATGTTGTAAATGTTGCTTATTGTCCCAAATTGTTCCATTATGAATGTTATTGGGCTGAGCTGCCTGTTCTCCCCCAAACTGTACTGTTATATGTGAGAAAGGCCGCCTGTTGTCCCAAATGTCTCAATATGTATGTCATCAGGCGGTTTCTTGTCTCAAATGTACCATTAAGTTTGTTGCAGACTTTCCTGTAGTAATATCTATGTTGCTTTGTTGTCCCGAAATGCTGTACCATTATGTTATAGACTTTGCCCTGTTGTCCCAAAATGCTGTACCACAATGTTACAGGCTTGCATGTTGTCCTAAAACACTGTACCGTTGTATTATACACCTGCTGGTTGTCCCAAAATGCTGTACCATTATGTGATAGACAGGCATGATGTCCAAAATGTGTACCATTATGTGATAGACAGGCATGATGTCCCAAAATGCTGTACCATTATGTGATAGACAGCATGTTGTCCAAAATGCTGTACCATTATGTGATAGACAGCATGATGTCCCAAAATGCTGTACCATTATGTGATAGACAGGCATGTTGTCCCAAAATGCTGTACATTATGTGTATAGAC
>JAPXFY010000029.1:24042288-24049788 GCA_030674185.1 Monoplex corrugatus
ATACCAGACTGTGCTGGTTCATACCCCATCCAATACCAAATGTCATCCATGCTGCGAGATGTGTGTGCTGGTTCATACCCCATCCAATACCAAACGTCATCCATGGCTCGAGATGTGTTTGCTGTTGATACCCCATCCAATACCAAACGTCATCCATGACTGAGATGCGTGTGCTGGTTGATACCCCATCCAATACCAGACTGTGCTGGTTCATACCCCATCCAATACCAAACGTCATCCATGCTGCGAGATGTGTGTGCTGTTCATACCCCCATCCAAATCACCAAACGTCATCCATGACTGTGAGATGTGTGTGCTGTTTCATACCCCATCCAATACCAGACTGTGCTGGTTGATACCCCATCCAATACCAAACGTCATCCATGACAGTGAGATGTGTGTGCTGGTTCATACCCCATCCAATACCAAACGTCATCCATAACTGCAAGATGTGTGTGCTGGTTCGTACCCCATCCGATAGTGAACGTCATCCATGGCTGAGATGTGTGTGCTGGTTCATACCCCATCCGATAGTGAACGTCATCCATGGCTGTGTGATGTGTGTGCTGGTTCATACCCCATCCGATAGTGAACGTCATCCATGGCTGTGAGATGTGTGTGCTGGTTCGTACCCCATCCGATAGTGAACGTCATCCATGGCTGTGTGATGTGTGTGCTGGTTCATACCCCATCCGATAGTGAACGTCATCCATGGCTGTGTGATGTGTGTGCTGGTTCATACCCCATCCGATAGTGAACGTCATCCATGGCTGTGTGATGTGTGTGCTGGTTCATACCCTATCCGATAGTGAACGTCATCCATGACTGTGAGACTCGTGTGGTGTTGTATCCAGGCAGGTCCGAGGAACAGCAGTACTCTCTCATTTGGGAACTCGTGTACCAGACTGACACCCGACATCCTATGCCTTGGTGGCTGGTATGTGATGCCCTGCTCCTTGGCTTGGTGGGGGTCTTAGTTTGGGTTATGTGTGTGGGGTGTGTGTGTGTGTGTGTGTGTGTGTGTGTGTGTGTGTGTGTGTGTGTGTGTGTGTGTGTGTGTGTATGCATGTGTGTGTGTGCATGTGTGTGGTGTATGTATGAGTAAGGTGTATGTGTGTGTGTGTGTGTGTGTGTGTGTGTGTGTGTGGTGTGTGTGTGTGTGTGTGTGTATGCATGTGTGTGTGTGTGCATGTGTGTGGTGATGTATGAGTAAGCCCCGTACTGCGCGATCCTGTCGTGGTGGACGTCTCCACCGTCTTTGGCACAACCTGCCTCCTGCCCGACGCCACTTTTCGTCTCCTGCTGCTTCTTCTCCTCCGCTGCCCCTGCCCTCGACCTCGCTGCTGCAAGCTTCGTCTCCTCCTCTGCCGTCTTCGCCTTCGCTCCTGATGGTGCCGCTCTCGCCTTCTGTCCCGCCGGTGCCGCTTTCGCCTTCTGTCCCGTCGGTGCCGCCTTCGTCGCCACCTCGGCCGCCACCATATGACTGTGATAGGCTGAAACTATGCCTTTTTAATGCTCAGTCAACATGCACTGATGGCAAAGCCGAAGTCATTGCTGATTTTATCGCAGATGAGCATGTTGACATTGCTTTTATCACAGAGACATGGCTTAACCCCCTTGGTCACGAACCTATACATGCTAGCCTCACTCCGAGTGGTTACAGGCTTGCTTCTTTCCATCGCTCATCCCGAGGTGGCGGTATCGCCATCCTCTACAACGACTCACTCCATTCCCGCCTATCTTTCTCGCAGTCTCTGCCTTTCTCCCATCCTTCTTTCGAGCACGTTGAAGTATCCTTCCAATCCACCCCTCACCCCATCACCTTCTCCTGTGTCTATCGACCCCCACCTAGCTCTGCCAACAAACTCACCACATCCACGTTTCTCTCTGACTTTGACCAATTGCTTGACCACTACTGCCTCTTACCTGGAAATCTCATCATTCTAGGTGACATCAATGTCCACTATCAACACTCACCGTTATGACACAAGACATATCAACTCTCTGTCCAATCACAATATGACTCAACACATTTCTGAACCAACCCATCAAAAAGGTCACATTCTTGACTGGATCATTTCTCGTGATCACCACAATTCCGCTACTGACAACTGCTTAGTTCTTTCTACCCGTCTAACTTCAGCCCTTCCATCTGACCACTCTGCAATTCTCTGTTCTCTCGACATTTCTCCTCCTTCCCGTACCATGCGCACAGTGACTCGACGCAATCTCAAATCTATCGACCTCTCCACATTTTCATCTGATGCCTCCAGTCTCCTTTCTGAAAAGTCACATAACCTTGCCGATGAATTCTATACTACTCTCCACCATCTTCTGGACACTCATGCTCCAGCCACAACCCGTCTTTTACCTGACCGCCCCCCTACCCCCTGGCTCACTCATGAGATCGCCTGTGCAAAACGTGCCCGCCGCAGAGCAGAGCGCCGCTGGCGCAAATCCAAACTCACTGTACACAGGCAACTTTTCCAAGCCTCTAAAACAAAAGTATCCACCCTCATTGCATCAGCAAAAACAAGCTATTTCCAAACCAAAATCCTGAATGCCTCTTCTTCAAAAGAACTCTTTACAACCATGAATCATCTCCTTGGCACACGAAAAGATTTACCTCTCCCAACAAAACATACAAATGAAGAACTCCCATCTGTATTCTCCAAGTATTTCACCACCAAAATACAAACTCTTCGTGACAGGCTTGACAGGACACCCTGTCAACCATGCCCACCTGACCCTTCCTTCTCTGGCACACCTCTTACTACTTTTACCCCAGTCTCACAAGAAGAAATTCTCAACACTCTCAGATCCATGTCGTTCAAAACCTGCGAACTGGATCCTCTTCCAGGTTCTCTCTACGCCGACTGTCTCCCTACTCTCCTCCCATTCATCACTGACATCATCAACACTTCTCTTCAAACTGGAACTGTCCCAGATTCTTTCAAGTCTGCTATTGTTCACCCTCTCCTCAAGAAACACAATTTAGACCCAAATGAACTGAAAAATTACCGGCCTATCTCTAATCTCTCTTTCTTGTCAAAACTCCTTGAAAAAGTCGTCCTCAACCAGCTGAACTCTCACCTGTCTGCCAACAATCTCCTCAATCCTTTCCAGTCAGCCTACCGCCAGTGCCATAGCACTGAAACTGCCCTACTACACGTTCTCAACAATCTCCTCCTTGCGACTGATACTGGCAAAGTCTCTCTCCTCACACTCCTTGATCTGTCTGCAGCCTTCGATACCATTGACCATGGTATTCTCCTTTCTAGACTTCATCATACTTTTGGCATCTCTTGACATTGCTCTCTCCTTTTTCACTTCGTATTTATCAAACAGAAAACAAACTGTTCTCATCAATGGCACTTACTCTCAACCTGCATACCTGACCTGTGGTGTTCCACAAGGATCTGTCCTTGGCCCTGTTCTTTTCACTCTTTACACCTCCCCCCTGTCCACCATCCTCAACTCCCACTCTATAAAACACCATTCTATGCTGATGACACCCAACTTCAAGACAGTGACTCACCTGATAATATACAGCGCCTGTTGACTCGCACCACTGAGTGTTACTCAGACATTAAGAACTGGATGACGTTCAACAAACCAGCTTAATGACGACAAGACAGAAGCTATCCTCATTGGCACCCGTCAGAAACTTTCTCAGCTGCCTCCTCTTTCTCTCCCATTATGTAACACATTAGTCCCAATTTCTGATTCAGCTAAAAACCTTGGTGTCTGCATTGACTCTACCCTCTACATGAACAACTTTGTTTCTCAAACTGCCAGATTTTGCTACTATCATCTCCATCGTATAAGGCTGATCAGGAAGTATCTCTCTGTCGAAACAACTGCAAAACTCGTTCTCTCCTTCATAATGTCTCACATTGACTATTGCAATTCACTCCTGTCTGGTCTTCCTGCCTCCACCATTCACATCCTACAGCGCATTCAAAACAATGCTGTACGCCTTGTACTCAAAAAGAAAAAAGCTGATCACATATCTCCTCTCCTGGCACAACTTCACTGGCTCCCTGTATCAAAGCGCATACAGTACAAACTAGACACCATGTGCTACAAAAGCCTCAATAACGCAGCCCCCGATTACCTGTCAAGCCTACTTGAGATCTATCTTCCCTCACGTACCCTCCGCTCTGCCTCCGATCCTCTGACTTTTCGCTTTCCACGCACTAAGCTCAATACCTATGGTGCACGAGCCTTCTCTGTTTCTGGTCCACTCTCCTGGAACAAACTTCCTCTCTCAGTCCGTCAGCAACCTACTTTTGTCTCCTTCAAGTCCGCTCTCAAAACTCACCTTTTCTCCTCCGCATAAAATCCTAACCTCACTCAAACCCCCCCCCCCCCCCCCTCTGCAGCCTGTCTCCGCTCGGAGGGGAATTACATGGTTATAATATATAATTGTATATGCTATGCTCTCTATAATTTTCCATTGCTTTTATTCTTGCTTTTATTCTTTCTCCCCATTTATAGCCATGCGTGTGTGTGAGTGTGTGTGTGTGTGTGTGGTGTGTGTGTGTGTGTGTGTGTGTGTGTGCGCGTGCGTGTGTGTGCGTGCGTGCGTGCTTGCGTGTGTGTCTGCTTCAGTGCTTAGATTTGATTTTATCAAGATTTTGCGCTGTATAAATATTGTAATTATTATTATTATGTTGTGTGTGTGTGTGTGTGTGTAGGTGTGTGTGTATGTGTGTGTGTGCATGTGTGTGGTGTATGTGTGTGTGTCCATGAGTGTGGTATATGTGTGTGTATGTGCATGAGTGTGGTGTATGTGTGTGTGCATGTGTGTGGTGTATGTGTGTGTATGTGCATGTGTGTGGTATTGTGTGTAGTGTTGGGTATGTGTGTGTATGAGCATGTGTGTGGTGTTGTGTGTGTGTGTGTGTTGTGTGTGTATGTGGTGTGTGTATGTGTGTGGTGTATGTGTGTGTATGTGAATGTGTGTGGTGTATGTGTATGTGCATGAGTGTGGTGTATGTGTGTGTGGTGTATGTGTGTGTGGTGTGTATGTGTGTGGTTTGTGTGGTGTTGTGGTGGTGTATGTGTGTGTGGTGTATGTGTGTGTGTGCATGAGTGTGGTGTATGTGTGGTATGTGATGTCCTGTTCCTTGGCTTGGTGGGTCTTAGTTTGGGTCTTGTGTGTGTGTGTGTGTGTGTGTGTGTGTGTGTGTGTGTGTGTGTGTGTGTGTGTGTGGTGTATGTGTGTGTGCATGAGTATGGTGTATGTGTGTGTGGTGTATGTGTGTGTGGTGTGTGTGTGTGTGTGTGTGTGTGTAGTGTGTGTGTGTGGTGTATGTGTGTGTGTAGTGTTGTGTGGTGTATGTGTGTGTGGTGTATGTGTGTGTGGTGTGATGTGTGTGGTGTATGTGTGTGTGTGTGTATGTGTGTGTGGTGTATGTGTGTGTGTGTATGTGTGTGGTGTATGTGTGTGTGTGCATGATGTGATGTATTGTGTGTGTGTGTGGTGTATGTGTGTGTGGTGTATGTATGAGTAAGGTTATGTGTATGTGTGTGTGTGTGTGTGTGTGTGTGTGTGTATGCATGTGTGTGTGTATGCATGTGTGTTGTGCATGTGTGTGGTGTATGTATGAGTAAGGTGTATGTGTGTGTGTGTGTGTGTGTGTGTGTGTGGTGTTGTGTATGTGTGTGGTGCATTGGTGTGTATGTGTGTGTGTGCATGTTGTGGTGGTGTGTGTGTGCATGTGTGTGGTGTATGTGTGTGTGCATGAGTGTGGTGTATGTGTGTGTGTGCATGAGTGTGGTGTATGTGTGTGGTGTATGTGTGTGTGGTGTATGTGTGTGTGTGCATGAGTGTGGTGTATGTCTGTGTGGTGTATGTATGGTATGTGATGTCCTGTTCCTTGGCTTGGTGGAGGTCTTAGTTTGGGTCTTGTGTGTGTGTGTGTGTGTGTGTGTGTGTGTGTGTGTGTGTGTGTGTGTGTGTGTGGTGTGTGTGGGTGTGTGTGGTGTATGTGTGTGTAAAGTGTATGTGTGTGTATGTGTGTAAGGTGTATGTGTGTGTGTGTGTGTGTGTGTGTGTGTGTGTGTGTGTGTGTGTGTGTGGTGTATGTGTGTGTAGGGTGTAGTGTTGTGTATGTGTGTGTAAGGTGAATTGTGTGTGTGTATGATATGTGTGTGTGTGGTGTATGCATATATGTTGTTGTGTGTGTGTATGTATGTGTGTGTGTGTGTGTGTGTGTGTGTGTGTGTGTGTGTGTGTGTGTGTGTGTGTGTGTGTCTGAAAACATCCAATGAACCGATCAGCACAAAAACAACAACAATGACAAAAAAAAAGTCAAGACAAATCAAATGTTGTAACATTTCCCCTCTGTCGTGCCATCAACACATTTTTATTTCATCCAAATCAAAGTGACTGCCAGCATTCACATTTATAAATCAGAACCAAAAACAACAAAACACAAACCGAACGCTTATCTAATTAATGAAACAAGACAGGCACACAGTTCTGGCCAGGTAGCCTTTTCTCAAGCAAAGGGGAAAAAATCATGAATACGAGAGAGAGAAGAAATAATAATAAAAAATGACGACCCACTCACATGCTTTTATTTGTGAGTGTGGTGTGTGTGGTGTGTGTGGTGTGTTGTGTGTGTGTGTGTGTGTGTGTGTGTGTGTGTGTGTGTGTGTGTGTGTGTGTGTGTGTGTGTGTGCATGAGAGTGAGAGACAGAGATAGAGACAGAGAGAGAGGGAGGGTAGTGAGAGACAGAAGGTGGGGATTTGAATCAAAAAATAACAATTCACTGACATGATTTTGTTTTCATCAATTACCACTACTTCTTTTTTCCTTACATGATTGAACTACCGGCCCAAAATTGAGTCCTGTCTTGTTTTACAATTAAATAAACATTCACATTACACTTTTATTTATTCATCCATCCAGTTGTTTTAATCTAGTCATTTACTGTATTGGCATAAATGTACCCTAAAAAAATATGACAGCCTATTTTAACCTTGTCCATCTCCTTGCCCCATGTCTACCCAAGCAAAACAACAAAATAAGTATTATGATAATTAAAACAAAAGTCACTACATGTCTTAGTACCTAGACAGGGTAAAGATCTACTCTATTACAAGCTGGAAGAAAAAAGAGAGAGCAAGAATTAAAGGTCCGGTCTTGTAAACTCTTACTGTATCCAGTCAGGCTCTTCTATAATTGGAAAATCTTTCATTGTATGCAACCACGATGAAGCTCATTTCTTACATAGCTGAGAATATGTTTAATATACGTCTGAATTGGATAAACTTGTATTATTTTACACAAAGAGGACAATGTTCATAATGCGTTTCTTCCAATTCTTCCACCATGGAATGAGTTGATCACTATATGGTTTAATGCATGTCACAATGTAAATGTAACTCTTTCTGCCCTTTCCCATAGTGAAAATCATTTTAAAATCAGATGTCTATTTCATGAGATATTGGCTTTGAAACATGGTACCTGATTAATTAACCATATT